>AP025057.1:22426834-22830253 GCA_036186865.1 Eustoma russellianum
AATCACTCGCTCCCTCCTAATTGAGTCTAATGCTCCAAACACATATTGGCCAGAAGCCGTCACTACAGCTAATTATCTCATAAATCGGCTACCCACAAAAATACTCAGCCATCAGACCCCTTTAGCAACTCTGGCAAAGTTTCACTCGGTACCACTCCATCTTACTCTTACTCCTCGAGTCTTTGGATGTACCGTATATGTTCATATTCCTAAAACCCACCGGTCTAAGCTTGATCCCTGTGCATTCAAGTGCGTGTTTGTAGGATATGGTATCAATCAAAAAGGGTACAGATGTTATGATCCTACAACACGACGCTTATACACTACCATGAACTGCAACTTTCTTGAGACCGAATATTACTTCCATACCACACCTCGGTCTCAGGGGGAGGAACATGTTAAGAATAAGTCCCTCGGGTGGTTACATAGATCTATCTTGCCAGAGACTGTTCCGCCAGACCAAGCCTCCGGTCCTACTTCTGATAATAAAGGCAAGTTCAACACGACAGGTCACGACCAATTATCAACCCCGGACGAATATTCCCACGTAAGTAAAAAATATTGAACCTTCTTCTTCCACTGAGTCTGAATCTGATCAGAATGTTGAGCCTGCAGAAAACAGGTATGTACTACCTCCACGAAAAAACAGAGGAGTCCCACCAGTCAGATATGAGCCAGAGTACGTACCTAAAGTATCCAGGTACCCAGTCGAACTAGATAAGGGAAAATTAGCCGAGACAGCTGCTGCCTTTGAAACCGCCCTATATGAAGTACAGGTCCCGAGAACGGTGGAAGAAGCTCAAAAATATCCTGAGTGGAGGGAAGCAATGTAAGTTGAAATGAATGCCCTTGAAAAAAACAAAACGTGGGAGAAGTGCCAAGCGGTCCCAGGAAAGAAACCAGTAGGCTGTCGTTGGATATTCACAGTCAAACACATAGCTGATGGAAAAGATACAAAGCAAGGCTAGTCGCAAAAGGATACACACAGACGTATGGAGTTGACTATTCAGAGACATTCTTACCGGTAGCCAAGATAGACACTATCAGAGTATTGTTCTCGGTTGCAGCAAATCTGGATTGGCCGTTATATCAGCTGGATGTTAAGAATGCCTTCTTGCACGGAGATCTACGAGAGGAGGTCTATATGGAGTGCCCTCCAGGATTCTCTAGCAAGTTCAAAACTGGAGAAGTTTGCAGACTACGGAAAGCTCTGTATGGCCTAAAGCAGTCACCCCGGACGTGGTTCGGAAGATTTACAGTGGCAATGAAAAATACGGATATCACCAGAGTAATGCAGACCATACCTTGTTCTTAAAAAGGGACCAAGAACACGTTACATGCCTTGTTATATATGTGGATGATATCATTATTACAGGCAATAGTGAAGAAGAAATTGCGACTCTAAAGGAGCAGTTGTCCCGAGAGTTTGAGATGAAGGACTTAGGGGTCCTGAAATATTTCTTGGGGATTGGAGTCATTCGTTCTAAAGCTGGAATCTTTATATCCCAAAGGAAGTATGTTCTCGATCTACTAGTAGAAACGGGATTGATGGATTGTAAGCCCGCGGAGACACCAATGATGATTAACCATGGATTGCAAATAGTTAAAGGGGCAGAATCGACGGATAAGGTACGTTTCCAACAACTAGTGGGAAAATTGATATATCTGTCACACACGAGACCAGATATAGCTTATTCGGTCGGGGTGGTAAGCCAATTCATGCATCAGCCACAAAAACAACATATGAATGCTGTAATAAGGATTGTGAGGTACCTAAAAGGGACACCTGGAAAAGGACTATTCTTTCGAAAACAAGGTCATCTTGATGTACAAGTATATACGGATGCTGATTGGGCGGGCAATCCAAATGATCGAAGGTCAACCTCGGGGTATTTTTCTATGGTTGGAGGAAACCTAGTGACTTGAAAGAGCAAAAAACAGAAAGTGGTGGCATTGTCTAGTGCAGAGGCTGAGTTTCGTGGGATCGCTCGAGGATTAACTGAAGTATTATGGCTTAAGAAGATTATGACAGAGATTGGATATCCACCAAAGGTTGTGCCAAGAATACTGTGCGATAATAAAGCTGCAATAAAAATCTCAGAGAATCTAGTTCAACATGATAGAACCAAGCATGTATAAGTGGATCGACATTTCATAAAGGAAAAGCTCGAGGAAAGGGTGATTTGTCTTCCATTTGTGAAGTCAAAAGATCAGCTAGCAGACATACTCACAAAGGCGGTCCCGACCGGAATCTTGAGCAAGTTAAGCATCCTGGATTCGGTGTCTTAACTTGAGGGAGAGTGTTAGAATATACTCATATAATAGGAAACAAAATCAGATATTTATTGTGAGCAATTCTTGATTGATGTAATTAGGCAGTGATTGATGCAGTGATTGATGCCTAGATTCCTAAATTATAAGATATCTTGTACTATTTATTCAGCTGATTGGCCTCAGTGAAATGCAACGAAGAATGCTTTCTTTTCAATTGTGTTTTCTTAATATCAAACATAAGAATCTAATCTTTTTTTTCTCCACTTTGACAACGAATGGTTCAGCCTTTAGTAGAAAAAAATTACTCAACAGCGCTCACAGTTTTTCCTCACTATATAAAATCGCTAAAATAGATCAACCATTTCTCTTTCATTTTATTTATGTATCTATTGAATCATAATTAAAATCAAATCTCTGCGCGTATTTCAAAAAAAAGAAAAAAGTACTCAGATATAACTTTGGTTTTTTGGCTCGACTAGGTAGCTTCATGAGGGAAAAGCACTTCTGTCCAATTGCAGAATAACGACAATTACATAACTTCCTATAAAAGATTGATGTCCGATGTTGCAAAAGATAAAACCGATATACATAAGTGACTGAGGGAGTAAACCTATACACTCTTTCGAAACTAACATTCTATATATCATTCTTTGTCACCTTGGGCCAGAAAGCTCCATGACATGAGTGTCATAGTCTTCATCCATTGTAATCGTCTCAAACATGGTCGAATCCTCGAAAACATTATTGTCATTATTTCTAGGGACCATGTTTGCTTGAGACCTCTGAGAAAGGGTAACATTAGAAGTGGTGGTCATGCAATTGCTTTTGTGTGAGTCTGCCCACTTCTCTGCCATGCCTTCTCCTTCAAGCATCCGGACCACATCGGACATTTTAGGCCGGTCAGCTGGCAAGTATTGAGTGCAGAGTAATGCCACTTGCAGCATCTCCCCCACCTCAACCCTGTCATAGTTGCTTCCTAACTCTTTATCCACCAAATGCTCCATCTTCTTATCCTCTTGCACTTTCTTCACCTGCAAAATGTGACACATCGTTATCGCGCTAGTGTATATTAGTACAATTATACGCATTTTCTTAACGGCTAGTCTTTCCTTTTGTTACTGATCATTAAGGCTGACATGCAATTAAGAGGCTTTAAACGACCAAACTAACTAAAAGATGTTCAAGTACTTGCAATATGTCACGCTGTTATCGCGCTACGACTTACAATTAAACAACTTCCCTAAAGGGCTCATCTTTGTCTATGTTACTAACCATTTAGACATGTAATTGATTAAGGGGCTTTTGATGAATCAAACTACCTAAAAGACGTTTAAGCAACTAATGATTATGTACTACTTGGTAAAATCGCGTACCCATTGTAGCATGGCTCCTTTCTGGTTTGTGGTTTTTCCAAATTCAAGAGCTTTCATCCCAGTGATAAGCTCTAACAAGAGGATGCCAAATCCGAACACATCGGTTTTCTCAGAGGACTGACCAGTGGAGAGGTACTCTGGTGCAATATGACCAACCGTGCCTCGGACAGCTGTTGTGACGTGAGTATCTGCATGCTCAAGAAGCTTAGCAAGCCCAAAATCACCCACAACCGCTTCGTAGAAATCATCTAGAAGAATGTTTGCTGCCTTCACGTCGCGATGTATTATTTTTGGATCACATTGCTCGTGAAGGTATAGGAGACCCCTTGCTGCTCCAATTGCAATTCTCTTGCGCATATTCCAGTCTAGGGTAGGTCTTGCTGCAATTATTTCGATGATCTTTAGTTTATACTTAGCAGAGCTAGCCAAATAATCTTCAAAACTTAACCTGAAGTTTGACACATTACATGGACTGCTCAACTTCCTAGAGGTAATCATACAAATTACAACAAAAATTAAAAGGAAAACATTATTCATGTTGTTCAAAAACATAGACAATGGGTGAGCACGTCCAAGTCCTCGGAACGAGCACAAACCCAGTGTTGAATACAACAATGCCATGATGAAGAATTGCTGACGAAATTTTATATCAAACATTTAACCACCCTTCTAAGAGAATTTTACATCATTCGGCCGACACAACATAATTTAAGTTAGCCTACTAATTTCCTAATATTTTCTTTTTCCCAATATCAGGAAAGACTTCAAAGCCAACTTAGCAGGAGTCTTTCACTTCCACTGTTAGGACAAGTCATGAAACACATGGATCTCTCCTTTAAGTTGGAAGCAATAGGTCATCTTGCTGGTTTTTCCCCTTTTACTAACAAAGACATTCCAAAACCAAAAAAAAAAAAAAAGAACAAATTGCAGGTACATTCTTCTGTAACATCAGAACTTATAAGTATTAAAGTAAAGGGGGAAAAGAAGAACAAAAAAGACAGCGTATATACAGAGCAAATTTAACTCATAATAAATGCAAAAGAATCCTTAGTTAACAAGAAATAGAACCTTGACACACGAAAGCACGTAAGATTTTAGATGAAAAAATCGTAACATGACTACAAAGATATCTTGAGCAGTTAAGAATGGACCAAATCTCTTCACCTAAACTATCTCATGTCATTAGTGTGAAATTAAAGTTTTTGGGACCCTAAAATGGGGTGGTCCATCTATATTCAGAAGTCTTACACTATGTCATACTGTGACCTCATCAGAAACAACATAAAGAAACAAAATGACAATGACTAACCATCAAGAACAAGGAGTTGGCAAGTACCAACCTCTAAGTCGTGACGCCACACTGCCATTACACATGTAAGGATACACGAGTAGCCTCTCATCAGGTATACTGCAATAACCAATTAGCCTAAGCAAATTTTTGTGAACTGCTAAGCTAATCAGTTCCAATTCTGTCCGGAACTGCGACTCCCCAGCAGTACCTGCCACATCCTTCAGGCGTTTCACTGCAACTAACGTACCATCCTTCAGTTTTCCTTTGTACACGTTTCCAAATCCCCCAGAACCAAGAATGTTTTTCGGGCTGAAACGATCTGTTGCTAGCTGAAGCTCTTTAAAAGTGAAAGTGGTGAGGTTGCCTAATCTTACAAAATCCTCTTCTTGTAAATCTGCAATTATCCAATTTGATGATGCTTACATATAAACATAAATAAGGTTCAAGCACAATCCTTTACACAAAAAGATTTAGCATTTTCAGACCATTGATGTGGAGAATAGACCGCCTTTGATTTATTATTCTTCTAACAATAAGCATAGCAATTCCTAAAAGGAGAACCACAACAAAGCTGAGGCTGACTCCAAGAGCAATGGCTAAGCTTCTGGAGTTGTTTTTACCTTTGAAATGACCAAAAGCAGCATGTGAGAAATCGATAACTACAACATGATAAGAAAAAGAACAAGTAAGATACACGTACCAGGTGACACCGCAGAAAATGAAAGACCAGGGTCACCAAATCCAGAACACTTATCATCAGAGAGGCTTCCACATATTAAGGGGTTTCCCACTATACTACAATAATAAATAACAAAATCTCAATACACCAAAAAGATGGAAAGAATTGAAAGGTTATTCAACCATTATCATCTGACACGACAGGTGAAAGCATACGTCTCAAAAAAGGAGGATAATGCACTAGAAAAACAAAAAAAAAAATGCCAAGTTTAGAATTTAGTAAAAGAAGACAAACTTGAATACTCTTGTTGGAATCTTGGGAATCGGTCCAGTGAGATTGTTGTATGACAAGTCCCTGAAAGATCAACCAGAAGAGAGCTTAACATTCAAATTTTGAAATAAAAGGTGATTTCGGAAAGAAAAATTTGTGGAGAGAAATATGTCTAGTCCTGAGAAAAAAAGCAAAAGATAGATTCCAAAAAATAAAAAAGAAAGCTGTAATAGATCAAATACTTACAAGAAAGTAAGATGAGGGACTTTGGCTAAAGACTGAGGAATAGGCCCAGACAAGCTATTGTTGTTCAATCTCCTAATCATTCAATAAGAATACAAAACAAAACACAACTGAAAAGCTGCCTACTGCCTTATTAACAGAAATTGGCAAATTTTGTATCGAAAAATAACAATGAATTTAAAAACTCACAGATACTGAAGATTATTCAAATGCCCCAAAGCATCAGGAACAATCCCAGATAACTTATTACTTGAAAGATCCAAAGTTTCAAGATTAAGAAGACTCCCAAATTCATGAGGAATATGACCTGTGATATTATTATTCTGCAAGAGCCTACATGACATCAAAAATTTTGTCACGTCAAACATAATTCCACAAGCACAAAAAGACAACATCTGAATAATTCGTATGCAAATTCAATGGCATAAACTTTCTTATTGTCCTACACTTGTTTTAGGCTTGTAAGATTAGCTATCATCATTCCAGACAAAACCCCTGATAAACCCTGGCTTGGAGCTCCACTAACACATGCATCCAAAAAGAGAAAACAGAGTCAAAATTCAAAGTATTAAAAATTTTGAACAGCATATGTATAGAGGAAACGTCAGAAAAGGGAAGAAGATTCCAAAAAAAAAAAACATACATGCCAGTGACATGATTATCAGGAGAACAAGTGATCATAGACCAGCTACAAGGGTCTACAGAATCTTCATCCCAATTGCCAAGAACCCCACGAGGATCACTCAAACCATTTCTCATATCAATCAAAGCTTCAACTATTCACCCACAAAAGCAAAAGAAAAACCAACAATTTAGCATCATTATTCAATAATAATAACAGCAAAGAAGCTAACTTTATGTTCATTTACCTTCAGGATTCCGGGCTTCATAACAAAAACAAGGAGAAGCAAAGAACAAGAAGAAACAAAAAACAGAGAGGAAACAGGCGAAAATCAAAGGCATTGTTTCTTGAATCTCCCTTCGAGAAAAAAGCTGAGGAAGAAATATGAGATTATTACCTAGCAAGGAATCTAGTGGGGGTGTGTTTTTGTTTTCAGAGATGTTAACATGTAGTACAAGGGTATCAGAAGAGAGTACAAATATTCTTCTTCTTCTTCTTCTTTTACTTTCTTTTTCTTCCTTTTAGAGCTTTCTTTAAAGTCCCTCTTTTTCAGCCACCCGCTTTTGCTCTCTGCAGCAACACTTTCAGCGTGCCTCTGTAATTTTTAATCTCTTAGTTTGTTCTTTTCCCCATTATATTTTCCATTTTTTATTTTAAACACTTCACAATATTTTTTTTTCGTTTTAACAATTTCTCATCGTGTGAAAATAACTGCTTGAATAAATTAGAGATCTTATTTATAAAAATTAATTACATTATATTAAAAAGACGTTACAATAGTTAAAATAAGTATCATATTTAATTGCTTATATTATATATTTTAGAATTTATTTTACAGAATTCGAAATCATAAATGAGAAAAAGAAAAAGTTCGGAAAAAACAGAACCTGTTTTTCTCCACTTTATTCCATCCGAGCAAAGGGACCAAGGTTAATTGCAAAGCGGATGAGATCTGAGGAGGTAAGGTATGAGGCAAAATATGAGGACTCCAATCACGCGATGACATATGTACAAAAGAGCTTTTTTTTAAAAGGAAAAAAGTAAATAGCGGGCCCTTTTGTACACGTGTCGTCGCGTGATTGGAGGCCTCATATTTTGGCTCATACCTTACCTTCTCGGATCTCATCCGATTGCAAAGAGGTCCAAAGACCGGATGTCATAACGCTGAGAGTGAAAATTTTGTTAAAATTTTACAACTTTATATGCAGTGCGTATAATTTGAGTACCTATTTGCGCAGGGATAAAAGAAAAAAATATATTAGTCTTATTAAGAAAATTTATTTTTTAGTAGGTTTGGGTGAAAATACAAAAAAAAATATTTGTTTTCACAAAAATGCGGTGTGTCATTTTGACTTTTCGTATTCTTCTGTTCTGTCACACCGCAGTGTGCCAATATTTTTTTTAAAAAAATTAATTTCCCAAAAATATAACAACTTTTTGTCCAGTTTAATTTTACGATTATGTCAACGTGTAATTTATACAAAAACGTAACATTTTCTTAGTTCATATTTCCACAAAAACATAATGTTTTCTTGGTTTTTTCTACAATGTGTTCAAATAAAATGACAACTCAGTATTTGTGTATACTTTTTTACGGACGTGTTTTCTAAAAAAATATATTTCAATTTTTGAGGTAAAGCGAAGCAAACACAAACAAGTAAAATAGGAATAAATAACATAAAATAAGAATGGATCAAAGCTACACAAAAGTATGTATATATACAACATGCCATACACATAATACAAGTAAAATATGAATCTCAGAGACACGCACTGGTAAAACGGCATCTCTTACGTATATGTCGCTGCTGAGCAACTACACTACGTCTGAGTGGACTTAGATCTTCTGGAAGCTGTGAGTGTGACTGTGATTGCAGTGGCGATATATCGGCCCCGTGAGATGTTATCCTTATTTGCGTTGTTGCCTACTTTAAGTCGTGCTTAAGCTATCTGGCAAACTGCATGGCATCGGGATCGGAAGGGAGAGATAATCGTCAATGTCAAGCATGCCATCCTCCTCTCAAATGCATGTATGCCACCGACGGCTGGAGTCTAAAATGATGTGCCCAACTGCAAACATCCTCCAGCATGTGCATGTTCCAATGGACCAGCCAACTGCGACCCTACAGTATAGATGTGTCCGCATGACGGCTCCTCCGACTAAGACATGGCAAACTGCGATAATATGCATCAGCATCCTACTAGATGGCTTCTGCTGGAGGTCTCTATAGCAGAAGATGTCCAAGACCCTCGTCTTTGAGCTCCTCCGATGCAATCTCTATATTTGTCTCGTCTCCAATCGATGCTGCATGATGGTACATCCAAGCAAGACGACGTGTCTCAATTTAAATAGTAGAAATATCAATACATATTTAACTTACATTGCTACAATCAAATAAAACAAAAGATGTATACATAACAACCGTATGATACTAGATGTGGAACTATGGAAACCATCGTCGCCTACGTTCTCGGCAAGAGGACTACCAAGCGTAAGGAATGTCCGAGGTCTCATGTATAGTGAGTCAGCTGTCAATACACCAGACAACGGCGTAGCTCTCTGATCTGTTGTGCTCGGTCATTCCATTACTGTAGCGCCCCGCTCCTGTGCCCTAGTATCGGAAATAGTGCACCCGCCGTATCTCACTAAGGAGAATACAAGGCGTCAAATCAATCTCTTACATGTCAGAAATGACGTAGAAATTTTTCTCGCAGAAATGTAAATCATAACTTAAATTAACCTCCAATAATCGTCTTTACATTACTGAATAAAACTCTGATAATAGAAGTACTAAGAAATCTGTGAAAAATCCCCAAAGTATACGTAAACACAAATAGCTGCAGAGCCCCCTCAAAACCTAGCTGCAGCTATCAACCAGCCCACTCTGCTATGTCCGTCTCGTCCTCAACAAAGATGTGCTCGTATTCCTCATCTGGCTCACATGGGAAGTAGGGGTGAGTGACAGAAAATCACCCAGTAGATGCCCGTCCCAAACAAATACAAAATATGCACACCGAATGATATAACCACATAGCACATAAATATGATATAACATGCATAAGATAAAGAAAATGCGGTAAGTAAAGCACTCCACATAAAAATACGCAACTACGTGATGCATGCTCCATCCACGTGTCATACGCAACAAAGTCATGTCACACAGAATGCCGATATCTCCACCATGCAATGCATGAACCGGGGTCCTACTGAGTGGCTGTGGGTCGTACCCATCCACAGTCACCATACTGAGTGTGCGTGGCTGCGCCACCGTACACCATCCTGAGTGTGCGTGGCCCCGTCACCGTACACCATCCTGAGCGCCCGTGACCCGTACGTCACGACTCGCCATAAATGCAATGCACGTACCATGAATGCAAAACACAATCGCCTGAGGCCCCTAGCCCATCCCACCATCATCCGGCACTCAAATCTAGGTTCGTAAATTTTCTGAATATTAGAAAGTTGTTATTTATCATCACTCTTAAATTTTCCTTAGCTTGTATTAATTTTCTAAAATGTTCTACTAATTTTTTCTATTTCTCCTTTATTTAATTCTATTTATTACTATTTATTTTTAATTTCTTAAATTTACCAAACTTTAGAAATTAAGTAGAAATAATTTAATTTTAACCTTTTATATTTTCTGAAATTTATTTGAATTTTATTGGTATTTAATTATATTTTTCTATACATTTTTTTGAGTGGTTAATGGGCCGCCTTCGGTCCGACCCGCTGGCCAGCCGGCTTGGTCCGTTGGCCGGCTTGTTCTCTGCCTTAAATTAATTTAATTTTTATTTAATGGTTGTTCCACCAGTGGCAACGCGCGCTGTGATTCGTTTTTCGATCCCAACCCCCATTTTCTCCTATTTTCGGTCTATAAGAACCTATTCTAAGGCCAAAACACAACTTTTTTAAAGGTCCTAGTGTAACAGTTCCCTTTTTTTCAATTCTTTAAGGGTTTTTTTTCGATTCAATCTTACCACCAAATTCACACACATACACGCACATAGTAGCCATAAACAATATATCTCATGCTTTCCAACATATACAAAATTTACAACTTAAACAAATAAACACAACGAAACAAAATTTATAACTTAAACAAATAAAAAACAACGAAACAAAATTTACAACTTAAACAAATAAAAACAACGAAACACATTACTATACCATCAAAGCATGCATGAATCATACCCGTTTGAGGGAGGAAGAGGCACCTACCTTTTTGTCGAATTAACTTCCTACTCCGAATCTCTTCTTCCCAACTCCGCTGACCTCTATGCTTGGTGTTGGGCAAATCCTTTCTTTCTTCCTAAAGGCCTCGGATGGTTGCTTTGGAAAAAGACAAAAACTTTAATTTCCACACTTAATTTCAAGAAGTTGACAAGTACAACTTTAAACACCTTTTTATTTACCGTTATACTTATTCGTTTACCATTTTATTATCGTTTCAATTCCAACTTATCTCCTACGTATAAGTACACTCATGTATATGCCTGCGCGCATACACGTGCATATACACGTTTATACTTACATGTTTCACCTTCGACCCCAGAATCATAGTCGATTGCCCAACCATATTCAAAATCCGTCCTTATACATGTAGCATATAACATTTACAAAATATAACCCTTATGCACATATATATACCTTAATATAGTTTACAAATTATAAATACAAGCAAATCACATGTTTACCTGGGGCCGAGAGCTAAGTTAAGTTTACTTTCCAACTATTTTTGGCCCATTTTTAACAACTCCTACACAATCTAATGTATATACATCTTGACGTCGTACCACTGCTAAATGTTAGAACAAAAGAAACATATCAAAACCGCCAAATCAAAAATCCAACTAAAGTAATATTAATTCAACTTCCCATGTCACGGTGCAATGAACTTTTATTAGCAGACAAGAAAAGTTTTAACAGTATGACTGCCTTCATATTTGAATTAAACATACAAACATACTGCCCTTTTTAAAAAACCATACAATTCAATATCTATACTTATATATATATAATGTGTTTATATATAGATATAAATCGAAATCTTAACATAGCTTCAAATATTAAGACACCCCCAATTTTCACATATGACTTTTCGGTCACTGCTTTCTCCTTTTTTTTTTTAAATACCACTTTTACAACTTAAAATTTACATATATTTTTTAAATAGTTGGCCCACAGTATACTACAAGCACACAACAAATTTCCTTCTAAATCCATGTACAAGAAAATTGGATGCTGTCAACCGCCCAAGCACATTCAACAAAACTTTAAATTTCTCATACGTTTGTACGTCCGACCGCCTATAGTCATATGTATTTTACATTCAATTATGCAACCACATATACGTATGTATGATCCGATTTTGATACGAATATAAAGACATAAGATTACAAAAACATAGTAAATATAGTAATGGTACTTGCCTCGTATCTCGATTATTCGTACTACGCGAAGAACGAATAAAAAACAGATTAAAATCCACTTGATTTGGCCTCCTAAGGCTGGCGGCAGAATGTCGCACTTTTGGAGAAATTAGGCTGCCATTTGTTTGCAATGAGAAAGATGAATAAACAATATTTTGGAAGAGTGAAGTTGGCGGCAGGAGGCACTTTGGAGGAGAAAAGCTAGGAGGCTGCAATCTTTGGGGAATGCTCTGCCGAGATTTTGAATGGAGAAGGGTGATTTGATTTGTCGCGTGCAGGTATGTAGATATAGATATGTATTAGGTAGAATCCTAAGATATTTAGGTTATCTTATCCTAATATAATTTGGATTTGTAATTTAATTTAAACTTTATCTTTTATTCACTTCCTATTCATATTAGGATTCTAGGTTTTTAAACTTATCTAATTTTATTTATTTATTATTTTTTTATACCCCCAGTCACAGGGCATAACAATTACTGTAAGAATATGTCATGCGTCTGCGTATAGTCGACATCTCCATCCTCTTCACCATCTGATGGATGACAACCTCCGTGTCGACAACCCTAAGAGGCACCTCATGCATCAGCCCAACTGTGGGGGATGTGATACTCAACTATAGTAGTAGTGGCACCTGAGTAATCCAAAAAAGTCATCGTCGATGCACACAGATGGCAAGCTTGCAATAAGGTTCGAACCATAAGACATCCATAGAAAATCGCCCTCTGCTAGACTCTCGAGCTGATCATGTGCAGTATCTATCGTGTGGCGGGAAAATTAGGAAAGTTGAGCTTATTAAGCCACCAGGCTAGACAGGGCGCACTAGGCCTCATCTCTAGATGGTTCCTAATGCACCAAGGACGAAAGATGACAAGCCTCTTCAATATTTAGAACTACAGCAGCTGTAAATGGCCCTCAATTTGATCTTGCTTAGCCTTTGCATGAGTGTTTCGCATAGGTTTCAGTACAAACATGCGAGGATGGCGCTAACCTGAGAATATGTGTGTGCACCAGTAAGAACCCTAAGTATGTAGAGATAGAGCAGCTCAGATGTGGCGTTGGATTTATCGCATAACATATCCGACGCTGGAGAAGATGTACTCTCTTGTCTCTGCTGAATCAGCTCATCGAATAGGTATTCTGATAGACTCGCATCGGTAAACCATTCCATGAACTTCCTCCTTGATATGCGATTGCCTGATACATCCGGCACATGTGGAGTCCATCGAAGCAACTGACTGCACAGCTGGCGCCACTACATTGTGTATGAGGACTCCTGGCTAGTAACTGCATCATCGTCGACGCGAAGGCCAAACAGCATGACTACATCTTGAAGCATAGCTATGGCCTCGTCTAAAGGTAAGAAAAAGAAAGGGTCTCATGTCGTCACCTATCAACGAATGCTTTGATCAAACCGTGATCTACCTTAACCTTACTACACATCAATAATATCCATAACCCTGCATGCTCTATGTATGTCCTGCACTTATTGGGGACATCCATATCACTATGCCTTCTTGCAAAACTTGTTTGGAGATATTTGAAGAATGAGGATATGCATTGGGTAAGACTTTTGAAGGCAAAATATGGCAGTCTTTGGAGCACATGGCCATCTCGGAGGGATAGCACGCATACATGGAGGAGCATAGTTGTTGCTTTTAAGACCGTTCAATCTGGCTTAGAGATTACTGCGAACAATGCTTTTGAGGATGTAGGCATGAACCATCTGTAAGGTGGAAATGATCTCAAAACGGCCGATTTTCTATTGTCTCCGCGTATCATATGCAACTCACTCCAGGGGACCTACGGATGGATAAACAGTGGAAAAGAATTTGGATTTTGAAGGGATCTCAACGAGCCAATTTTCTCTAAGCTAGCTGAGACGGTTGCCAACAAGAACTACTGCATAGTAGACACTTCCGAGAGATGTCCACCTGTGATATTTGTTAGAGATGGAGTGAAGATAGTTTGCATGCTTTAAGAGACTGTCATGGGGCGAGGAGCATCTGGAGAAATTTGGTGCCTGTGGAGTTGTGGCATAGATTTTTTCACAGCACATAGAGTACCGGAGTGGATTGATATGAATCTTTTAGAAAAGTTTGGTGCATCAAGAAAGCATCTATGCAATTTGGAATACGAGGAACAAAGAGTTATTTGAAGAAGGATTCGAAAGGCCAATATCACATACTCTAATCTATATGATATTTGAGAGAGCTCGTAATATTCGATTAGCTTGGGACTTTATGCTTTGTAGTGAGAGAGCGGATGTAAATAATGGTACACGATGAACTACATGTAATTTTGTTCTTTTGATGATAGCAATAAAATTGATCCATTAATA
The DNA here is from genome assembly GCA_036186865.1 of Eustoma russellianum. NCBI lineage: Eukaryota > Viridiplantae > Streptophyta > Magnoliopsida > Gentianales > Gentianaceae > Eustoma > Eustoma russellianum. Next base: position 22,441,361 of record AP025057.1, read on the forward strand.
AAAAAAGTGTCTTCAAAAAGTAAAGACCATAAAAATGAATAATAATTGTAGTTTAAAGTCTCGGATAATAATTTGAATTATGATCATACTTAATGTGAGACGACGTCTTACTCAATATATGTCCATTTCTTCCTTTTGTTTTCTTTTTTTTTTTAGACGCCTTTAAGAAAAGTGTAAACCTTTTTTGAGGGAAAAAAATGAAAAAGAGAAAAGTGTTGACCATCTTTCTCTACACGTGTCTTGGCCTTCACATTCTTTGTTCTACTTCTACAGCCCCGCTACGGCAGGACGGATAGCCTATGTTCCCTTTTTCCCTTTTTTTTTTTGGGTTCTTATACAACCTTGATTAGCTTTTAAATATAGATATACCATTTGTTTTGCATATTTATTACTATCAAATATTAATTATTCTTCCTTACAAAATATTAAACATATGGCAAAAAAATTTTGCATTTTTTTGGTAAAAAAAAACGGTGATTATAGTAACAAGTGCAGAAAAGGACCGTGATAATAATTTTGATATCTATTCGTATTGTATCCTCTTTGTTACATATATTCCTCCACTTTCATCATGTTAATATCACATTTTTTTTTTGTGTTGAATAGCGAAATGATAAAGCGAAACATAAAATTAAAACGTTAACCCTTTTTTTTAAAATTTTGAATGTGATATCATATACGTGTTCCAGCGAAAATTTAAACAAAAGATGTAAAAAGACATTGCTCATCGTCTGATGAATATGAGATAATTTCTTGACACATCTCTGTAAAACTGAAGAAGTCCGGATTTATGGATTTCGCCTTTTTCAATTAGAATATGAGATGACTTCGTGTTAGAAAGTGGATGGAATATGATTCCAGACAATTCTTTTCTATTTTTTTAGTTTATCTTCTGGTACAGTTTAATTTGCTTTGAGAGAAAAAGCAATGATGGGTGGGTAAGTGGTGTGGGGGCCATATATGCCATACGGGAAGCCAGAATCTGGTGGGGCCATTTATTCCACTCAGACTAAGTTCAGATTTGGACGATAACACAGTTGACCGTACACGATCTTATATTGACAAAAATGACAAAATTAGTTATTACATTTCTTACATGTGAAATCAAAGCAGAATTGAAAAACTATTTGAAAGTGTTTCTTTAATAGCAAAATTGTGTTATATTTTTTAATATAGGAGCCACTAAAACTAAACGCAATTAATACTCTTGTTTTAGTTTTTCCCGAAAACTTTTGAATTTATCTTATTTAAATTTCCATTTCCAATAGATCAAATACACACGTTCTTTAACTTTGAAATATGATGGAATAAAACAAAATGACTCACTAAATTGGCTGCGCTTCTTATCTTGCGAATTAGAAGTTATTCGACACAGCTTGACGCAATTTTCATTATATATCACCGGAAATCAACCTATATGTGTTTCTAACACATCGTTATAGTTGCGTACAGCCGACCCTCCCATACCCTGTCATAGATGAAAGATTCTAAGTCAATAGGGTAATATTCATCATCATCATCATCATTATCCGGACCCAGTATATTCCAACGACAGCAAAATCTATCGTTAGGGTATGGAGAGGGTAAGTGGTAGGGCAGACAATACCTCTATCTCAATGGATAAATAGTCTATTTCCACTGAGAGAGAAATGACCGATAAAGTATTTCGTATAAGTGTAAAATATTAACTTTCTGTCTAAGGTAGTTGTTTTACTTCTAATCTAATACTTTGTCACGTCCTTGTTCATTATTCAAAGATGTAACCGGTACGTCAAAAGTTTCAAAAACACAAACATATACTTAAGGATCATATAATCTAAAACATGCAATACTCAATCAAAATAGACATAAACACACTAAGAAACGGCTCAAAACTCCTTAGAAAATATATGCTAAAATAGTCCTATCATTGTCATTGACCATGTTTGGCTGAACGGATGATTGCTCTAAATGGATACGTATTTTAGGGGATGAGATCTCCTCACCGCGCGGTGAGTCACCGTACGGCCCAGGACGCGACATGTGGCAGCAGTAGGGGTGGTGAGGCTGGATGAGGGTTACTCTCACCCAGTCTCATCACTCCCCCTTTTTGCCACGTGTCACGCGGTCATGTACGCGGTGAGAGAAGAGCGGTGAGGGGATCCTATCCCGTATTTTAGAGATTGCCATCTATACCTCTCGTCGGCGAGTTAGGGCAATGATGATTGTGTTAGTTAAGCAGTGTGCTATGAGACTCGCACTTTTAATTTGGCTAGTATGTGAGCGCATAGTTATGCTAGAAAAATGGCATTTGTGCGAGTTACACATTCACCGCCTTACGAATAGTGCCCCGTGTATATTTGTAACAACTCGATTTGTCCAACAGATTCTATACATGACGTCTATTTGGATTTGACGACGTCATTCTAGACAAAACTAGTGAATGTAAGTAAATCATTTTTGGTCCTTACTAGACTTAAAATGATTAATATGTGTTGACATTTAGCATTTAAGTCATGTTTATATATTATGTCATCATCTCTCGTCATTTCAATATGAGATTTTTTGGGTCTTTATATTTTACATGTTAATTAGTCAACACCCTTAGATAGATCCTAATAAAGGATAATGATCTTTCTAATATCGTGGACTTAGACCTCGGCTACGCTAGTCAGCTCTGATGTTATAAACTCGGTTTCGCTCATCAGATTTCAGATTGGACGATGTTCGAGTCTGGCGATGTTATTATAGACAAACACTACTCAACAGAATCAGGCTTCTCGTCTATACTGGTACAAAAAAATTAACCGTTGTTTGTGTATGATTTTTTTTTGTCTTTACAATGTTATAAATGCATTGTGCAGTCTATGCCATGAGAAACTGGAGGTTCCCATGAACTAATATCTTAGGACAACACATGTCCCAATGGTTCCGGTGTCGAGACTCAAGAGAGTGACGAGAGTTCGATTCTTATTCCAAACAAAATTTTTGACTTTCTTTCCAAGTAAACGCATGGTATTGGAGCTACACTGCATGCAATGTGCTCCTTGTATAGCTATCTAAACAATCTAAACTCTGCCATAGCAAGCCTAAGGTCTCTGACTTTCATCCCTATCGCACCGTGGGACAGACTGATAGAGGTCCGGTTGGAGTTTTGACCATAAACCTATTAATATCTAAGGACAACTTTTCCACTTATTCTTATCATGAACTATATATTAGGAATTAGGACCTACTTCCTTTAGATGCTGGGGATTTGACATGGATTGAAGTTTACCCCAGGCAATGATGTCCGGATCACATCCTGCAAGGCTAAAAAGGAGGCCAAAAATGAGGCCGCGAATCCGGTAGCGCCACGTGTCCCATTATTCATATATGAAAAAAGTTTTTTGTTTTTTAAATAAATCAAATAGGACACATGGCGTCTCAGGATTCGTGGCCTCATTTTTGACCTTATTGTTGGCCTTGCTGGATCCCATCCGAATGACGTCTGTGTAGTGTGTACATGTTCTGGGGCCTACCATCCTAGTCAAACCAACATGGCCAAGGGGGACCCATGGCGCTTCTTTGGATGCTAAAAGCTAAATTCCTCAAGCATACACGATTTTTTTTCTATAAAATTTTATGAAAAATACAAATTAAGATTATTCGATAGTTTTTTAAGATAAGAGATAATAATATATATAAGATATCTATTATGAACTGAACAAATATATATGGGGCTTCTTTAGTTGTGGGCATAGAGGACCTCCTAATCATGAGGCCAACTATGATTGTATGTGCCACCCCAAGTATAAATATAAATATATATACAAATATATCTATAAATATAAATATAAACATATATACAAGTATAAATATAAATATATGGGTTCGTCTAATTTTTGTTGGTTAGTCATGCTTTCATGCATAAATTGCTTTTTTGTGCATGTGTATGTACATATATATTACGTATAAATATAAATATATATACAAACATGTATACCTACATCTATATATCTGTGTATATGTGTTATAACTATATATACGTGTGTATGTGTATGTCTGTATACATGTATATTTTCTGAGTGATGCTTCCGTGTACTTCCTAAAAGGTCCTTTTTTCTCATGTAAATAAATTTATGCTGAAGAACTTATTCTACTAGTGCTATGATAATACTGCAGAGAACAATACCTTCCCGTCCTATTTTTATTGTCGGGTTTCATAAACATAACCGATTAAACAAATACTATTTATTGACTTGTACGTAATCAGATGTTTAACAATTTTCTAATTTTATTTTTTCTCTCTTCTTCAATGATTCTGATTAGTTCTTCTTCATTTGGCTATTTCTATTAATTGCAAGGTTAATTTATTTGGTAATTTAGAAACAATGTATTGATTTGGTAAAACCTTAATAGACTTGACATTTATTTTGGGAAAACAAAAATTAGTCCATTGGTCTATATATGGAATTGAGACGGAGGAGTAACAAAAATATAAAATTATTTCGAAGGTTTTCGTTTATTCTTAGAACGATAACTTCACTTCTAAAATTCATTAGTGTAATAAACTTAAATTGTTGAAACGACCATTTTAAAAGTCATTTACTTTACATGGAGAAAACTTTTTTCAAGACATCTATAAATTGACAATTTTCAATGGGATAAAGAGAACAAATGTATCTGCACTCCGATTGGATATCTGCATTTTGACTTCAACGGCGCAGTACACGATGAGAATAACTAGCTCACCATCGAGAGTCAATGGTAATACAGTTAAGTAAGTTCAAGTACCTAGGATCATTTGTATAGCAGGATGGAAACATAGATAGTGATGTAACACACCAAGTTCAGACAGACTGGTGTAAGTGGAGGGCGGCCTCAGGGGTGATGTGTGACAAAAATTTTCTAACTAATTTAAAGGGAAAATTTGTACAGTGGCAGTGCCGGTTGCAATGTTATATGGAACTGCTGGACCATCAAGAGGATACAGTCGCACAAGATAGAAGTGGCCAAGATGCGGATGATGAGGTGAATGTGTGGGCATATAAGGATAGACCAGATCAGAAATGAGGTATTTAAAAAAATGTGTAGCAGGTAAGATAAGAAAGAAGATACTGAAATGGTTTGTGCATGTGAAGAGGAGACAGACAACGACGACTGTTAGAGGAGTTGAAAGCCTCATTGTAGAGGGGAAGAGGAGTAAAGACAGGCCCAAACTGACTTGGGATAAGCGGATTAGGCATGTCTTACTAGATTTGCACACATCTGAGGATATGATCCAGGATAGAAGTTCATGAAGGCAGATGATCATGATTAATGAGGTTTAGGCATGATATAGGAGCATCTTAGAGTATATGTAGGGGCTTAGACACTCTTTACACTTTAGGTTGACCTTGTACTTTTTTGTGTTTGTCTTTATCTTTTATTATTTGTGCATATACACGGTTATAACTATTTAATATCGGAAGTTTTCTATTTGTAATTACCAAATTCCTTCGCTAAGACACTAGCACACCATATTTCTATTATTGTGTCATCTATGCAGGTACATATAGAGACAATGACTTTGCTGGAATCAAACTCTCTATTTTTTGGGATGGAGAAATTGTTTGTCTGTCTGTCATCCTTCTCAGATCACAACGATAGCTTTTGCCGTCGTTGAGATATACGTGGTATGTGTTGGTGTTGTTGGCATAGATAATATTAGGAAACGGTAGAGTAACATAAATCTCAACTCCCATAGAAATAATTATGTAGGTCGTTTACATTTAGAGATCATCTTCGTCCTAATCTTTCCTTTCTACTTTCAAGCATAAAGTAAAACTCGAATACATACCATTTTATATATCATAACGGATTATCACATCTTGATTTTAGAATTTGTGCATCATCAAATAAATATTCTATTTTGTTATGCATAGCTGCTGCCTGTGCTATGCACAGGAAACCTGTAATAATTGGTGATAGGTATAGTCGGGATAGGATCCCCTCACCACAAAGGGTGCGGTAACGCGTGACCGCGCGACACGTGACAGCAAAAGAGGGTGGTGAGACTAGATGGAGGTGATCCTCATCTAGCCTTACTAATCCTTCTTGCTACCACGTGTCGCATGGTTACAAAAAAAATGAGGAAAATGGGAGTGAGGAGATCCCAACCCGCTATAGTCATGGGTGCTTATTATAGGCAAAACATCAGCAAAGCAAGAAACCCGAAAATAGGTGCCCCCAGGGGCATAGTCCAGTGGTAAGTGGCAAAGGTGATTGGGGCTACAACCCCGACGTCCCGAGTTCGAGTCCGTGTGGAGACAATCCTTGTTGAAATATTACAAGGGTTGCCTCTGGGCTGGCTGAGTCTCGAGTGTCCTCTCCCTTTGCAGGGCTGCCGGTGGAGCACATCCCTCGATTTACATCCCACCTGGCTAAGGGGCCTCTGGTACAGGTGAGGGGAGAACCCACTCCCTCATCAAAGAAACCCGAAAATAGGACAGTTGGGTGTGATTTGATGTGAAAGCCAACACAAACATAACATGCTGTCAATTCTTTTGTTCCTTTTGATATTTCTAACCCTGCCAGTTATGACTAGACGAAATCACATACACCTAGTTTGCAGTCACTTACAAGTCGCGTCAATGTTTAATGTTGCTTTTAATGCTTCTGATTTTGTATTGTTTGTTGGCAAAAGATTGAACCCCAATTCAAAGGTTTCTACTGCTCCAGATCGAAGGAGCTGCGTGGAGTATGTAAATAAGAAGTCCAGCGGCTTCTTATATTTGATCCAAGAAGATCAAATCTAGTGAGTTCTAGTTGCAAAAAGTAATTTTTTCTATAGTTTTTATCGTCTCAGTCTTAAATAGCTTCGTAGAATATGTAAATTAGAAATTCAATGGCAACCTAGGTTGAAAAAACTTTTTACTATATAATTCACACAAGGAAGCTACGTTAAACTGGGTCATCAACTCTTTAATCCAGTTGAGTCGAGTACTATGACCTAAGTTATACTTGCCCAGATAGCAGTATCACACCCTCGCTCTGTGTGTTTTAGTTCAAACTACGTCCTTCTAGTTGTAATGTCTCAACCCAAGTACCAACCGATCTATCGTTTGGGGCAGATCTTCTTAGTACATTGGATACAAAAGGTCAAGTCTCTCGCATTGGGTGTTAACATCTAAAAAAAGTCCTATTTTCATTGATTTTTTATAATATATAATCCCTACTTATATTAGGTCAAACAAAATCTCTACAATAAATGACAATTACGTATCCTTTGATTTGGTTTGATTTGATTCTGAAATCATCTCCCCTAATCTAAGGCAGTTGCATAAATCATATTTTCTAACATTCTTTCTCAAGTTGGACAGTGAGATCTCATATCATGCTCCGAACCCTAATACTTGAAAACATCACATCCACCGTATATCTTTTTAAGATGTACAAGGCTTTTTATATCATCATGCTTATGTTAATACTCTATTAATTAAGTAAATAAGACTCAATAAAATTAATTAAAACCACTCAATGAATGTACAGAATAATCCTCCATCAAAAGAAATATCGTATCGTTCAAACAACTAGTCCATATTAAAAATAATAATTCTAGCGAACTAAATTCATACATACTCAATAAAATCCAACAACAATTATAATTCAAACCTTGAAAACTGTCTTCCGATCTTCTTCACCAACCCGACTCATCATCTTCCACAACGTAAACATACTCATAGCCTCTATCATCTGCAAAAGTGGTAAGTGGTGGTGTGAGCAAAATAACTTGCCAGTGAGTAATCTAACTATCTTTTTGTGGGATTATATATGCCGGGAAACAAGTTTTAAAATCGTAATAACTTTCGTGAAATAAAATCAAAAACTACATCAAGTTTCTCATTTTTAAATACTATATATAATACTTTTAACTTTTAACATTTAACTCTTAGCTGGCTTATACCATTCGCCAGAGTACTCTGTCTAGAAAATCTCTTCTAGATGGGCACATTGGATCTCCACCATGCGAAGAGGGTATTGAGCTTAATCCCTCCAATATCTGGGCGTTCCAGAAACTCGTGTAAGTTGCTAGACTACATACTTATAACTTATACATTCATCATTCAATCGGCTACGTGATCTGGGTACAAATCATTTAAGAGCACAAAACATATCATTTCGTGAAAGACATATCACCAATAATATTTCGCATAAAACACATACTTGTAAAGCACAATATACATCTGCATGATCCACTTTAATATAAAAATCGACATTTAAAACGTAACTTTCATAAAACAATTTTGCAAATGTATAAAAGAGAGTTAGACCACTTACCTCGAACCGAACACTTAATTTTTTTTTGTATAGCGCCCGCCCAGGACTAGGGTCTCCGCATGGTGCACTCGCCGTACTCTGCTACGAGAAGTACAAGGCGTCGATAAAATTCTTGTGCTTGTCGACATAATGTGTATCGTAATCGCGGAAGCATTATAAAATGTACATCGCATAACCGACATGCATAAAACAGAATAAATAGATCCGAGTATAACTGAAGTGTCACCAATACAATATCAAAATACAAGTCTAGAATAACATAAGAACAATACATAATCCAGTCCATAAGTCCATCACTGATGCTTACTATATGGCTCCTCTCTGTCTGTGTCTGAACTGACTTCCGGCCATGCGATGTGGTAAATGGTGGGTGAGCGATAACAAATCGATCAACAAGTATTTCTGTCTAGGTTCGTCATGTGGACCATGCATGATGAACAGAACATGCAACGTGAATAGTAACATAACATGTACTAACAGATGAACTAAAGTAACAACGATGCATAAAGTAGGCAAAATGTAGAAAGAATATCAAATATTGAAGTATTCATTAGTCGTTCATATTTTCTTATCATTACGTAATGGTACAGTCTTTTACATATACTTCAGAGACAATTTCTTTTCTTCTGTCTATGCCAAACCTGACACTGTAACATCGTTCCTTATCCACTAAGGGTCTAAGCCTGTATCTGGTAGGGTGACTCAGGTATACATGCGTATGCATATGAGATAAAATGTCATGCATCTTTTTCAGGGAAATCATGCAACTCATAAACGTGTTAGAAATTCCTGTATCATATCCGTTCAAAACGGTGTTCAGAACATGTCTTAACTTATACGAACATACACAAGACCTGGCGACTGAACTCCCTAAATAGTCGTGTACCGTCTGTGAATCCCGATGGTCCAACCAGGGTATTACATCATACATACATGGACTAATGGTGACTCTCGGAGTAGTCGTCTACCGTCTATGAATCCTGAGGTCAAACCTCAGTGTTACATCATACATATAAGTCTAACAGAAACACGTTGGCAAAGATTCCGGGTCCTAGACACGGTGTTGCACTTCGCCAAAACGTAAACATGAACTCACCACATGACGCCAACCTCTCACCTAGGTTCCAGCGTCATAAGGCGACAGACAGAAAAACACCCAATTAGGGGTGTTTCATAACAGATATTGCCTCTGACATCCTCACTACTACATCCGATGTCAGGGGGCCTCCAAACATGCATGTAAGGTGTCAAAACACCATATCCTGTCTCATATCGATCAGTCGTCGCAAGGTACGGTTCGTTAAAATTATTTTTAAAACCTTTCACGTCATAAAGTTATTTCTAAAAACATGTCGTGTAAAACTCATTTTAAATCGTTCCACATGATAAACATTTATGAAAATATGAATTGTAAGATGAACATGTGACTTTGTCGTATGCATAATAGTAAACTCGGTATAAGCTGCTTTTATACCACTAACGAATGCTTAATTTAAGACTGATAAATGGGTTCTTGTATAAGATCACTTTCCTAAGTGGAACTTATCGTTTTGCCCTTTGTGGGGGTTTCAGCCCACTCTTTAAACGTAAGCTCTCTTTGGACTTTAATTATTACCATTTAATAGTAAATGGTCCTTGTCATATTTTACTTTTTAATTTGTATGAAAACAGCCCTGTTTTCTTGACTTCGATATGATGTTGAATTTACCATTTCGTTAACTACTTTAATTTAAATGGCTAATACAGCCCGTTATTCAATTCGATAGCCCATTCTAGTCATTGTTTTATACATTTGCAATTTTACTATGAGTATCTTGTACTTTATCTAACTCTCTACATAGATTCATACATGTAATTACCAACAAAAGAGTTAATCATCATCCATGGTCATCAAAAAGGCCACTTGGCCGAAGGTTACTACACACACATACACTTTTACAGCTTGTTGATTTCATGCATGACATATATATATCTAGTCATTAGGCCATTTACCCATGGTGGCACCCACACAATTCATCAACATAGTACCATCTATGGTCACTTGGCCGTACACCCACAAGCACACACTTATACACATTATTTACTTGTTAAATACTTCATTATATGTAGAATGCCCTCATATACATATACGAATACTCTATGGAAACATCATCATAGTGCATTTCGTGACCGTAAGCCGAAAGTTATACCCAATCACACTTGTACACCTTGCAACTTGTAATCACATTCCTACATGCAAAACACAATTATGTATACTCAAGTAATTATTAAAACATTATTATGGTACACTTCCAGGTAACATGGCCGAACCACTATGCACACACCCACATGTTTTCTTTGTAATTTGTTTATTACTTATCTCATGCAAAATGACCATACTATTCACCACTCACTTTACATATTATTTTCATACTCTTGATTTTCTTCTCACATGCACCCATTCTTTACACCAATGAATTTACTACCATGCCATTACACCCACAAAACCGTATGGTGAAATACACCCCTTACTTAACACATCATCTAAGCATATATTCCATACACATATAAATGTAGCTAAGCAAACACTATGATGACCTACATACTTTCCTTTAGGCCGAATTTCTAGACACATGCATACATAATTTTCACCCTTTTCAAGATCATGCAATATGAGTACACATTCTTAATTACATCATCACCAATTTTATGCATGTTGACCATTAACATAAAAGTGAAGATGAGGACTTTAATGATGATAATGACGATGATAGATACACTCACATATATATAACTGACGCCTATATACCCCATGAATATATTATGCAACACACTTTCCATCTTTCTCATGATTCATAGTGTATATATGTGCAAGACTATTATCAAGATCGCAAGGTAATGAGCATGCAAGTATACTTTAGTTATGTTCTTAGCATTTCCATGAGTTGACCATTTGCATGCATGATCCATCCTTTAATTTATACATAAAAAGATGTACATCTTTAACATGCATGAAGAAGGTAGGAAGAATACTTGCCTTGATTCTTGAATCTTAACTTTAAAATGGAAAAAGTTTCCCTATTTCTTGGTACCTACGGTCAAGATAGCTTTGGAGGAGAAGAAGATTAGTCATTTTTAAGAAGGAAGGTACTATGAAAGTTCTAAAATCACTTCTTTAAGAAGATTTACCTTTGGATGGCTTGAAGATCCTTTCCTCGTTCAACCTATGGTGCTCTCAGTTTTGAGGCCTAAATGGAAGAAAAGTTGAGTTCTTTTTGGAAAGATGAATTATAGAAGGATCTTTAGAAAGTGCATTTGGTTCTTACCTTAAGAATTCTACACATGGAAGCTTGTTCTCCCTCTTTGATGTTGAAGACTTACCCTTTTCTTGCCCAAGATGGCCACGGTTTGGAGGTGGAGAAATGAAAAAAAAATTGAGTCTTTTTGAAACATGAATGATAAAAGAATGCATAGAGAAGTGAGTTGGGTTCTTACCTTGAAGATTCATACAACTGCAAGGGATTTTCTTCAAGTGAAGTTGAAGAATTTTCTCCTTCTCACCCTCTAAACTTGGTCAAGGTTTGGGCTTAGATGGAAGACATTGAAGGCTTTTGTGAGGCTTGTAAATGGAAGAAGTTTTCCTTATTCCTTAGTATTGCTGTTCTCGGATGGAGGGGGAAAGGATGGAGTGGAAGAAGATTCTAGTTAATGAGAGAGAATGAAAGTGAAGAGAGTTGATGTAAGAAAGTGGAGGAAATGAAATGAAGGAAAATTGTGAGGTGGAATGAATTTTGTTTCTTTGATGAGGGACTGGGTTGAATTTTGTTTCTTTGGCATAGGCTTGATCGAGAATCACCTAGTGGGGCAATTGATTACATTCCTTGGATGTAGAAGTTAGTGATGTAAAAAGGTTTTGCATGTAAAGTGATTGGTGCTTAGTTGGCTTGGTGTAAGATATGAAAATGATGAGGGAAAAGGATAAAAAGAAAAGAAATGGGAAAAAATATTAAAAGGGGCCGGGTGCTAGGGTGGGTGCAAGTGAGAGATTTCCATTGTCTTGGAGTGTGGTTGGGAATAGATAAAGTAGAAGTGTGCAAAGTGAATACAAAATTGGTGTAAGAATGATGTGATAGATGAAGGAAGAGTGTAAGACAAAATTTTGTCTTGCATGTGATGGTGGGAGCGATTTTTGAGGGGATTTGTGAGAAAAATTACTATTTTGTCCTATCCTATTATTCTTATGTGTTATCTCTTTTTTCTGTAGTTTAATTCCTAATAAATGTTGTACAATTCTTTATGTATATATCTTACTAATTCTTATGTCTTGTAGGAGGCTTTAATAGTTCTTACATTTTTATATAAGGTATATTTACACACTTGTTATACTAATTGGGGTACAACGATTACACTTTAATTCTATCGTAATTTCTTTTCGTCCCTTTTCCACTAGCCGGGGGTGCAGGTCGTAACATTTTGCTCTTCACTTGAACCTAACAATTTCATAATAAAGAGTATCACTTAATAATCTCATCATTATATTTTACTTTTACTAAATCTATTAATTAATACTTAAAATACCCCCTCTTTTTTTTCCTCTAAAATATAATGCAATTCTAAGCCTTAATAATATCCTGCCCCTAAATGTGCCAAAAATTTCACTCAGCTTACTGGTATTGCCTTTGACTCCAACTAGCAGCACCCGAGTTCGAATACTGCTTTCGACATTTTTTTTCCTTTTCTTTCCAACAAACTAACTATTTATTAAATGATCCAGACCCATAAAACAAAATCTTCTTTAGCCCAGTGGACCTTCTCTTTTTTCTCCTCTTTACTCACACAGGTTTGAATCCATCTATTGTCACTTCTTTTTCCCCTTTCTTTTTCTTTTTCAGCCAGCCCACTTTTTCTTTTTTTTCTCCTTCTCTCCTTCCTGCCGCCAGCCACCTTTCTCTCTCATAAATAATTTTTTTCTTATTGAAAGGCACCTTTCTCTCTCCTCAATAATTTTTTTCCTGCCAAAAGGCAGCTTTCCTTTTCCTATATATTTTTTTCTTTTTCCTCTTTTCTGGCGGAAGGCAACAACTCTTTTTTCCCTCTTATAGCCAAACAATTTACCCCAATAGAATTCAAGTAATATAACTCTTCTATGAAACTCTATTCTATATAATTGCTTAATGAGCATTTCACATACTAATTAAAATAAGACATTAAAATCTAATATAAATCTATACTTACCACCAAATAGTTCATAGAACTGCAATGATTCAAAACCCGTCTTCGGTTCTTAATTCTGATAATGTTTGATTGTCCAAATTTTTTTCTCCTTCCTCCTCCCTCTCTGTCGACACTCAGTCTCTTTTTTTCCTGTCGTGTGTTCTTGGTTTAGAGGAAGTTGATCTCATATTTATAGGTAATATCTCTACTAGGATTGTACTTTACCAAGAATCTTTTTCCGATTATAACTATGTATGTATCCTTTCATCAAGTAGTAATTATACATTCTCTAACATTTATCATCTATGTTGGACCGTACACCTGCAATAAACACCACTAGAGGGGAGGGTGAATAGTGGTTAGTAGAAATTACACTACTATCCTTGATTAAAATCCCCTTTGAAAACAGAATCTGAGACCACCTCAGATTCAGAACCTGTTTTTGAAAAATTCACAAATCCTTGTACACAACTCCAAACATTATGAAAATTTCCAGAACTTAACTTCAATGTCTTGCCAAGACTCTGTCCAAAAAGTAGATAAAAATAAGATCGTTTAATCCTTCAAACAAATAAAAAGATTTAGATGGTCAATCTGGAGAGAATTGGACAGAATGTTGCTGAAATTGGAAAACATGTTTCTCTTTAAATACTTAATCAAAAAGGTTGATCTTTATTTCAAAATACTCCTTAAGATGCCTAGTATATGTTTTCAAAAGGCCATGACCTTAAACAATTCTTGGTTAAAACAGAATTCAAGTTTTCTCAAAACTGGCAGATTGCAGCCAGATTGGAGCAGTTATCTTGCAACGACTGAAAAAGACTAACTTTCCCTTACTCAAGTCAAGTGATTCTTGTTGTAAATAAAAGATAACATTCTGAAGTATAACTCCACCAAAAATCACGAATTTTGAAAGTGTTTAGCTATTTTTTCAAAACGTGAGAAATTGTGTGAAATCTGTGCTGAAAAAGGGCAGAAAACAGAAAAATGTAAAGAAGACAAGAACACTAATGGATTTATCCTGGTTCGGTCAATGTGACCTACTCCAGTCCCAATGAACACATTTCCTTGGATTTCATTATGGTATGAACCAAATTACAACAAGAACCAAGATTGATTCTTGGGTTAAACACCAACCCTATTCAAGACTTGGATGAACACCACTATGCAACCCTTGTTTGCAACACCTCTATCACCTATTGATGTAACCTTATATATTTGGCTAATCAATCTTACAAACGAGACACAAGAGACTTATAGCTCTACAACAAATGTCACAAGAAAACCTTGGCTACAAAGAATGAAACAAGAATGGAGAGAAGAAGATAGCAAGACAATTCAACTTTTGCTTTTCAAGTGTGTTCTTCTTCTTCACCTTTGCCTCCTATTTATAGTGTGAAATGGCTCTTGAAGATAAGAAGTCTTATGTGTCACCATATTCATCATCAATACTTAAGTATCTTCACATTATTGGTTGGCCACATAAACACCTTTTACACTTGGCAACATCAAGCAAAATGATTGGCCCATCTCGGAACACTTATGTTGGCCGAAATTTATCATAAAACATGACTTGGAATTTGCTTGAAAAATGAAGATAATACTAAGGGATAATATCACCAACAAAACCTCAAATCCTTAGAAAGATAATAGGACATGTGAGGCTGCCTTTTGACCAAAAAATCTGATCACAACTTCAGCTCCTAGCCGTTATATTCAAATGGGAAATTCCAAGTTGGCAATTTTTCCAACTAGCTTCTTTTTGGTTGGTCCGCTTGTCACCAAGTCATAAAATGAGTACACCATCATTTACACCTACATATACACGTTTTTGAGGCTGTATATATGTATATCAACTCAGAGTTTTGAAGAGAAATCAACAAATAATAGTTGACAAGATTATGTCAACATATAACACCAAAATCCCCACTTTTTCTCCTTGTATGTTGTGATCAATTTCACACCTTTAACACCTTTAAATTCTATGAAAAATGATGATTAATATCCTCCAATAACATATAGAATAAGGTCTTCAAGAAAAAAAATAGAATGTGACATCACAACTCGTCACATATCCCGCTACTATCGATAATATCATCATTTGAGAGAAATAATAGAAAACCACCAAATAATCTTCAAGATAATTATAAATCAACTCCAGAATAAAGATAATAATATACTCAAGAGATTCCTTGAGTAAAAATACCAAAACTACCCTCAGGGGTAAAATGACCAAAATGCTCCCGGTGAGAGAAAATTCCAGAAATGACCCGGATGGTCAGAAATAGAAATAATGACACCTTTGTGATGATAAATATAATATGAATGTATCCTTGAAACATTTTCACCATGTCATGTTCCTGCAAAACTCAAAATACCAATTTTGCCCTTTTTGGTAAGTTGTAGAAACTTCCAAGGCACATTAGTCACAAGACATTTATAATCATCAAAAGCACATAATATCAACATAATGAACATACATAAATCATGTACAAATGAAAGCGACCACTTTATCACATTTTAGAAAAATATTTCTAAAAACCCTAGACATCGATCGATCGAAGTGCCTAGCTTCAGAGGTCGATGTCTCATAGTGAGTTTCAGAGTTTGTCTCTGACCTATATCGATCGATCGAAGTGAGGGTTCGATGTACATCGATAGATCGATGTGTCTCAAGTTTAGAGATTGATGCCATTTTTCTCAACTTTTCAACTTTTAATCACTTATAACACCACGTGTGACATTTTTATGCATTCACCACTTAAAATCATGACCTTGAAAATTATCCAAACATATTTATCAACATTCTCCCCCTTTTGGATGATTTTCAAAATAACTTAACATGATTTTGATGTCACAACTCCTTAACAATTATTTATCACATATTTACCAATTTATACCAATTGAATTGTTTTGAAAACCTCATCAATTATCAATTGTTTCATCAATTCTATACCAATTGTTTTCAAACTCTCAAATCTTATGTTTTTAACATATGTGTGATGTGCTCCCCCTCAACTTATACTCTCCCCCTTAACCAATGCTCAAAAATTATACCAATTGAAACTTAACATTCAACTCAAATCCAAATCATGACTTGCCAACTAAAATCATGTTCTTATTCTATCTCCCCCTTTATTTTGCAAATCATGCAAAAGATAGAATTACACAATTGTATCGTAAGTCATCATGCCTAACTTGGCTCATAAGTTTTCAAAAGTGGCTTGATTAAGGGGTTTGGTGAAGATGTCAGCTATCTGATGATCAGTTCTTACATGATTTATGGTTATGTCCCCATTTTGAACACGATCTCTAAGGAAATGGTACCTTACCTCAATGTTTTTGGCCTTAGAATGAAGTACAGTATTCCGAGAAAGATTAATTGTCTTTGTGCTATCGCAGAAAATTAGAATCTTATTCATATTAATGCCAAATCACTAAGTTGTTGTTTAAGCCAAAGTATTTGGGTAGTGCATAAGCTTAAGGCTATATACTCGGCTTCGGTGATAGAAAGAGCTACACTAGCTTGTTTTTTAGAAAACCAAGAGATCAAGTTGGTTCCTATGAATTGACATGTACCGCTAGTAGATTTTCTATCTAATTTGCAACCACCATAATCAGCATCACTATAAGCATAAAGTTCCAACTTAGTGTTTCTATCATACTAAAGTCCTAAGTGAGGTGTGTGCTTAAGATATATTAAGATTTTTTTTCACTTTATTGTAATGAGATACCTTAGGACAAGATTGAAACCTAGTACACATACACATACTAAACATGATGTCAGGTTTTGATACGGTTAAATATAACAATGAGCCAATCATAGATCTGTAAAGTGTGTCATCAAAAGGTTTACCATTTTCATCTTTGTCTAGTTTGGTGCTTACACTCATAGGAGTAGGTGTTGATTTCAACTCTTCAAATTCAAACTTCTTAATCATATCATTGACATCTTAAGTTGGATAAAATATGGATTCCTTGAGAGGTTTGTTTGATTTGACGCCCTAATAAGTAATTTAACTCTCCTACCATTGACATTTCGAATTCAGACTTCATACACTCTTTGAAGTCTTTTATTAAGGTAGGGTTAGTTGAACCAAAGATAATATTGTCTACATAGATTTGAACTATTAATAAGTCATTATCTTTTCTTCTTAGGAATAATGTGTTGTCTATGGTTCCCTTTGATAATTATTTGCAATAAGAAAGTTTGAAAATCTATCATACCAAGCTCTTGGAGCTTGTTTCAAACCATATAAAGCTTTCTTAAGCTTGTATACATGGTTAGGATTCCTTGGATCTTCGAATCCAGGAAGTTATTTCACAAACACCTCTTCTTGGATGTATCCATTCAAGAATGCACTCTTGACATCCATTTGGAAGAGTTTAATATTGCTTATACTTGCAATAGCAAGTAACAATCTAATTGTTTCTAGTAACTGGTGTAAAGGTTTCTTCATAATCTATTCTTTCTTGTTGATTATGACCTTATGCGACTAGCATAGCCTTATTTCGTGTGATGTTTTCTTGTTCATCCATTTTATTCCTAAATACCCATTTAGTTCCTATTATGGACTTATTTTCGGGTTTAGGTACTAAGTCCCACACGTTATTCCTGGTCAATTGTTTTAACTCCTCATGCATGACATCTATCCAAGATATATCACTTAAGGCTTCCTTAACATTCTTAGGTTCTAAGTGTGAGATTAAGCTATGTCCTTCAAATTGACTACGTGTTCTAACCCCAACACTTGGATCCCCAATGATTAATTCTTTAGGGTGTTTATGTTTATCGTTTATAAGCCAACAATTCCTAGGTTGACAAGGTTCACCCTCATCTTGTGCAAATATTTCATTAGTGTGAACATTGTCGTATACAATTGTATCATCTTGTAAGTTAGTTGTATTATCTTCCAATTACAAAATCTCTTCATTCATTATATATTATGTTACACATAATATACATAAATTAAACTTTAATATTCAGCACTTAGGGCTGATTAAAGTGGCGCCCAACATGTGACAAAAATTCAATATGAAATCTCCATAATTTGGCCTTAATTTTGGGTGATTTGTGTGTGCCAACATGGAATGATTTTATGAATGTATATACCATGTAAGCCACGAAATTTGTTGCCATTTTTGGTGTAGGGGCTGGCCATCTATACATGGCAAGTACGTGACACGTTGGCGAAGTTTCGGTATTCACCCGATACGATAATTTTTGGTTTAGAACCTTTTAACGTGTCGTAATAAATTTGTCGTCACCGTGACTTATATCATATGATATAAGACCTGAATATAATCATAAATATGAGTTAAATATAGTGGTGTGACGTTAACGTACGTACGTAAAATATATAACGTGTCGGCAGTACGTTGAAATATATGTGTATGTGTCTTTTAAAAAAATCTGAATATATATATATATATATATATATATATATATATATATATGTTAAAAATGTGTAGCATGAGGGAAGAGAAGACCTTCCATTCTTCAATTTATTGCCTTTGTGCCTTTTCCAAATATAGCTTCCTTTAATGAACTACTTAGTTTATTTAACTAAGTACTTCACTTAATGAACTAGTTTGGTTCATTAATGATGGCACCTGAAAATAGTTCAAACGCAAAAATGCTTGCCATTTGATGTAAGCTTTAAAGCTTCATGGTTCGTTAGTACGTCAACATTATATATGAACTATATAAGGCAAGTTTTATGCAAAAACGTGTCATGTCATAAAACATGTCATGCATTTCTTTAATACATGTTATTTAAATCATGCATTTTGTAATCACTCAAACCCCTTTTTCTCAACAATCTCCCCCTTGATTTGTGCAATTAATCTTTCTCTCCCCCTTAAATCATGCATTCTCTCCCCCTTTATTTTGGAAAGACAATCAAAAGTGCATGTAATGATGAAGATAGCAAAAAAAAATCATGCATTTCAAATAACATCAAAAGTACGTTCTTAAGGGTTATTTATTCAACCCTTTGAGAGTGTCCCTTTTGGTACCCAAATTTGGATGACCTTTTTAGGTCTTCCAAAAGGTGAGAAAGGTGATGAAAACACAACATAATATACGTTAGGGGCAAATGCATTTGGCCTTTGGCCGAGAATCCCATCATGCATATGGTATGGTTTTTGTTTTTGGTTTGCATGCACAGGGAGTGACCTAGATGCATTTTTACGATATGAATGTCGCATATGCATCAGTAGATTTCTATATGGCACATGATTGCACTTTGTATGATATGAAGAATAAGAAGCACGATGAGATAAGATGAGTGGTGTACTAGTCTTATCCTTATATTTATACAACACATAATTATACTTCGTATGATATGAAGAAGAGATATGACGAGATGAGAGTAGAGGGGGTCTTTGTGTTACTTTAGGCGCTACGTATGTCTTTGATATGTCTACTTTCTTACACAAAACAAACTTGGATGGTTTAGATGATACTTCGTTTGTCTCAATGTATCCTAATCACGTTTTATCACTGTCATGTTTTTGTGATAAAATAATGCGATCTAGCATGTTAGATCCCATATCAAATTGTTTTCTTGTCTTTTCTAGATCTTCGTTTCTTGATTTCAACTTTGAAATCTCGGCTTTCAGTTTAGTGTTCTCGGATGTCAATGATGAAATTTCAGACTTTAATGAATTTATGATGCACGACGACTCTTCTTTTGAATCGTTTAATTGAGACACAAGATTTGTATTAGAAGATTCTAACAATTTCTTGTCTTCAATTAATCGCTTCTTTTCTTTTGCAAGAGTCTTTGAGAACTTATGCAACTCTAAATATTGACTGAACAAATCATCATAAGAGCATTCAAAATCAGAATCAGAGTCGGAAGATACCTCATTTGATGCCTTAGATGTAAAGCATACTTGTGCCTTTTGTTCTTCTGTATCGTCAGTCTCAGAGTCGGATGTGTCACTCCAAGTGGAGGCTTTGAAGGCTCTTCTACTTTGTTTAGGTTCTGAGACGAGTCTAGTTTTGGTCCGATCCTTGTCAATGTATTTATTCGTTGATTTGTCATTGTTCGGGAAATCATATGACAAATGTCCAGGTTGTCCACATTCATAACACTTTATTCCCTTATTTTTATTTTTATGGTCCTTAGATGAAGTAGACTTATGTTTAATCGATTTTCTCAAGATTTTTCTTAATCTTTTAGCCATCGTGATTAAATCCTCATCATCGGAATCAATGTCACTATCATCTACGACGTATTCATTTGATTTAAATGCTATAGCCTTATCATTTTTGGAAATAGACTCAGAATGTCTTAAAGTGAGTTTGTTTTCATATACCTTTAAAGATCCGATTAATTCCTCTATTTTTTATTGATTTGGTTTCTTACTTTCTTCTATGGCTGTTACTTTAGGGTCCCACTCGGATGGAAGGCTTCGCAAGACCTTTTGTACCTTTTCCTGCATAGAGAAGGCTTTGCCAAGGGACGCAAGAGAATTGTAAAATGTTAGTCAAGCAAAGATCCATATCAACGATAGATTCATTTGGCAATAATTTAAATGGCTCGAATGTGGACATAAGCATATTGATTTTGGACTCTTTTACTTGACTAGTGCCTTCGTGTTTCATTTCAAGAATTCTCCACATTTCTTGAGCACTAGCATAATTTGAAACATAGCTAGATTCACTTTTACTTAGTCCATTTAGAAGTAACTGCATAGCCCTAGCGTTCATGCTTAGTCTCTTTTTATCATCACTAGTATACTCTTGTTTAGGCTTAACAACCTCTAGTGGACTCCATCTACAGTGGATAATTTTGATGGAACAAATGGACCATCTTCTATAATGGACCAAAGATCAATATCAATTGCTATAAGGAAAAGTTTCATTCTTAACTTCCATTGAATGAAAGACTCACCGTCAAAGAGAGGAGGCGTTTGACTGGACATACCTTCTTGTTCGGTTTTGAAGCTTGTGGTTGCCATCTCACTTAGATCGTTGGATCCTTTCGTTGTGAGTGTTCCTGCGCTCTGATACCACTTGTAGGATCTGCAAGGCACCACTAGAAGGGGGGTTGAATAGTGGGTGCGGAAAATGTGGTTTTTAAAATTGTTTTAAACCAAAAACCCAACTTCTGAAAACAGTTTCTGTTTTCAGGACCAGTTTTGAAACGTTTTAAAAACTAGGTTACAGGTCTTTAAAAATTCTGAAATTTGGAGAGTTCTTAGTCTCAGAAGTTCTGAGTATCTCCTAAAAATTTCAGATTAAAATTCAACCTCTAACCCCTTTAAAAATCGTTGATGGTCAGATTGCGCAAATCTGCCAGAAGCGGTAGTATGATTTGAAAAATTAATTCCTATTTAACCGTAACTCCAAATGCTCTGAAAATTTAGTGACTAACTCCTTTTTAGGTTTATTTAATTAGGTTGAAACCGTTTTGAAAAATGCTTTTGGGAAGATAGTCAAATACGTTTAAAGTCTCAACCTTTGCAAGCTTGAAAATTAGACAGCACTAGTCTCAGAACTTTTGACGTTTGAATGACTTATACTTGTCCAAAAGGGTTGAAACTTCCTCCAAAAGAACCTCAAGACGTGTGGCTATGTTTCTTGAAAGTTTCGTAATTTTTGAATTTTTTTACTATTTTTACAAACGTGATAAAAACGATGCACTGTGCTGGAAACTGAAAGTAAGTGCTTAAAGTAGAGAACACAAGGAATTTTATACTGGTTCGGTTAAAACAACTTACTCCAGTCTTCGAGGACACCTTTCTCGGTTAGAACTAATCACAAAACACAAACAATACCTTAGCACATAGGGTTGATGGAGTTACACACCAACTCCAACCCTTTACAAACCTTGTAAATGAATACAACGATCACGAACACCACCACCTTGCAAGTGCAAGATTGATCACACCTTGATCAATCTTTTACAACAATGAAGAGTATATGGTGGTATGTAAGAAGTCTACTCAAGATGTATGAATATGAATACAATAGGTTTTAAGAGAGAAGAAAGAAGGAAGTGTAGAGGAAGAGAGGATGTATGCATTTTTTGATCTTGAATTTGCAAGACTTGTTCTTGTATTTTTGTTTGCTCTCCTCTTTCCTTTTATCACTAGTGGCCGCCCCCTTGATGCCTTCTCCTCCTCTTGAAAATTATCTTCTAAGTCCTTGGAATAGTGTATTGCATCATTGTGACATTTCCTTGCTTACTTGACAACTCCTCATTGGATGATCATAAAGCTCTTGCTTACTTGGCACTCATTGATTAGATGGAAGTTGTCATCATTTGATGACTAGATAAATCTGAAAATAAACCTTAAAAACATATGCCAATTATCCATAAAAGTGTTTCCATAAGTCACATAATCATCCCACATAATTAGCAAGACAAATAACTTCATTTTTCCTTATGAAAATCGGCCACATGCATGCTGAAATTTCAGCATGTGATTTTCATACTAAAATCAAATTGTTGCCAAGTTTGCATTTGATTTATTCCTTGAAAATAAAGAAGAAATCAATCATCATTTAGTACATAACATTTCTACTAATTTTGAAATAAAAATTTGTCACCAAGAAGGCCATGGATTCGGCCAAGTACATTACACACATGCTGAAATTTTCAGCATGTGTGATATTTGAAAATATCACTTGATTATTTCCATAAAATATTCAAAACCTTGCCGTAACATCTTTCAATTAATCCACATAATTCAAAGTGGTAAATAGGGCATAATTAAGTAGCAAAAATCGGCCAGCTCTATTTTACACATGCTAAATTTTCAGCATGTGTCACAAATGTGACAAAGTTTGAAATGTTACCTTGTGTAGTTCCTTTCTTTATGTCACCAACATTGTATGCTTCATTCTTGGCCAATCCAGATGCCAACAAAGCTCCACATAAGCTCCAAAATGGCTGTCTAGGCGTGTGATGATGAATATACATGTGCTGAATTTTATTTTTACAAACTTTGTAAAATAGTACACATATAATTATACACATATGGTATATTCCAATCAGCCCTTAATTGATTTTTCTAGAACACTTTGGAATGTATAAAATATGTAAAAAGTGTCTAGATACATGTTATATGTCATGCCAAAAATGTATCATGTGTCGTGTTCGTAGAAAACCAAATTTTCGACGTTTGTCGATTACTCGATTTTTCTCCGACTAAATTCTAAATTTTTGCACATGTTATATATGTTATGTTACACATAATATACATAAATTAAACTTTAATATTCAGCACTTAGGTCTGATTAAAGTGGCACCCAACATGTGACAAAAATTGAATTTGGAATCTCCATAATTTGGCCTTAATTTGGGGTGATTTGTGTGTGCCAACATGGAATGATTTTATGGTTGTATATACTATGTAAACCACGAAATTGGTGGCCATTTTTGAAGTGTAGGGGCTGGCCATCTATACATGGCAAGTACGTGACACGTTGGCGAAGTTTCGGTATTCAACCGATACGACAATTTTTGGTTTAGAACCTTTTAACGTGTCGTAATAAATTTGTCATCACCATGACTTATATCATATGATATAAGACCTGAATATACTCATAAATATGAGTTAAATATAGTGGTGTGACGTTAACGTACGTAGTAAAATATATAACGTGTCAGTAGTACGTTGAAATATATGTGTACGAGCCTTTTAAAAAAAATCTGAATATATATATATATATATATATATATATATATATATATATATATGTGTGTGTGTGTGTGTGTGTGTGTGTGTGTTAAAAACGTGTAGCATGAGGGAGGAGAAGACTTTCCATTCTTCATTTTGTTGTCTTTGTGCCTTTTTCAAATATAGCTTCCTTTAATGAACTACTTAGTTTATTTAACTAAGTACTTCACTTAATGAACTAGTTTAGTTCATTAATGATGGCCCCTGAAAATAGTTCAAACACAACAAATGCTTGCCATTTGATGTAAGCTTTAAAGCTTCATGGCTCGTTAGTACGACAACATTATATATGAACTATATAAGGCAAGTTTTATGCAAAAACGTGTCATGTCATAAAACATGTCATGCATTTCTTTAATACACGTTATTTAAATCATGTATTTTGTAATCACTCAAACCCCTTTTTCTCAACAGATTACATGTTAAGGGGGAGTTTTTGATGTGTTCATATGATGAGGGAGCATGAACTAAGGGGGATTTGTAAAATATCAAGTTTTAGATGTAAATGTATCAAGTAAAAACATCTTTCGAATCATGGTTTTGAAATCATCAAAAAGGGGGAGATTGTAAAGATATAAATTGTTTTGATGATGAAAAGATATTTTAAATAAGTTAAATTTATGATTGAGAGTCGATGCAAGATGAGAAAATTATACTATGTCAAAAATGGTTGAGATTGGAACTCACTGTCCAACATCGATCTCTCAGACTAGGGACATCGATCGATCGATGTACTTCAGCTTGTGGCTTCGATCGATTGATGTCAGGCAGAAACCTTTCTGTCCAACATCGATCTCTCAACTTGGGGACATCGATCTATCGATGTCACTTCAGTCTCTCCCTAGAGAGACTTTGATCGATCGATGTCAGGCAGAATACTTTATGTCCAACATCGATCTCTCAGTCCAGGGGACATCGATCGATCGAAGTGACATCAGTCTCTCCTAGGGGGACTTCGATCGATCGATTTCTGGAAGACATCGATCTCTCACCCCAGGTACTTCGATCAATCGATGTCCCCCAGAATTCAAAAATTTTTGAACGTTGGAACAAATTCCAAGGGAGATTCATGGTATTTTCTCTATCCAATCTTGTTCAAATTTCTTGCAGACTTTACTCCAACATACTACATGCTTCCTTGACTATTGTATCCATGTCTAAACAATCCTAGGTTGGCTATTGAGGATCAAATCACTCCATAGAATGGCTAAATATTATTTGGTCATTATCTTGACATTTGATGTAGTTAAAGATATGGTGGAGACCTCAAAAATGTGGTGAACTTCATCTATAAATGGGAGAAGCTTGGATGAGGCAAATACACACTTTCACCATCATCTAGCTTCATTATTCATTGTTGTATAGTTCTCTCACATTTGTAAAATTGCTTAAAGCTTGTTAAGCTTTTCTTTGCTCTTCATTGTTGTATATTGAGAGATAGAGAGTCTAGCACAAGAGGAACCATAATAATTTGATCTATTGCTTGTGCTTAGACTAGTGAGAAAGTGTGAACCTTACTATTTCCTTCAACCTACTGTGAGAAAGTTCTTGAGGGGACTTTGTTGAAGTTGTGAGGCAGCAAGAAGTTGTTCTTGCTAAGGGCTGTAGTTGCTGTAGTTGCACAAGTGTATTTTGTGCAAGAAGTTGCTGTTGTTGTTGCTTACACTAAGGTGTTAGTGTAAGTGTTGATGTGGTTGTTCTTATTAGCTTTAATAAGAAGAGTAGTTGTTGAAAATCCACTTTGAAAACAAAGTGGTAGTGGAGTAGAATCATTTACGATTCGAACCACTCTATATCCGGTGTACACATTCATTGCCTCTCGTCTCCCATTCTTGCTTTGATTTTGAATTTCTTTTGAGTTGAGTCAAACAAGAAAATTCCACAAAAGTACCAAACACTCTATTCATCCCCCTCTATAGTGTGTTTTGGACCTAACACATGGTACAGACGGTTCTGTAGTCCCTGGTGGCTGTGGAGCGCTGCCCTATACCTGTGGATGGGGCGGTCTGAATTGTGGTCCCCCAATCTGACGTCTAAGTACTATGATCTATCGCCCTGATCTCCCAATGCCAGAATCCTCACGGGGTCTCTTGCCCCTGTCCTCGGCTGCCACTCTCTTTAGGTTGCTCTCAACCTCGCGACATACCTCCAACAAATCCTCGTAGGTCCTCGGCCTCGCATATACAATCCCAGTATGAATGCGAGAGTTCAAACCTGTTCTATACTTTAGCATCTTTGCCCTTTCATTCTCCATGGTAGACGACATGTACCTCCCTAATGCCTGAAAACGCTCAGTGTCTAGGCCACTGTCATAGAACCCTGAGTCAGCGTCTGGAACTTAGTCATCCTCTTCTGAATCACATTATCTAGAATATAGGACCTCTGGAACATTTCTCTGAACTATGTCCATGTCATCGGTGTGGTTCGGCAGATCTGCATGTTGTGCCACTACTGCTCAGCATCTCCCTCAAGGAAGGACACAACAACCTCAACTCTCAGCTCCTCAGGCACTTGCAACAAACAGAGCTGGTCAGATATATTCTTCAACCATATCTCTGACTTCTGCGGACGGGAAGTCCCTCGAAACATTGGTACGCAGGATTTTTGTATCTCTCAGTAGTAGAACCTGAGACCTGAGGCCGATGGTGGCGGTGGCACCTGCTGCTGGTTCAGTTGCTCCTGCTGCTGAGCCAACTGCTGCTACTGTTGTGCTAGAATAGCGGCCAGAGTGGCCATGGTGTCCGTCAGTGCCTGGGGTATAGCCCCCTGATTCTTGTGGTTATCACCACCATTTCCTCTATTTCCTGTTGTATTACGTCTAGGCAGCATTTTCTAGAATTTGAAACAAGCAAAACATAATTATTTAAATTCAGGCTAAGTTGGGGGTATTTTGAGAATTTTTACTCACTTATGGGGTGCATGCAAAGATTCAGGGGTAAAACAGTAAATAATAAAGAAAACAAAAGAACGCTCTCACACCCCTTAACCCGATCATAGCTTAAGTCTAAAATCGTCTCTTAAGTCTACTTTGTTTATTAGGGGTAAAATCGTCATTTTACAAAAAGATCGTAACTTATGTCTAAGTGATCTAGTTAATCCTATGTTTCCGAGGCAGATCTCGAGCCTCGGCTCTGATACCACCTGTAGCGGCCCGCTCCCAAACCCTAGCATCGGGAACAGTGCACCTGCCGTAGTCTACTACGAGAACTACAAGACATCGTTCAAACTTCTTACACGTCGAAAATGACGTAGAAATTTTTTGTGCAGAAACGATAATGAAAAACAAATTTGATTGATACATAATCTCGATGCAAAAGTAACATAAATGTTTAAGGCTGACGAAAACCTAATGTATCGAATGAAATTCTAAAGGTCTAATCAAAACAGAATAAATATGAAAACCATCTCGTATCCCAAGAAATATCTCCAAGCTCACTCGCCCCATCTCTCGCAGTCCGAATCATCCTCTACGAAGAGATACTCATACTCGACCTCACCTGTGGAAGGATAAGTGGGGGGGGGGGGCAGGTGATTGAAAAATCACCCGTAGGTTACCCGTCTAATTCCAGAAAGAACCATACTTACAGTAAATGTACAAATAAATAAAGCAAATAAAACATACCTGATCTAATCGCAGCGTAGACATATATTAAATACAATAAACGTACGAATAAATAAAGCAAATAAAACATACTTGATCCGATCGTAAACATGACACTGAGCAAATTACACATATCCGACTCGACTTGCAAAGTATGTATACAGATAAATATAACATCGTCACACATCCAAATGCAATACGCAATTTCATTATGTATGCTCCTTCACACTACCGTGTCACACATCCAATAGCATCAAATTACACGTCATGCTCTTTCTATCCATATATGCAATGCATGTCCTGGGGTCCTAACACACGCTCCATAACGTGGAGTCGACGCAGATACGCTCCCTAACGTGGAGTCAGCGCACATGCTTTGTATCGTGAAGTCACTCTCCTCGAAGAGATGCACGTGCCATGAATGTTGCACACTTTCACACTTCCATTTATCCTATGTTGCATGCCCGTTCTATATTGCGTATTACCTATATTGCCTAGTTACCCTATATTGCCTGGGGTTCATTACTGTATTTCATCTTATACCATTATTTTATCTTTCTAGACTTTATTTTTAGGTTTCTAAACTTTATTTTATTTTCCCTAGGCTCTCAAGCACTTCAACCTTTTTACTAAATTATTTTTATCTTGACCTACAATTTTTTTCTTCTTGCTTTAATTTCATTTTCTTCACTCTCTATTTTTTTTCCTTTTTATTTTGATTTATTTTAATTTATTTAATGAGTTTCTAAATTTATTAATTATTATATTCATTAAATATGTTTAATATTTATTATTTATATTTTATTTTATTTTCCTCCTTTTTTTTGTTACTGACGCTAACCACTTTTTTTTCTATTTTATTTTACTTTACTTTACTTTACTTTATTTTATTTAATATTTATTAATCCTTTTATTTATTAAACAATTTTGAATTATAATAGCAAAATATGGCCCTTTAATTCAAGCCCCTTTTTTCAGATCAGTCCAGCCCCTTTTTCCCTACGCAGCCCAACCCAAACCGCACACTCTGGCCCGCTGGCGCTAGAATGATCTCTTTCCTTTTTCTATAATTGCCAGGCCCTACCTGCCCCTTCCCTTTTTTCTTCTAATTTTCTTCAAAAATTTATAACTTCTTCGTTTTAACTCCGATTGACCTCAAGCCAGTTGCATTTGACTCGTTATGACGCAACACATCTTTTGCACCTGGGCACGTCAGCGCGTGTCCGAACGAGCTGTCAGGGGCTGCGCGTGTCCCCACCCGCCACCCCTGAAATGCGTAGGGTGCGTTTTTCAACTTTTAGGTTAATTCCGACCTAATTTCTGGGCTATGTGACCTATTTCTAAGGCTAATCATGTAATTCTTCCTCTATTCAAATAAAAATGAATTCCTTTCAATTAATTTCCAACCGCACAATTAACACTAATTCACGCACATATTAGCGCACATATCAATATCATATTCCAACCGCACAATTAACACTAGTTCAAATTGACGTGCAAAGTTAAATACTGAAACTATGAAAAAGTAGATGAAATGCAAAGAAGACAAGACGCAAGAATTTATCCTGATTTGGTCAATGTGATCTACTTCAGTCTCAAAAAACAGATTTTCTTGGATTTTCACTATCAAATAATCGTTTTGTACCTTAGAAAATACTTTCTTTATGGGTTATACACCAACCCAATCAAGAATTAAATACATCACCTTAACAACCACAGTTATGTAAACACCTCACAATCTATTGATATAGCCTTATAAAATAGCTAACCAATTTTCAGCTTTTATGAATAAACGAGGTGTAATTGGATCGAATTAACAACTCAAAAACAATACTACTTAGCTGCAAGATTGAAGAATAAGAATGAATAAGAAGAAAAAGTGAACAAGAAGAGAATCCAATGTACATTTTTCTTCTTCAATTCTACTTTTATTTATAGATGTGAGCATCCCCTCAAGATGATTAGGATGTCCACATATCACCTTCAATGTCATCAATCATATTTGTCTTTATTTAATTGAATGAACACCTCACCGCCTGGTATACTTGGCACTTCCAAGACACTCGATTGGTACACCAAATTTCAACACTTTATTGGCTAACATTTTCAGGAAAAATGAAGTAAAAAACGTCTTCATAAGGATAATACTCTTATCCACATTCTTCCCCAACTTCTTAGCCACTTAGTTAGGATATGAGCTGGCCATTTCAGCTGCATTTTAGCTTCCGAAAACCACAATATATAACATATTGGATGCCAAGTGTGTAACATTTTGCCAAAAAGTCAATTTGAAATGTTTTGTTTGGTCAATGTGGTGTAGTCTTGCATATATATCAAAACTTGATTTGTCCACCTCACACATACATATATGAATGCTTTTAGTGTTTCAAATGAGTGAGAAATCAGATTGTGTGAATAAGAATGAATGGATGATAGTGAAGATAGATTGTACAGTAATCATCACCATTTGATCCAAATTAATTTTCTTTTCCCTCCTTCACGTGTTGTCGGTTTTCTTCAAGAATATGACCAATATTATGTCAAATGTAATAGTGTAGAAGGCAAGAATAATGTATATAACAATATCATGAAGACCATATAGTATGACAAAATAAATGTCGCACTTTCACAATAAGAATTCCAAAAAAACCAAAGTTTATATAAGATATGGTTGATAAAAATGTGACGACTATGAATGCCATGAAGGCCATGAATACCATATATAAGAAATCCATATAGTAAACATTTTGGCACTACACCAAAAATAAGCTTGTGTAAATGACCAAAGTGCCATTGTATCTAAAATGATGAAAATGCCCTTGAAAATCAATGATGTCGAACTTGTAATAATACTCCATCTTTGTGTCCTTTTATCTTTATATATCCTTCTTGAGATATAGCCATACAAAAAACTCAAAAGTACTCTTTTGCTCTTGTGGTAAGTTGTTAAAACTTAGGTAGCAAGTTAGTGACACAACATTATATCAAGTTTAAGCATACCATCATTATGAACATTTATAAGATGTTATAGAAATTTTATCATGTATAAAGGAAATTATATGTGTAACAAAAAATGCTTACGTCATCCATCTATCACCGATTCAAACCATAAAAATATAATCTGAAGGCCATATGAAGAAAATTCCATTATCTTGTGTCAACCCAATCAGCAAATTCACCTCAACTTTCTTACCTTTCAATGCCTAATGAACATTCATCACATACAAATATGAACCTAGTCATCTTCCATTAATTCTTAATTAATTAAGCCCAATTTGACCATTAAATCATAAATTACAGAACCAAGTTTAAAGGAGATGGAAAATAATATATATTACAAATAGAATCATATCCTTTTCATGCTAATTCCAGCAATTGTGTTGCATACTCGAACCGAGGTCCGATCGTGAAAGAATGGCAAAGACCCTTCCTCCTCCATCTCTTTTGTCCTGTCCATTCCCCTCCCCCCTCCCCCCCCTCCCTCTTCTCGGTTTCTGTTGAGTTGCAAAATAAGAGGCTGCTTCAAGGCAGGCCTGTTTTGATATACTTTTTATTATTATTATTTTATTTTTCTCTTCTTCTAACATTAGGCTTTAGCTTTTATTTTTTTATTTATTTCTAATTACGAGCATGACCTTATCTTATATAATATTTTATATATCCATTTTCCGCATTTGCTTTGTGATAAACCAGAAATAATCGTCTGTTAGTCAACGACAGTCAACGGCAGATATTGTGCAAGCATATAACTCTTGCAGTTCGGCACCCAAGCATTGCTGTTCAGCCAAACTGCATTTCGGCTATTTGGCATAGCAACCTTCTTATTATCAAACAATATGCTAAATGATTGCACCTCGGCACCTGACTTCAATTTTAGCTTCAGCCTAAGTGCTACTTCGGACCACTTCGGCCAAGCTTGGTTTTGCACTTCGGCGAAGGAGTCCAACGTAGCATTACATCGTGGGGCCAACAGACAGAAGTGCAGTTCAAAGAAAGAGTACACGCTGGGCTGTTCAGCCTGTACACGCCAAGGTCACATCGGCCGATCTACTAGTCACGTCCGCAGACCTACCAGTCATATTAGTAGACCTATGGCGTCATATGTTTTATGCCCCAAGCAAACGTCTCATCCGCTATCAGAGGCAGAGGGCGGGAAAAACTAATAAAAGCAAGCTTTGACTAGAGTAGGGATCGAAACATTTTCATCTGTCCTGGAGCTAATACATTGAATCTTCTCCTCAGCCAAGAACTGTGAGAACTTTCTAACTCCACATACCAAATTATATTCTCAGTGAGAAATGGCCCAAACTGACTTGAGCGTCGGAGGGTTTTACCCGGGGCCACACCCCCGGGACTTCTGATTTGTGCTTCTTTGTGCAGGATTTCCAGGAAGCTATTCCAGCTATTTTCTTCAATCCAGCTGACGACGTTTCTTTGAGGTTATCTTAGACCCTTGGTGAAGATCCGGCTTCATCATTGGGCGCTAGAAGGAGGGCTTCTTGTCCCTTAATCATGTAAAAAGTTCAAACTCAAAAAAGCCAACATCTTTCTATGATCAAAGGTCGCCGTGAAGGTTTGGGTGAGTCATCCAACCAGCCACGACGCATGATTACGCGCTCAGGTGTCCTAGAACAGGTTTCTCGAGTACCCGAGTCGCCTAATCCTGTTCGAGAAATCTCAAGGAAGGATAGGGATAAAGCGATGAAATATGTCGCAGAGAACATGGACGTGTTCGAGGCTGTAGTACAGCAGCTCAAAGGCAAGCAGCCGGAGGTACAAGATATGGAGGAAGATCCACCTCTGCCTCCTAAAGAAGTATCACAAAACCAGTCCTCTAGACCGCCTAGAGGTTTTATGGCGGATGCTAGGAGACAGTTTCAAAGCTCCAACTGTGGAGTCAGAACATTTGTCCAGACCGCATTTAAGTGTAGAGTCAAAGTCTTTAAAGAGCATCCTTAGGGATGAAGAAGTTCTTCGCAGGCCGAGATCTTACTACGAAGAGCACAGGCAGGAGTTTGTGCAGGCAGCCAGGAAAGTCCTTTTTCCTGGGATATTGCGGAATATTTGGCACCAGACAGTTTTAAGGTGTCAAAGATGGACACTTATGATGGGACAACAGACCCAACAGATCATCTCTTCTAGTTCCAAACTGCAATGAGTCTGAAGAACATCCCAGATCCTCTGCGTTGCAAAACTTTCCTGTTGTATTTACGGGGAAAGGCCAGGAGATGGTTCTAAGAGTTCCCATCAAAATCGGTGAAGTCTTTCAAGCAGCTGGCACAAAAGTTTAAATCGCAGTTTGTGTCCAGCACTCATTTTGTGAAGAACTCATCCCAGTTAATGACCTTGAGACAGGGTCTGGATGAGTCAGTCCTGAAGTATATGCATCGTTTTTCAAATGAGTCGCTGCAGGTTAGTGACAGGAATGAAGGCGTGAAAGCTGTTGCCTTCATCAATGGGCTCCGAGCTGGTTGCCTCTTCTCCCAACTAGCTGAAGAGGGACCTACAACCTTGAGGGAGTGCCTGGAGAAAGCTCACTAGTTTGCCCGAGGTGAGGAGGCAAACAGATTGAAGAGGGAGGCCGAGCTAGGATCCCGGCAAGAAAGCCGATCCGGTTCCAAAAAGGAGGATCGTCATAATGAAGGAAAAGACCGTGATCGGCGCAATGCGTTCGATCGCATGGGTGGAAAAGGCAAGGGTCGTAAGGAGGGCTTACCCCTGTTGGCCTCAAAAGATTATATTTTGGCCGTCATGGAGAAAGACGGTCTGAGGGTAGATCCAGAGCCTCTGTATGGGCCTAGGGTAAAAAGAAACCCAAAACTTTATTGCCGATATTATAGAGATATCGGGCATGACACAGAGGATTGCAGGCAACTAGCTCAAGCTATCAAGCAACTGATAGAGCAGGGTCATATAAAGCAATTTTATGACCCACGTTCATGCTTGCACAACCGATTAGATTTTCACAAGGACCCTCAGAAGGACAAATGTCGACCAGAGTCCCCACCTCGGCATCGCAGGACTGACGATGATGAGGAGCAAGGAAGGCATGAAGCTGCAGGTCGGCCCCAGGTCAATACCATTATATATACCATCTCTGGAGGTCCACCTCACACAGGCCGAGGTGCACCCAGTTCCTTAGGAACTTCATCAGGTCCGCCATCTAAAACATCCAAGATGGCAATGGAATTGACTTATGGGCCAGAAGATCCCATTCCACTGGACTCCAACAACACAGGTTTAGTGATAGACCTGTGCGTACACTTAGCTCCTGATAAGATTGTAGAGGTCCGACGTGTTTATGTGGACACTGGCACTGCCGTGAATGTAATGTTTTATCAGGTATATCAGAAGCTTAGACTACTCGATTCTCTGATAAGGCCTGTCACTTCTTTGTTATATGGTTTCACTGGAGCTGCAGTTCGGCCAGCAGGTCTGGTCACGCTCAGTTGCAGTTTTGGCAAATCCCCCGCCTATCGGTGTATATGGATAGATGTTGTGGTTATCAAAGACATATCCGCATACAACATCATATTTGGGCCGGCCAGCGTTGGTGGCATTGGAGGCCATTATATCACCTTTGCACGTCAGCATGAAGTTTTCCACTCCAGGGAGTGGTAACTATACAAGGTGATACACAAGTGGCAGAGAGTTGTTATGCTATTGCCACCCAAGGAAATGAGGCAAGTCAGCAAGTCAATCTTGATGAACTGATACCTTCAGATGAGGAGCACTTGTATTCAGATGATGCGGTGTAGGATTTCATCCTCGATCCGAGCCGACCTGAAAATATCATAAAGATCGGGACATAGATGCCGTCTGAATTGCTAGCTCAGCTGCAGACTCTGCTGAGAGAATTTGCAATTATCTTCGCATGGACTGCTGAAGACATGGCAGGGATTCCCTCACATATGGCTGAGCATAAACTGAACGTTGATCCCTTGGCAAAGCCCATAAAGTAAAAGAAGCGGAATTTCGCCCCAGAAAGGAATAAAGTCATCGAAGAGGAGGTCAAGAAGCTATTGGCCGTAAAGTTTATTGTTGAAGTACTTTATCCAATCTGGTTGGCTAACCCAGTGGTGGTC
Source organism: Eustoma russellianum (assembly GCA_036186865.1). Lineage (NCBI taxonomy): Eukaryota > Viridiplantae > Streptophyta > Magnoliopsida > Gentianales > Gentianaceae > Eustoma > Eustoma russellianum. The sequence continues at coordinate 22,476,218 of AP025057.1, forward strand.
CTTAAGCAGGATGAATCTTGGAGGATGTGTATAGACTACACCGAACTCAACAAAGCATGCCCAAAAGATTGTTATCCGCTCCTTAAAATTGACAGGCTAGTAGATTCAACACTTGGACATGAGATCTTCGATTTTTTGGATGCCTTCAAGGGCTATCATCAGATCATTATGGCAATAGAAGATCGGGAGAAAACTTCTTTCATAACAGAGTCAGGTACTTATTGTTATGTAACTATGCCATCTGGGTTGAAGAATGCTGGGGCCACCTATCAACGTCTGGTCAATTCTTTGTTCAGTGAACAAATTGGCCGAATAATGGAAGTTTACATCGATGATATGCTTATCAAGAGCAGGTCTCTTGATCACTATATTCAGAATTTAAGGAAAGTCTTCACTATGCTGAGAGACTCACACATGAGACTAAACCTGAAGAAATGCACGTTTGGGGTACGCACTGGAAAGTTCTTGGGGTATATGGTTTCCAAGGAAGGGGTGCAGGCAAACCCTGCTAAGATTGAAGCTTTACAAAACATGCATCCCCCAGGAATGTGAAGGAAGTGCTGAGGCTAACGGGCCGAATTGCCACGCTGAGCAGATTTTTATCCAAGTCGGCCGAAAGATCTCTCCCTTTCTTCTAGTTCCTGAAAAAGAAAACAGCTTTCCAGTGGGATGACCAATGTCAAAAAGCCTTCGATGAGCCGAAGTCCCATCTGGCCGAGGTGCCAATGCTGACTTCACCTCTGCCCGGAGAAGAGCTATATGTGTACCTCTCAACGTGCAAAGAAGCTGTAAGCGCAGTTCTGCTCAGGGAGCAGGATAATGTGCAAAGGCCCATCTATTTCGCAAGTAAAAGCTTACATGGGCCTGAAGTGAGATATCCCAATGCTGAGAAGGTAGTCTTAGAACTCATAGTGGCAGCGAGGAAGTTCAAGCCTTATCTGCAAGCTCATCCTATTGTATTGGTCACTGACCAGCCCCTAAAACAAATCTTGTCAAGGCCAGACACATTTGGCCGAGCTGCCAAATGGGCTGTAGAGCTTGCAGAGTATGATATTCAGTACAAGTCAAGAACTTCTATCAAAGCCCAAGCATTAGCAGACTTCTTAGCTGAAGGGATATCCGTGGAGGAAGATGTCAAGCCAGTTGCTGACTGGACATTATATGTGGATGGATCTTCCTCCAAAGATGGTTGTGGAGCAGGACTCCTAATCATCAACCCCACAAAGAAGAATTTGAATATGCCTTGCGGTTCGACTTTGAATCAACTAATAATGAGGCAGAATATGAGGCCCTCATAGCAGGACTAGGCCTCGCAAGAAAGTTGGGGGCAGAACGAATCATTTCCCGAAGTGATTCGCAATTGATTGTTTCTCAGATCAATGTGGATTATGAAGCCAAAGAGGAAAACATGAAAAAGTATTTGGCTAAAGTGCTGCAGCTCGGTCAGGCATTTGAGCACTGCAGCATTGAACATATCCCCAGATCGGCCAACAAAAGAGCTGATGCGTTATCTCGGTTAGCTTCATCCACTTCAACAACTTTGGGGAAAAAGATAGTTGTGGAGCTAGTAAAGCATCATGCTTATGATGCTAATGAAGTTCTACAAGTGGATTACCGCAATACCTGGATGGATGAAATTGTTAACTTCTTGCAGCATGGAATTCAGCTCAAGGACAAGCGAGCAGCTCGGCATCTTCGATTGAAGATGGCAAGATATGCTCTTTTTAATGACCGCCTTTACAAAAAGTAATTTTCACAGCCTTAGTTGAAGTGCATGACTGAAGACGAGGGAGATTACATCCTTCGAGAGATGTACCAAGGTATCTGTGGAAATCATTCTGGTGCACGGTCGTTGGCAAGAAAATTCTATCTTACTGGATATTACTGGCCTACTTTGCGACATGATGCGGAAGAATTAATCAAGAAATGTCAAGCACGCCAAGTCAATGCTCCCATGTCACATTTGCCAAGTCAAGAGCTCACTTCTATTGCAAGTCCCTGGCCAATTGTATAGTGGGGTATAGATCTTGTTGGACCTCTGCCCCAAGCTCCAGGTTCAGTCAGATTCTTGGTTGTTGCCAACGATTACTTCACTAAATGGGTGGAAGCAGAGCCTTTAGCCACAATAACAAGAAATCAAATCAAAAAGTTCTTGTGGAAAAACATCATATGCCGCTTCGGCTTTCCACAAGTCCTTGTATCCGACAATGGAAAGGAATTTGCTGATGACGCTGTTAAGAGTTGGTGTGCTGAGCTCAAAATTGAACAGCGATTCACTTCGGTAGCACACCCTCAGGCTAACGGACAAGTTGAACTGGCAAAGAGAACAATCAAGGATGGTCTGAGGAAACGTTTATACAAAATTGGAGCAAGTTGGGTAGAGGAGCTCCCAAGCGTATTATGGGCGTATCGAACTATCCTTTCCACCTCTACTAAGGAAACATCATTTTCCTTAGTATATGGCACTGAGGTAGTCATCCCAACCAAAATCGGTTCCAGCTCTACTCGAACAGATTACTATTCTACTGAAACCAATAACTCAGAGTTGTGGCTGAATTTGGATGAGCTGGAGGAAAAAAGGGAGCAGGCTCATGTCCGCATGGCTCAGTACAAAAATCTAGTTGCTCAATACCACAATTCTCGAGTACTGCGAAGATCCTATCAAGTGGGAGATTTGGAATTGCGCAACAATGAAACAAGCCATGCCGCACCAACTGGGACGTTTAACCCCAAGTGGGAAGGTCCTTATCGAATAGAGGAGGTGCGCTCAAATGGGGCTTATAAATTACAAACCTTGGAAGGCAAAACTTTACCAAGAACTTGGCATTCTACTCACTTAAGACTTCTACATCAATGATGTATTACACCTCAGCAGGACCGGGCTGGCCGAGCAGGACTCGACTTAGCAAGATCTCAGCAGGTTTCCCAAAGAAGTCTTTCAAAATTTTCATTTGCTAGCAGTGCTAGAAAAATGTAAATCATTTATGTACTTATCAGCAGTGCTGAGGATTAAATAAAACAATGTTTTATGGCAGAGCCAACATGTGATTCTTTTATTTTGTCTAAATAGATCAAGTAACAGGTTTACTTTATCTAAAATTCATTGCAAATGGCAAAGCTAAAGCCTGGCAGAGCTACAGTTCAGTCAAGCAGCGTGACGTTTTTAGCAGAGCCAAAGGTCAAGACTGAAGTCTAATACTTATGGAAAAATCCAACGTGAAAGTGACTAAAAAGCTCTTTGGCAGAGTCGAGGACAAAAAGTTGCTGCGAAGGATAATTTAAAGGACTTTGGCAGAGCTAAAGTCACAAGCAGAAGACAAATACTTGCACAAATTATGGAAATAAATCAAGTCAAGTCTCATAAGCAGAAGACAAAATCAGGAAAATAATAGCAATCTGAAGAGTACAAGTTGAAGAAAAATAGATTCTTATTGAAGAATTTATCTATTACAACTACAAAAATTGCAAAGAAAAATCCTATTCTGCTCATCCTCATCATCAGCCTCTCTGAGATCAACCTCTTCCTTGAATTGTTCAAGCTGTTTGTCAAATATAGCTTCGGCTTCGGGGTTGTAGAGATCGGCAAGTTGAGGATGGTCCTTATCCAAGGCTGGATAGACTTCGCAGCAAGCGTCAATTGCGCAAGTTTGTCCCATTGCCAGAACATAGCCTTGCATCTTCAGCAAATTATCTTGAAAGTACTGGGACTTCCTGAACTCAGCAATGGCAGACTTTTTGATTTCTTCTGCTTGAAGCTCAAACTGTGAGATGAGCTCAGCCTTGCTCTTCTTTTCTGCCTCAAGTTGCTGGGCCAGATCATCTTTGCTCTTCTGCTCCGCTTCAACTTGGCTCCTCAGATGGGACAATTCTTGCTCACAATTGTTGAGTTCCTCCTGGAAGAACTCTAACTCAGCCTGGGTCTTGGTGGACACCAGCTTGACGTTGGTAATAACTTTCTTCAGTTCATCCACTTGTGAGTTTGCCACTGCAAGCCGAGTGTTAGACTCCTCCTTGTCTTCCTTAAGATTGGAATTCTCAGATGTCAAGGTGTCCATCTCTGATTTCATTGAGTCCATCTATGACCTCAATTTCTTCAGCTCAACATCTATCTCTTCCAACCTTGAATTGTCGGGCCTTGCCATATCTGTCAACTCGTCATTAGCTTTATTCAAGTCAGCATTGCTCTCAGAAAGTTGAACCACCTGCTTCGCATCTCTTCTGCCCTTCTGAGCATGTCACACTCTTGAGCTCGGTACTGCAGTAACCAATATGGTCAAATGAGAACTTCAACAACGTAAAGTAAAAAAGTTGGGAATTCTGAAGGAAATCTACCATGGCCATGTTCCTCAGATAGACGTTCAAAGTCGTATCCTAGTCATTACGGGCATAGTGATCCCAATCCATGGGCAGCACCGGCAGGTCAACTAATTTATTGGCTACTCTTGGATGAGCAGCTGAATCAGAAAACGAGTAAGACAACCTCTTCCAGCCTCGGCGGTGCTGATGCAAAGGTTCTCCTTCAGAGGGGGCTTTTCCATAAGGACGCTGAGGAGCATCCTCCCCTGAAGTTAGGACAACTCCTCCAGTGGGGGCATCCTTTGGATCCTTAATGATTAACCCCACAGGAGGAGCAGAAATTGGCGTAGCTGAGGCTGGGGCGGAAGTTGGCGCAGCAGGAGCTGGAGCAGAAGCTGACACAATAGGTTTGGGCTGTGAAGTCTTCTTGGAGGGAGGAGCAGCCTGAGGTTTTTCTACCCCAGCCTTTGCAGCAGGCTTGCGGGGCAAGGTTGGGGCCTCAGGAGCTTTCTTCTTCAGTGGTTGAGCTGCAGCCTGAACAGGTTTCTTGTCTGCAGCAGAAGAAGTGCTAACTGAAGTTTTTGCTGCAACAAAAACCCAAGTTAAAAATGCTGACATAAAGCAAAAAAATATATCAACGCCAAAATTGGTGGTCTTTACCTTGTTTGGTGGGAGGAGCGACAGGAGCAGCATGCAGAGCCTGCACCTCAGATGAGATTTTGGAGGACTTTTCATCCTCTCTCTTCCTTTTCTTGGGAACCAGTTTCTTCAGTTTGCTGAGATTTTCAGACACCATAGTTCCTACAAGATTCAACAACAGATTAGTCAAAACACATGTGCAACATCAAGGAAAACCAGAGATATTTAAAGCATGAATACATAGCCAAAATTAAGGCTAAGGCAGAGGAGCCAAGGGTTTCAAACTGGTGTGACGGCCACATGTGGTCCAGGTCGGCAGCCTTCACAACCGACCTGTTCACAATTCTCCAGTCTATGGCTTGGGGAAGGTGCAGAAACCTTGAGGCTTCATCGCTGGCTTTTTCGCTTGGCCTCTTATTATTGTAGGATCTGCAAGGCACCACTAGAAGGGGGGGTTGAATAGGTGGTGCGGAAAGTGTGGTTTTTAAAATTTGTTTAAACCTAAACAACTCAACTTCTGAAAACAGATTCTGTTTTCAGGACCAGTTTTAAAATGTTTTTAAAACCAGGTTATAGGTCTCCAAAAATTCTGAAATTTTTAGAGAACTTAGCCTCAGATGTTATGAGGGTCTCCTAAAAATTTCAAATTAAAATTCAACCTTTAACCCCCCTTCAAAAACCATTGGAAATCAGATTGCGCGAATCTGCCAGAAACGATAGAAGGTTTTGAAAAATTTATTCCTATTTGTGTGTATGTCCAATTGCTCTGAAAATTTAACCACTAACTCCTTATATACTATATTTAAGTGGATTGTAACATTTTTGCAAAATTCTTTTGGGAAGTAGGTCAACTACAATCAAAGTCTCAACCTTTGCAAGTCTGAAAATTAGATTGCACTAGTCTCAGAACTTTTGATGTTTGATCGATTTATACTTATCCAAAAGGGTTGAAACTTGTGCCAAATTAACCCTAAAATGTGTGGGTATATTTCTGGAAATTTTCGTGATTTTTGAAAGTCGTTTACTATTTTTACGAATGCGAACAAAAAGAGTAAACTGTGCAGTAACTGAAAGTAAATGCTGAAAGTAAATGGCACCAAGATTTTTATACTGGTTCGGTTATAAACAACCTACTCCAGTCTTCAAGGAACACCTTCCTTGGTTCACACTAATCACACACACGCAACACACCTTACCACAGGGTTGATAGAGTTACACACTAGCTCCAACCCTTTACAAACCTTGTACGATAAATACAATTCGCACGAACACCACCACCTCGCAAGAATGAAGATTGATCACACCTTGATCAATCTTTTACGAAGATATGGAATATGTGGTGGTCTATATCAAGCCTATTCAAGATTGAAAGATATGAATACAATAGGCTTACAAGAAGAAAGAAAGAAAGAGAGTGTAGAAGAAGAGGCTTAAGCGTTTTTGATCACTTGTTTTTCAATGCTTGTGCTTCTTTTGTTTTTGCTCAACTTCTTTCCTTTTAAGCTTGGTGCAGCCATCCACCCTTGGTGCCTCCACCTCTTGAAAATTATCTTCTAAGTCCTTGGGAGAATGTAAGACATCATTGTGACATGGTCTTGCTTACTTGACATCTTCTTATTGGATGATCATTTAAGCTTTGCTTACTTGGCACTTCATGATTGGTTGGATGTTGTCATCATTGATGACTTGGAAAAATCTGAATATATCACTTAAACATGTGCCAATATCAATCACAAAATAATTTCCATAAAGCTCAAGATTGTCACATAAATGTTGCAAGACAAAATTTCTTCCCAACCAAGCAAAAAATCGGCCATTATGAACATATACCATGCTGAATTTTCAGCATGTGATTCATGGATATAAAGTTCAAAATATTACCATTTCTCTTTGATTTTTCTTTTTAAAATAAATCATAAATTGATAGCAATTATCTTTATCAATTTGGAATGAAATTTGAACTCCCACTTGGCCTCATTTTCGGCCATTGTACATACTGCACATGATGAAAAATTTCAGCATGTGTGATATTGAAGATATCACTATTTATGGCTTTGAAAAACATTTAAAATGCTTCCATTTATTCTTCCAAACAATCACATAATTTAAGATGATAAAATATGTCACATTAATATGCAAAAATCGGCCAGCCATGGTTTAACATGCTGAAATTTTCAGCATGTGTTATAAGTGAGACAAAGTTTAAAATCTTACCATTTGTAGCTTCTCTCTTTAATTCACCAACATTGTATGATTGATTCTTGACCAATCAATATACCTACAAGGCTCCAAATAAGCTCCATCTCAGCTGTAGAGGCGTTAGACAATGTATGTGCATGTGCTGGAATTTATTTTTGCTAACTTTGTAAAATAGTGCACATTTAATAATACACACATGTTATATTCCAATCAGCCCTTAATTTAATTTTATAGAACACTTTAAGATGTATAACATATGTAAAAAGTGTCTAGATACGTGTCATATGATGTACCAAAAACATTCCATGTGTTGTGTGCGTAGAAAACCGAATTTTCGATATTTATCGATTACCCGATTTTTCTCTAATTATATTCTAACTTTTTGCACATGTTATATATATTATGTTACACATAATATATATAATATATATACTTTAAATCTCAGCACTTGGCTGGTCTAAAGTGGCGCCATTTATCATGTGTCAAAATCAAAATTGGAATCTTCACATTTTGGCCTTAATGTGGGGTGATTTGTGTGTGCCAACATGGAAAGTATTTTTAACTGAAAATATCATGTAGGCCACGAAATTTATGATGATTTTTGAAGTACAGGGGCTAGCCATTTATTTATGGCAAGTACGTGACACGTTAGCGAAGTTTAAGTATTCGCCCGATATGACAATTTTTGGTTTAGAACCTTTTAACGTATCGTATTTAATTTGTCATCACCATGACTTATATCATATGATATAAGACCTGAATATACTCATAAATATGAGTTAAGTATAGTGGTGTGACGTTAACGTACGTACGTAAAATATATAACGTGTCGGTAGTACGTTGGAATACATGTGTATGTGCCTTTTTCAAAAAAAATCTGAAAATATATGTATTTTATATGTATATGGCGTGCATATATTTAAGAGGGGAGGAGGAGAAAACTTTCCTTCCTTATCCTTGTTGTCTTTGTGCCTTTTTCAAATGTGGCTTCCTTTAATGAACTACTTAGTTTAATAAACTAAGTACTTCACTTAATGAACTAGTTTAGTTCATTAATGGTGGCACCTGAAAATAGTATAAACACAACAAATGTTTGCCATATGATGTAAGCTTTAACGCTTCATGGCTCGTTAGTCTGGCAACATTATATATAAGCTAAATAAGGCAAGTAATAGCAATGTATCATGCGTACATGTATATATCATGCACGTTTATGTATATATCATGCACGTTTATGTCACTTATTTTGAAATCACTCAAACCCCCTTTTCTCTACAATTATCTGCAGGGCCGGATTTTTAGAGGGTTCTCTCAGGCAATCCTATGGCTTTGATGAAGAAAAAGCGGCCCTTCTAGTTTTTGGTGAAAGAAGGGATGTTTATGGCGTGGTTAACCACTCTATTAGGATGTCTCCTATTAAAGTAGTACCAACTTTCCTTGTGTTTGCACACAAACATCCCCCTGAAGACGGCAAGGTCAAATTCTGCCTCAGCGGCTCTCAGGAAAAGCAGATAGCTGGCAATTACCTTCAAGCCGTTGAGCATAATTTGGGGCAATCTAAGGTTATAATAATCAAGGATATGTAATAAAGGGCCAGGAACAGGGAAGTCAAGCCCAGATTTGAAGTATTCCTCATAAACTGCCTCATACCCACCGGGTGGATCATAGGCAGTTTGATGAGGAAGAGGCAGAATGGAGGAAAAGGTATCTCTATCTATGCTAAACTCACTACAAAAGCGGGAAAGGTCAGCAACCTTTAAAGTGAAGGTTGAACTCTGCACTACCGGAGAAGATGAACCCCTGTTAATAGACGGCAGGGATACTATGGAAGTGGAGGCAACCTTAGGAGGTTCACCAGCAAGGCGTAACCTCTTCAAAGGACGATTATCCTCACTGGAGTTGGACCTCTCATGGAAGGATTAGACCTCTTGGTCACCTTCCAGATCAGCTGGGTAAGAGTGAGCTGATCTGTTTTGGGAATCAGAAGAGGAAGACGATGGAATAACAAAAGCCATGAGGAAGAAGAAAAGCTTACAGAGGATTGAAGGGCTGAGCTGGAAGGAAGATCACCGGAATAAGAGTGTAGGCTTCAAAGATGAAGAAGAAGAGCAGGATAGCAGAAAAGCGTTTGTAGAACAAAGGAAGAAGAAGAAAGAAAGAATTAGGGCAATTACCCCTATTTATAGGAAGAAAAACGCAAAGGTTGTAAATTTTTGTTCGAAATTCGAAAAGGCGACGGTTCAGGTGTTTTCCCCCTTCTCGGGTACTGAAACTGCCGAAAAAATAATGATGAGACGTTGGAATTGGCGCTTACATTAAAAGGGGGGATAACAGTTCAATTATGAGGCTAAAGGTGTGGTTAATGGAGAATGCAGCACAGTTAAGAGGATAACTGCTCAATTAATGAAGACACGTCATTGACTCTTCAGAATAGATTTGTCTGCCCTCACAGGTCAGCTCGGCCACATAAAATCTGGGGGCAAATGATAAACTTGAAATAATCGTCTATTAGTCAACGACAGTCAACGGCAGATATTGTGCAAGTATATAACTCCTACAGTTCAGGACCCAAGCATTGCTGTTCAGCCAAACTGCATTTCGGCTATTTGACATATCATCCTTCTTATTATCAAAGAATATGCTAAAGGATTGCACCTCGGCACCTGACTTCAATCTTAGCTTCAGCCTAAGTGCTACGCTTCGGACCACTTCGGCCAAGCTTGGTTTTGCACTTCGGCGAAGGAGTCCAACGTAGCATTACATCGTGGGACCAACAGGCAGAAGTGCAGTTCAAAGAAAGAGTACACGCTGAGCTGTTCAGCCTGTACACGCCAAGGTCACATCGGCCGACCTACTAGTCACGTCCGCAGACCTACCAGTCATATCAGCAGACCTACGGCGTCATAGGTTTTCTGCCCCAAGCAAACGTCTCATCCGCTATCAGAGGCAGAGGGCGGGGAAAACTAATAAAAGCAAGCTAACGCAGACCAGAGCAGAGATCGAAACATTTTCATCTCTAATGGAGCTAATAGATTGAATCTTCTCCTCAGCTAAGAAATGTGAGAACTTTCTAACTCCACATACCAAATTATATTCTCAGTGAAAAATGGCCCAAACCGACTTGAGCGTCGGAGGGTTTTACCCGGGGCCACACCCCCGGGACCTCTGATTTATGCTTCCTTGTGCAGGATTTCCAGGAAGCTATTCCAGCTATTTTCTTCAATCCAGCTGACGACGTTTCTTTGAGGTCATCTTAGACCTTTGGTGAAGATCCGGCTTCATCACTTTGGAAAATTAATAATTGGTTCCGAAGTCTAAGTCTTTACGGTATATGTTATAGAGGTCCACCCAGATATGATGCTATTCCTATTTTTCCCAAAACTCCAACGTTTTGGGTTCTTATCTATCTATTTCTATTATTCATTTGTTTTTTCATATCCTTCCTATGAGACCAAACTTATCCAAATAAATTCTATTAAGAAGAAAACTATTTAACCCTTGTGAGTCATATTATTTTCTGGGTGATCACATTGTTCTCACCTTATAAAGACTTTTTATCGAAATTATTTTCTTACTGGACAGTTTTAATCCATATACGTCATTAGCTATACTCCAACTAAATGCCATAACGAGCAGCTTCGTTTTTGCTACGCAACTCTAACTTTATTGTCATTCATACTTATCACTAAAGATTGTAATCCCTTAAATTCTAGGAATCATTCCTTGAACTTGGGATACCCATTTAAAAACAGTATATCTTCTTAAGTACTAGTCTTATGATTGCACAAACATATACACATAACACGAAACTCAATACGCACCTCAGTATCTAATATCCGCACACGATCCTGTGTCTTCCTCGTTCGCATCCATGTATCTTAACCTTAGACACATCGTCATTCCAAGAAAATTGGACTTAAAACCAAGGGCTTCTTTCCATTTAAGGAAGGGCATGTTCAAAAACTACATAGCAAATGGGTCTTTTACTTTCACTCTATATATAATTCGCTTAAACATATTCCATTCCACCATCACCGTGTATTCTCATACGTTAGTTCACCAAAAGTAGAAGACTACTAAAATATCTTTACCAGTCATAATTTATCAACTCTCATTACCACGAACATGATCAGTCATCTAACTCTATTACCTCTTAGATATAATCTTTAACCATCTGAGACGTCCGTCATCAGTTAAACTCTGATATCAACCAATTTAAGCCCAAACATATTCATTTATTTTTTTATTTATTTGTTTATTTTCTTGTTATAACTATGTCCTTATCTTATAGTACTAGTTTAAAGTATCTATTTTCCGTATTTACTAAGGAATTAACTACTAATTGGTTCTCAAGTCTAAGTATGTACGGTATATGTCATAGAGGTCCACCCGATGTGATGTTATTTCCATTTCTACCAAAACTTTAGCGTTTTGGCTACTCATCTATCAATTTCATTACTCAGTTGTCGTGTCCTATCTCTCTCTCACCACAAAAAAATTGTGGTTTGCCGACGAAAAAATCACCGACGAACAACGTATAGTCGTTGTTTCGTCGGTAATAGCGACGACTGTGCGACAAAACTAATGTCGTCGCTAATTGCGACGAAAGTACGATGAAATTCGTTGTCGCTAAAAGAAAAATAGTCAGTCATGAGACCAAACTTAGCCAAAGAAATTATATTGAGAAAAATGTTTTTTGTTTTTGGTTTTGTAAGTAACATTAATTTTCCTGGTCATCATAATTTTATTATATATCAACAGGAGGAGCTTTTTCCCTAGTTCCTATGATAAAAATGGTGGCTGGACGAAATCTTGTTTGGGGTGTGGGAGGCCGGCTGTTCATGTGATGGGGTGTTAGGGTTACATATACATATACATATATACATATATATATACACACACACACACACACACATATATATATATTCCCTCTCTCTGCCTGTATCCTAAGGGATCCATGCAGGCTCGGTATGTTTTGTTACCTATTGGCCTGGCGTTTAATCTCCTTCATAATCTTTGATAACTTGATCTTTTTATTTTCTTGGGCGTGGATTGGTTTTAATATCATTCTAGCGTTAATGCTTATGGCAACACAACATTTCCTTCATGCATGCGCGGCCTCCACTGCGTGTCCACTGGCGAGGCATAACGGGAACATCAAGGCTCTACTACTTGGATGGATTAACATGACACCGTCGCCTTGGCTCCAGCTTAGCCAAGGCGACTTGGGTATGCGTTTGACTTTTATGATTCCTCTCACTACTCTTATTATTGCCATCGGAATAACTTCTTCCTTGCTATCTCACGAGGTACAAGTCATACTGGATCCATTCAAAGCTATCCCTGATTCATAATTTAATATAGGCCTATAGTTTTAGGTCGGCGTACTTCAGATATTTCATATGTGTGTAACCCTTAGTGATCCAATCTTTAGCAATGGCGTCTTTTATGCCAGCATGTGAAGAAATTCATGACGTGCAATTTTCTTTTTTTCTTAAAAAAAGACGCTTCTCATTTAAAGAAATTACATGATATCAACTATCTACTACAATCTTTTACAACAACAACATTAACTCATTGCTTCAGAGGCTTCCGTGTATTGCAGAGTATGAGAGAGTCGGATGTACGCAATCGTACTCATGTGTTGGAAACACACAGATGTTTTCCGATGACCCATAATGAAAACTGTGTCAAGATTTGTCAAATGCTACTTCACAATATAAAAAGTACAACTAAATTAATGAGTCATTGTATTTTATTCCATCATATTCTAAAGTCAAAGAAAAGTGTCTCTTTTTTTTACCCGTTTTCTAAATATGTTTGCCGTTATAAGGAGTTTTCTGTAGGGTTTTACAGGTGTCACATTGAATGATATGAGTTGTGTTTGTGATTATTTAGGCAAAGGAGAATTGTTAACATGCTCAAAGCACGTGAACTCAGAGCTGTTTTATGCGGTCTTAAAAGGTCTTGGACAGTTTGGAATCATAACCAGAGCAAGAATCGTCTTGGACAAAGCAATATATATATATATATATATATATATATATATATATATATATATAACGGGAAGATGGCTCTCTGGCGATGACGACTCAATGGCATCCGCTGCCGCATCTGAATTCTTCCATCGATTTCCAGCATTCTTGTCTACATTGTTTTATCTAATCCTTTTGTTTTTCTATTCGATTTCCTCTTCTGATCGACCCAGATTTTGCTTCGATCGGCGCCGCCGCCATGGATCACTGATCCTTTGCATCGGTGCTGCCCTCCGTTGGTCCGTCATTGCCTCCTCGAGAGATAACTAAATATAAGGGTGTTCCAGCGATCAAATTTACTCGGGAGGAGGTTTCCGTATTGGCCGATCCGTTCAAATACTGTTTGATAGACACTTTCTGGTATGGACGTCCTAAACTTGACGCTATTCGCAAATGTTTTGATCGTATCGGGTTCACATCTTCCGTAAAGATCACATTGCTGGATGCTTCTCATATTCTTATGCACTTTGACGCTGAATCTGATTACTGCAGATGATTTCTCGTGCACATGGACTGTCTTGGGGTATCATATGTGGGTGACGAAATGGACTTATGATTTTGATCCCAGAATTGATGTGCCCATTGTGCCGATATGGGCCTCTCAGCCAGGTTTACCAATATATTTGCATAAGCAGGAAGCATTATTTGAAATAGCTAGAATGATGGGAAATCCGCTTCGAGCAGATGCGGCCACAACACAGCTCTTATGACAATCAGTAGCGAAAATATGCATTGAGATTGATATTTCGTAGGAGCTGCCAAATCGGGTATATATAAAAAGTGATGATTATCACTTTTTCCAAGCAGTGGAATATGAGAATTTACCGGAGTATTGCACGTCATGTAGATTTCTTGGCCATTCATTAACTTCTTGTAAGGCTGATCATGCGGCAGATTCAGTTCATAGAGATGTTGGACAGCCAACTGAGACAGTTAAACTTCCTGAGCCCCGTCCGTCCCAGAGATGGACACCTAAAAAGAAGCCTCCAACGGTGATTGTTGACTGTGAAGAGAAGGCAGAAGCTAAACAAATAGAAGACCTATTGGTTGAGCCATTTACACGTGATACCTCAGCTGGAAATACCCTGCAACAACAGGTTGCAGTGCCAGCGGAGGAGCAAGTTGGCCCTTTAACAGAGGTCGTCATTGAACGATCAGAGGAAGTCCAGTTAGTGGCTGATGAGCAAATTGACAAAGTGATTCCATCTCCATTAACCAATAAGATTACTGATGAGTTGAGAGTAGCAGGTATTTCCAATGCCCAGGATTTGGATTTGCTGAACTGCACATCTGCTGTGCTCAATCCGCCTCTAGATGATGACATAGATCTGACGCTGTCCCATGCATCGGACTCTGAGGTGCATGACGACACACATGTGGATTCACAAGACTTGCGTAATGCAGTTCTGGAAGTAGCCCGTGCTTTATCTACTACACCTCCTTCGAAAGATGGGCATCCTGATATTTCCCATCCAGATGTGACTATGACTGTGGATAACATACTACAATTACAGACGCGATGGCCTCGTCGAAAGAAAGTGATTTACCTTCGGCTCCCCCTTCCTCAATTGTTACACATGGTGCATTGAAGCGTACTGTCATTAACTTGCCACCCTCTTTATCTCAATGAAGATTCTTCTCTGGAACATTAGAGGTATCAACACCTCATTATCACGTTTTCTTTCTCTAATTTGTCAATATAACTTGCATTTATTAGTCCTAATAGAACCCAAGCTTAGAGTATCTCGGCTCGAAATTTCGGCTGAAATTAGGATTTCAAAGGCATGTCCGTCTGAAGATGGTAATATCTGGATTTTTTGGCGTGACTCTTTCATGGATATTTTGGGTGTGCGTCATGGGATACAGAATTTATCCCTACGGTTTTAATGTCACTCAACGACAAAGGAATTCCGGCTCACTGCTGTTTATGTGAAATATACTGTTGCATCGCGTCGTCCATTATGGCAGGATTTATGTTCCTTTTCTGAGGAGATGGTTTTACCTTGGCTAATAGGTGATGATTTTAACACATTCCTCTCTTTAGATGAGCATAAAGGGGTAGCAATGCCATCGATAAGATCATTAGCAGATTTCAAGAATTTTGTTGAGTCTTGTGGTTTTTTGGATATACCTTTTCAAGGATCACCATATACATGGTTGGATGGAAGGAGTTTGGGTAAGGTGTGGCGTAGATTGGATCGCTTCTTGTGTACTCCTACGTACTCAGACGGATACACGTCCCTTCTCGTTAAGCATCTTCATAGAGCCACATCGGACCACTCGTCAGTGCTATTACATTGCCAGACGAACATCTTTACAAGTCCAATGTCTTCCGTTATTTGGATGCATGGCTCACGCATGCAGACTTTGAACAGTATGTGACAGCTCAGTGGAGATCATATCGTACAGTTGGAGGAATGCTTGGATTTTATGCAAAGCTGAAACGGCTTAAAGCGGATTTGCGCATATGGAACAAACAAATTTTTGGAAATATTTTCACAGAGTTACAGTTGGCCGAGGAAAATACTGTATGTGCGGAAAAAGATTATGATGTTGCGCCTACTGAGTCAACTCGAACGACATATCACTTGGCCAAAGCGCAGCTGGCAGCTTTACACACGTGTGACATGCTTTATTGGAAACAAAAAGCGAATATTAAGTGGCTTAAAGAAGGAGATGCAAACACAGATGCCATTGTTGGAGGAAGTTTGGCAGGCGGTGTGGCAGTTGAGTCCTTCCAGTGTGTCAGGGCCAAACGGTTTTCCAGGGTCTTTTTACAGACAATTCTGGGATGTTATCCATTTAGATGTTTTGTTGGCAGTACAAGAATTCTTCTTAGGCATTCGAATGCCCAAGATTATGGCAGCTTCCTGATATGTCTAATCCCAAAGGTTTCCAACCCTTCAACGTTTAGTGATTATCGGTCAATTTGTTTAACAAACTTTATCTCTAAAGTTGTAACACGCATTATATCCACTCGGTTGAATGAGCTTTTGCCAAGACTGATTTCTCCAGAGCAATATGGATTTATGCCAGGCAGAGGTATCACTGAGCAGATCCTCATGGCAAAAGAGATTATTCACATATTGGATCGAAAGTGTCGCGGGGACATGTAATTGTTAAATTGGATATGGAAAAGGCATTTGATTGTGTATCATGAGAATATTTGGAAGTATTGTTGCTTCGGTTTGGCTTTCAATTCCGCTTTGTGCGTCTTTTCATGAATAATCTTGCTGCTACTTGCTGTTCTGTGATGATAATGGAAAGCCTTGTGGATTTTTCCAACCTTCCAGAGGGGTTAAACAGGGTGATCCCTTGTCTCCTCTTCTTTTCATACTTGCTTCGGAGGGATTTTCTATAGGCCTCAAGGCTTTGTTTCAATCGGGCCAACTCAAGGTTTTTACTAGTGGAGGTGTACAACCGGTATCGCACATTGGATTTGCGGATGATTTATTGATTTTTCTTAATGGCTCTCTCAGCAATCTACAAGCATTTAAGCAATTTATTGAGCGATATCAGCGTGTCTCGGGACAGTTAATTAATTATCATAAGAGTCAATGTGTGGTAGGTGGTGGTCTCTCTTGGCATAGAGCAATCACGGCACTAAATATGC
Source organism: Eustoma russellianum (assembly GCA_036186865.1). Taxonomy (NCBI): domain Eukaryota; kingdom Viridiplantae; phylum Streptophyta; class Magnoliopsida; order Gentianales; family Gentianaceae; genus Eustoma; species Eustoma russellianum. The sequence continues at coordinate 22,493,000 of AP025057.1, forward strand.
AACATGCAGTGCTGCCCATAAAGTATTTGGGCTCTTATCTATTTAAAGGCCTCAATCGCTCTAGCTACTGTACTTCTTTGCTTGCACACTTTGACGCTCGCTTAGCAGGTTGGTCACAAAAACTTTTAACTATGGCTGGATGAGTGACGTTAATGTAGTCAGTTCTTACTTCAATACCGTTACATGTTATGGCGGCAGTAAAACTCCCCAAAAGTGTGATAACTGAGCTTAACAGGAAAATGTCTAACTTCTTATAGAATCATAAGCACCACTGGCGTTCGTGGGAGTCCGTGTGTTATCCAAAAACAGAAGAGGGTTTAGCCATTCGCAGTTTAAGTGCATTACAGAAGGCTTATGAGTGCAAACTATGGTGGATGTATAATACATCTTTCTCAACGTGGGCAGTTTATGTGCGTCAGAAATATGGCCATCTGCGACTATGACTGGGTTGGCGTATGATTCAATGAACTGGAAGAGGTTATGTCGAATTAGTGCTTTTTGTTTGGTGCATACGCAGCGAACTCCGGATGGCATAAATTGGAATACAGATGCCAATGGACAATTTAGTTTGAAAAGTGCCTATAATCTTTGTCGCCCTCATAGAACGCAATTTTCGGTAGCAAGATACATTTGGTGGAAGGGGCACCTCCGGCAGCGTAGGTATTCTTATGGCGACTTTGGTACAATGCCTTGCCTTTTGCAGATAATGTTATTCGCTGGATAGTGGCTTCCCTACGTGTTGCGCATTTTGTCGAAATGCTGAGGCAAAGCAAATGCATATATTTTATACATGTTCCGTGATACAATCCATTTGGCTTCACTTATCCGATCTTTTTGACGGTCCATATTCTGCATGTGTAACTTTTAAGCAGTATCTTCGTAGTTGGTGGTGTAAGGCCCATCTATCTACGATGAGAGGCAATTTGTCAGCCGTGGTACCCATTCTTGCAATTACTGCAATATGGAAGGAATATGCTATGATAACATTTGGTGAGGAGGATTTTTCATTCACTAGACTCCAAGAGAGACTCCGCATGGATATTTACTTATGGTGTGCCTAGCTCAAACAATATTTGCAATTCATGGGAGCAAGAGTGGCCTATATTCCAAGGGAAGCTAATTCGACAGCCCACTTCTTTTCATCCTGTTCGGATCTCCCACCATTGGTGTGCGGTAGCTTGTTCATAGATGTTCATACACCTCATGTTCGATCATAGAGATACTCTTCCACACTTCGCTTTCTATCCCGCCCGTAACGTATGGATGTGGGCAGTTGGGTGTATTTTGTTTCTCTCAAATTTGGATTCCATTAATCTCATTTCCAGCTGCTTACAGCTTTGTTTTTTCTGGCTGAGGATTATGGACAACTCGGACGGCTTAAAGACCATGTCGCGGAGGTCTTTACAAGAGCATTATACAACAACTGTTGCCCGTGCCTGCTTGGTTACGGGCAACATGGGTACATACTTCTTCGCTGCTTATTCTTTTTGCTTTTCATTGAATATTGTTGGATGTATAACATGCATTTCCGCGCTTCTCTGAGGACTATTCCAAGACACTGCAAGCTGTTGAGATCAATTCCCACAAACGGATGGTTGACAATGACGCACGCAAATCTTTAGCCAAGACGACATTTGCTGCTTGTGAATGCAACGATCCCACTACATTATTTACATGTTATTGTAACCGCAGTTCATTTGTCAGCACACTCCAAATATATAAATATGTACGCTTTTTCCTTCGCTAGGGTTTTATCCAAAAGGGTGGTTTTACTTGGCAAGGTTTTAATGCGGTATATCATATATAACTAGAGGCTGACCATCCTTAGTATGCTTCATTATCTTTTTACCTATGACACTTTTGATCGAAATTCATGTCACCAGATTGTGAGGATGACGTTCTCAAGAATCCATCGCGCTCTCTCTACTTATTCCCATTCCGATGCCAAAATACGTGTGGAATGAGCGAGGAGGGCAAATTTAGACCCAAGCGAAGAGTTCATTGGCTGTAGATAGAGTTATATGAAAAAAGATGTAGGTTTTCTGGAACCTCTATGCCCTATGCCCTGGCTCGAGGTTGGATAATCTATCAATTGTTGATTAAGTGTGTTGTCTCATATACAAACTCAGATTTATTAGAGAACGAAACTGACATTCTGTACAGCACAAGGATGAGCTGAGCTCAGCACAGGGAATAGCTGAGGCCAGCACAGAGAAGAGCTGAGGCCAGCACAGAGATGAGCTGAGGCCAGCACAGGGATGAGCTGAGGCCAGCACTAGGATGAGCTGAGGCCAGCACTGGATGAGCTGAACTCAACGCAGGAAGAGCTGAGCTCAACGCAGGATGAGCAGAGCTCAATGCAGGATGAGATGAGCACAACACAGAGATGAGCTCAACACAGGGATGAACTCACGCATAGATGAGCTCAACACAGGGATGAACTCACGCATAAATGAGCTCAACACAGGGATGAGCTCAACACAGGGATGCACAAGGATGAGCTCAACACAGGGAAGAGCTCAACAAAAGGATGAGCTCAACACAGAGATGAGCTCAACACAAGGATGAGCTCAACGCAGAGATGAGCTCAACACAAGGATGAACTCAACACAAGGATGAGCTCAACACAGGGAAGCGCCTAACACAAGGATGAGCTCAACACAGGAAAGAGCTTAACCCAAGGATGAGCTCAACACAGGGAAGAGCTCAACACAAGGAAGAGCTCAACACAAGGATGAGCTCAACACAGAGATGAGCTCAACACAGGGAAGAGCTCAACACAGGGAAGAGCTCAACATAGGAAAGAGCTCAACACACAAACCGAGACGAGTCTAGGACTCTGTCCTTAAGACAAATTGCTCCGATATACTGTGCCCAACCGATAATTGCAAACGTGCCCCAGGATATAATGGCCAACAGTTCCAACGAGTGACACTTCTACGTAAGAACTCCACGAACCTGACAAGTGTTCTGACTTCTCAGATTGGACGAAGTGCAGCAGCAGTGTATGTAGAATGCTCGTATGTAGTAGGAAAGAGAAGGAAAATTTTTGTGTCTTTCAGAAGCAGTGCACTGCCTCTATTTATAGAGGGAAATCTTGGAGGTTACGGCAACCCACGACTGCACTGATCGGCCAGTAACCCCGACGTTCACCATGCACCCCACGACTGCCTCTGATCGGCCATTAACCTATGACTGGTAGGAATCTGTTAGCTGAAACTGTCAGCTCAATCTGAGCCGTTAGATCATAGGATTAAATCATAACCGTATGATCAAGTAAATTATTTTATGGAAAAATTTAAAAGAAAATTGGTCCAAAAAGATAAGAATTGGGCGGGCGTGCCACGTGCCACGAGCCAAGCCAGGCAGGCGGGCGGGCAGCGGCGGCGCGTGCGCGCGTGTGGAACTTTCTAGGTCTTCCCTCCGGTCAAAAACTTCTCATGCCCTTATGGCACATCTAAAGTGCCTCTCCTAGCACTATATTTGGTGGCATTTTCCCTTCAATTTGCCAATGTGATATATTTACAAAAAAGGCGACGTGTCTTCTTCTCATGAAACCACATCACCAAGTTTCCAATTTGCAATCAATTTTTATTCCTACTTTGAGCATTAATTTCTCATTCAGCCGATATCGAAATTGAGTGTCTCAAAAGCCTAAAATCATCTACTCATTACGTAGATAATTTAGGATTCATTAGTTTTCATTTTTGATTAACGAAAACTAATCTTAATTAAGCTCAAAATATGTTGCTCACCAACTTTGGACAAACCCATTTACAAATTTTTCTCCAACAATCCCCCACAGGAATGGAAATTAATGCAAATGCAGATGCGACTCTAATGAGAAGTCAGACAAGAAAATGTTGCATCAGAAGAGGTAGCTTCTGGCTTTGAACCTTTCGTAGTGATGTACCATCGGATTCACTCGGCTAAGTAGTGACTTGATGTCTTGAACTAGTCAGCCTTTGATGTGAACCTAGACAACAATACTCATACAATATTTCCTTTAACACTCTTTTGGTTCTCATGGTAGTGTTCATTTTGGCCATAATTAACCTGGTTTCAGAAAGTGTTTTAGAGATTTTTTTGCCTTACAGAATTCTCATAGAAGCGGCCCCACTTCACACTTACATAGGTGATTCCTATCAGGAGCATTCTGCCATACCCCACTTGATGTATCAAGATATAGGACATCATTAAAAGATTTAGCTTACCCTAAATATTCTCTGCAGACAGCACTTTTATGTAGCGGAATGAGTAAGTGCTAAACTGAACCTTCATAACTTAGTTGTTTCATTGATCCAAGATCCTGAGATCTCCAGTCAACAAGGTTGGGTTACCGTTACAAACACTCTTGCATAGTAGGCTTAAGTCCTATTCCGTTTGTCAATTTTGACATCTGATTTCTAGGCAAGCCTTTTGTAAGCGGATCCACAAGATTCTCCTTTGATTTTATGTAATCAATGGAAATCACGCCATTAGAGATCAATTGCTTAATGGTATTATGTCTCCGACATATGTGTCGAGACTTACCATTGTAGATGCTGCTTTGTGCCCGTCCTATAGCAGACTGACTATGACAGTGTATGCTGATAGGAGCGATTGGTTTAGGCCAACGCAGAACATCTTCTAGGAAATTTCGAAGCCATTCAGCCTCTTCTCCAGCTTTATCTAGTGCTATAAACTCGGCTTCCATAGTGGACTGAGCTATACACGTTTGTTTTGTAGACTTTCATGACACAGTACCACCACCAACAGTGAATAAGTATCCACTGGTGGATTTAGAGTCCTTGCTATCTGATATCCAATTCGCATCACAATATCCTTCCAATACTGCTGGATATCTTGTATAGTATAATCTGAGGTTCATTGTGTACTTTGGGTATCTTATCACTCTATTTAGAGCTTTCCAATGCTCTTCATTTGGATTACTTGTAAACCTGCTCAATTTGTTTACTGAACAGGCTAAGTCCGGTCTTGTACAGTTTGTTATGTACATCAGACTTCCAATTACCTGTGAGTATTTCAATTGAGCTACAGGTTCACCTCAATTCTTCCTTAAGTGTATACTTAAGTATAGTGGGGTCTTTATTGGTTTTGTATCAAACATATTGAATCGTTTGAGAACAGATATAACAAGATCTTCAGGCATCCGAGAAATTTTAATCCCTAGAATAACATTGGCAACCCCCATATCTTTCATATCAAAATTTCGTGTTAACATCTTCTTGGTATTCAAGATGATGTCACGAGTACTGCCGATGATAAGCATGTCGTCTACATATAGAAATATTATCACATAAGCGTCTGGTGTGTTCTTGATGTACACACACTTGTCACTCTCGTTGATCCTGAAGCCGTTTAAAAGCATTGCCTCATCAAACTTCAAATGCCACTGTTTGGGTGCTTCTTTAAGTCCATACAAAGACTTAACAAGTTTACACACCTTTTTCTCTTGCCCTAGTACATCAAACCCTTCAGGTTGCTCCTTATAAATTTCTTCTTCTAACTCACCATTCAGGAAGGCAGTCTTCACATCCATCTGATGGATTTCTAAGTCGTAGACTGCAGCGATAGCAACTAGCATTCTTATTGAAGTGATACTAGTTACCGGTGAGTAGGTATCAAAAAGTCAAAGCCTTCCTTTTGTCGATAGCCTTTAGCTACCAACCGGGCCTTGTACTTGTCAATAGACCATCCTTTTTCAGCTTTCTCTTAAAGATCCACTTGCATCCGAGTGGTTTACTTCCTGTGGAAGATCAACCAGCTCCCAAGTGTGATTTTGAAGAATCGAGTCTATCTCACTATTTACTGCCTCTTTTCTGAAGGGAGCTTCTGGAGTTGACATCACCTCAGAAAACGTTCTTGGATCGTTTTCTACGAAGTATGTTAGAAAATCTGGTCCAAAAGATGTTGGTATTCTGGCTCGTTTGCTTTGACGCAGTCCCTCAATTTCTTGAGAGGTCGTCTCACGAACTCGCTTACTAGTGCTTGTTTCATCGTCGTTTTTATCTTTCTTTGGAAAGACATCTTCAAAGAATACTGCATTTCTTGATTCCATGACAACATTCTCATGTATGTCAGGAATGTTTGACTTGTGCACCAAGAATCAATATGCACTACTGTTAGTTGCATATCCTATGAATATGCAATCAATTGTTTTAGGCCCAATTCTAACATGTCTTGTTAGGTACATCAACCTTCGTCAGACACCCCCACACTTTCAAGTATTTGTAACTAGGCTTATGACCTTTCCAAAGCTCGTATGGGGTTTCATCCATCTTCTTCGATGGAATTCTATTTAAAATGACGTTGGATGAGAGAATTGCTTCCCCTCACAAGTTCTGAGGTAAACCCGAACTTATCAACATAGCATTCATCATCTCTTTTAGAGTACGGTTTTTGCGTTCAGCAATACCATTCGATTAAGGTGAATATGGTGCAGTCGTTTGATGAATAATGCCATGTTCTGAACAGAATTCATTAAACGGTGTATCATATTCGCCACCTCTATCACTATGAATCGTCTTAATTCGTTTGCTAAGTTGATTCTCAACTTCATTTTTATAGTCATTGAAAGCATCAAGGGCCTCGTCTTTGCTGCTTAGCAAATAAACATAACAGTATCATGTGCAATCGTCGATAAAAGTTACGAAATACTTTTTACCACCTCTCGTTTGCACAAATTTTAAATCACATACATCGGTATGAATTAAATCCAAAGGTTCAGTGTTCCTTTTTATTGAAGGAAATGGTGTCTTTGTCATTTTTGCTTCAACACAGTCTTGGCATTTTTCTTTATTAATATTCAGTTTGGGTAATAAGTCAAGATTAATCATCCTTTGTATTGACTTATAATTAACATGTTCCAAACGAAAATGTCATAAAAAAGAAGACTCAAGCATATAAGCAGAAGTAGAAGCATTCTTATTGGCCTCTTCCGGGCAAAGTTTTCTTGGGTACAACAGTCATCACACTAAGTTTGAACATGTTGTCGATCAAGTACCCCTTCCCCAGAAATACCCTATTCTTACTCAGAATAAATTTATTACAATCAAATACTAGTCTAAAACCATGACTGACTAGTAAAACTCCAGAAATTAAGTTCTCGCAGATGTCAGAAACGTGCAATACATCTCGCAGAGTCAATTCCTTTCATGAAGTCATCTTCAGAATCACATTGCCCGAACCTTCAATCTTCAAGCTATTATAGTTCCCCATGTACAACTTTTCATTATTCTTTGCCAGAGAATAGTCTCTGAACATCGCCCTGTTTGCACAGACATGTCGAGTGGCTCCAGTGTCCACCCACCATTCACGAGGATTTCCAACTGCTTTGCATTCAGAAACAACAGCGCACAAATCCAGATCATCCATCTGGCTGACAAGGTTGGCTTTTGCTTTTTCCTGCTTCTTCTTTGGCTTACGGCAGTCAACACTGCGGTGCCCCTGAATTCCACAGTTATAACATTTTCCAGTGAACTTTTTGGCAACTTTCTTGCCTCTAGGGTCCACTCCGACATGATTTCTCTTTTTCTTTTTCGTCGCCTCTGCGACATGAACTTTAGCATGACCAGAACTCGAACTTGGCCTTCTTCCGAATCTACGGTTGTCCTCCTCTATACGGAGTCGAACAATCAGATCCTCTAATGACCTTTCCTTTTGCTTGTGTTTGAGATAGCTTTTAAATTCCCTCCACGAAAGAGGTAGCTTCTCAATCACAACCGCCACTATGAAAGATTCACTGAGCGACATGCCCTCTTCTTCCATTTCGGCCAACAGCATCTGTAATTCCTCAATCTGAGAAACAACAGTCTTGGAATCTGACATTTTAAAATCATGAAATTTGCCAACGACAAACTTCTTTGTACCAGCATCCTCCGTGCGATACTTCTTATCTAAGGCCATCCACAATGACTTGTAGTTTTATAAGTACAGTACAGTCCATACAATGAATTATTCAAAACAACTTAAAATATGACTCAAGCATAATAATTGTTAAAATTCCATGCTTCAGCCATCAAATTGTTCTGCATGTTCAGATTCGGATCTTCAATCGGAATCACCTCCGGAGGATCCTCGTTCAGCATCTTAGCCAAGCCTAATGTTGTCAAGAAAAACAGCATCTTTTGCTACCAGCGTTTGAAGAAACTACCTCCAAACTTCTCAGGCTTCTCAACCTGTCCAGCAGCAGGTACAGGTGCAGGAATAGGTGCAGCAACAGCAGTTGCGACTGGAATAGCAGTGTTCTGTTCGTCAGCGCCGATGTGCGAGTTTGAGCTATCGTTCTCCATCTCGTTTCAATTTCTGACAAGTTATGAAACAAGAAGTCAGTATACCAACAAAATACCGTAAATAAACCGGTACAGAACTGAGATAAGAACAAACAATTCGTCTTAAGATTGTTGTCTCATATACAAACTCAGATTTATTAGAGAACGAAACTCACATTCTGTACAGCACAAGGATGAGCTGAGCTCAGCACAGGGAAGAGCTGCAGAGATGAGCTGAGCTCAGCACAGGGAAGAGCTGAGGCCAACACAGGGATGAGCTGAGGCCAGCACGGGATGAGCTGAGGCCAGCGCCGGAAGAGCTGAGCTCAACGCAGGATGAGCAGAGCTCAACGCAGGATGAGATGAGCTCAACGCAGGATGATCAACACTGGAATGAGCTCAACGCAGAGATGAGCTCAACGCAAAGATGAGCGCAACGCAGAGATGAGCTCAACACAAGGATGAGCTCAACACAAGGATGAGCTCAACATATGGAAGAGCTCAACACAAGGATGAGCTCAACACAGACATGAGCTCAACACAAGGATGAACTCAACACAGAGATGAGCTCAACACAGGGAAGAGCTCAACAAAAGGATGAGCTCAACATAGAGATGAGCTCAACACAGAGATGAACTCAACACAGGGAAGAAGAGCTCAACACAAGGATGAGCTCAACACAGGGAAGAGATCAATACAGGGAAGAAGAGCTCAACACAAGGATGAGCTCAATACAGGGAAGAGCTCAATACAGGGAAGAGCTCAACACACAAAACGAGGCAAGTCCAGGACTCTGTCCTTAAGACGAATTGCTCCGGTATACTGTGCCTAACCGATAATTGCAAACGTCTTCCAGGATACAATGACCAACAGTTCCAACGAGTGACACTTTTACGTAAGAACTCTAAGAACATGCAGCAGCAGTGTATGCAGAATGCTCGTATACAGTTGGAGAAGAGAAGGAAAATTTTTCTGTGTCTTTCAGAAGCAGTGCACTGCCTCTATTTATAGAGGGAAATCTTGGAGGTTATGGCAACCCACGACCGCGCTGATCGGCCAGTAATCCCCACGTTCACCATGCACCCCACGACTGCCTCTGATCGGCCACTAACCCATGACTGGTAGGAATCTATCAGCTGAAACTGTCAGCTCAATCTGAGCCGTTAGATCGTAGGATTAAATAATAACAGTAGGATCAAGTAAATTATTTTCTGGAAAAATATAAAAGAAAATTTGTCCAAAAAGATAAGAACCGTGCGGGCATGCCACGCGCCACGAGCCCAAGCCGGCCGGACGGGCGGCGGCGGCGCACATGCGCGCGTGTGGCAGTTTCTAGGTCTTCCCTCCGAGCAAAAACTTCTCATGCCCTTAGGACACATCTAAAGTGCCTCTTCTAGCACTATATTTGATGGCATTTTCCCTTCAATTTGCCAATGTGGTATATTTGCAAAAAGGTGATGTGTCTTCTTCTCATGAAACCACATCACCAATTTTCCAATTTGCAACCAATTTTTATTCCTATTTTGAGCATTAATTTCTCATTCACCCGATATCGAAATTGAGTGATTCAAAAGTCTAAAATCATCTACTCATTACGTAGATAATTTAGGATTCACTAGTTTTCATTTTTGATTAACTAAAACTAATCTTAATTAAGCTCAGAGTATGTTGTCCACCAACTTTAGACAAACCCATTTACAAATTTTTCTCCAACAAGGTGAACTTAAGACTCGAGTTGAGAGAAAGAGCGCGCTAATGTACCAACATTAAATTTTGAAACATTAGCCAAGAGGAAAACCGCAGGGTTCGAAGGTTGCTCTTTTTTTCTGTTGGATTCTCATTGTTGCTCCATGCGTTTTGGGCATACAAAGTCTTATGTTTTGGCGGTGGTACTGGCTCATGCATTTGATCGAACTATGCCAATCCACTCTTGAGGAGGCTTGCACCTAAAAGGAGAAAATATACCACATTATGCTATTTTTAGCTATGAAGACTTTTATGCAAAGAAAAAAAAAGAAATCCCAAAAGGGAACAACCAGAGATCAGAAACTAAAGGTATACTTTAAGGACGCGGCTGGTTGTGATGAGGCAAAGCAAGAAATAATGGAGTTTGTGCACTTCCTTAAGGACCCAAAGAAGTATGAAGCGTTGGGAGCTAAAATTCCAAAAGGCGCGGTTTTTGTTGGTCCCCCAGGAACTGTAAAGACACTTCTTGCTTGCTAAGGCAACTGCAGGAGAATCAGGTGTTCCGTTTCTATCGGTTTCCGGGTCTGATTTTGTGGTAATGTTTGTTGGGGTTTGGCCATCGAGAGTCAGGAACCTATTCCAAGAAGCTAGAAAATGTGCTCTGAGTATAGCTTTTATTGATGCGATAGATGCCGTTGGTCGAGCAAGAGGGCGTGACGGTTTTTCTGGAGGACATAGTGAGCGTGAAAATACACTGAACCAATTGCTTGCTGAAATGGATGGGTTTGGAACCACCTCTGGTGTTGTTATACTGGCTGGCACTAATAGGCTTCATAGTTTAGACAAAGCGCTGTCAAGGCCCCGCTGCTTTTTCGCCAAATAACCACAGATAAATCTAATATTAAAGGGATGAAGCAGATCTGTAAGATATATCTGAGCAGGTTAAAACTTGATCAAGATGCAACATACTATTCACAAAGGCTTGCTGCAGTGACTCCTGGATTTTCTGGAGCTGACATTGCAAATGTATGCAATGAATTTGCTATAGTTGCTGCCAGAAATGAGTGCGCATTGGTTATTGTGCAACATTTTCAGGCAGCTATTGACAGAGTTATTGGTGGTCTAGAGGAATAATTATAAGCTATGTGTATCTCTGATATTTTAGATTCTTTCTGAATTAATTAGATGCCTCATTTATGCCACTTTTCCATGAAGAGATTACTAGCTACCTCTTCATTTGTTTGGGTCGTAATAAGAATGTATATCGTCACTCAAATATTCAGTGATCTGACTTACTTTTCTATTTCCAACGGATAAGTTTAGCTTAGCTAGCTCCTATATATTGGGTGCAGAAACTAGAAACTGTTTGTTCACATGCATTGAACAGCCAATCAGCCGCTGCATATCTGTCAGTTTAGTGATACGTGGAGGAAATCCAACAGCTTGACATGTACTTTGACAAGGTGATCAGTAAGCTTGAACGCCAAGCTGTTGCCTATCATGAATCTGGGCATGCTGTGGCTGGTTGATTCTTGGAACATGCTGAACCGCTGCTGAAAGTAACAATTGTTCCTCGTGGTACTGCGGCTCTAGATTTTGCTCAATATGTCCCAAATGAGAACCTTTTGATGACCAACGAACAACTTTTTGATATGCATGACCCTTGGTGGTAGAGCAGCAGAACAGGTATCGTTGGGGAAGATTTCGACAGGACCACAGAATGATTTGGAGAAAGTCACTAAAATGACGTGCGCAAGTGGTGGTATATGGTTTCAGTGACAAGGTTGATTTTCTGTCCTTCCCTACTAATGATGGTGCTTTCCGGATGACTAAACCGTGCAGCAGCAAACGGCTGCTATCATTGATAACAAAGTCGGAGAATGGATGGAGAAGGCATATAACCGCACAGGTCAGCTGATAGAGGGGCACAAAGAGCATGTTGCTCAGATTGCTGAACTATTACTTGAGATGGAGGTATTGCATCAAGACGGTTAGGTCCGTGTACTAGGCGAACGGCCCTTTAAGACTGTCGAACCTACAAACTAGACAGATTCAAACAAGGTTTTACAGAAGAGGAAGGAAACAAAGAAAAGAAAGGTCCTCCTGAGGGTAAGTCTGCAAAGGATGATGGCTCGGGGTCACTGGAACCGGATGTTGTTCCAGCATAGTCTATGAAGGGTTAATGTCTTCTGATATAAATGACTACCACATAGAAGGGTTTGTCAGCACCCCTGTTTCCTAATCTATCTCTTGAATTCCTGTAAGTATAGCAGAAAGCTCGTTCCTATTTGTAATTAGGAACAGATGCCGACAGGTTTTATGTTGCAGCAAGAGCAATATAGATGGTGCACATATCTATCTAAGAATTATGCACCATCGTTGATGTTCATTCTAGTCAAATATTCGAATATTAGCAGATGTTTCATTTCGGTGTGGAACACTAAAGAAAAGCTATATTATGTCTGAATTTGTTACCTGCCAATATATATAATATGTGTGTGTGTGGATGATCCTTCAGGCAGTTTAAAGGGGAAATGAGGAGTGGAAATAGCTCGCAAATTAAATATGCAAGAAGGGTGTCCGCCCGGCCTGTTACGACACATGGGCACTCCCGTCTTTTTAATCTGATCCCTCTACTGAGCTATATTCTTTTTAATATATATATATATATACACACACACACACACACACACACACATATATATATATATGGGCGCAGATAGTTTGATCCCGCGCTGCATTGGTCTTTCAATTTTGTATTTTATGCGATTACATTGCTCTTTTCCTTCCTATATTTATCCGATATTGGTTTCTGTTATGCGTCCTGGTTTTGGCGATCGCTGATCGCGATATTACGGTGCCGCTGCTATGGATCTGCAAAGGTCTTTTGCGTCGGTACTAAAATCCTCTGTCCCCAATTTGCCTTCTCGAGAGATAACTAGATTCAAAGGCGTTCCAGCCATCAAATTCACTCGGGAGGAGGTATTTGTTCTTGATGATTCTTTCAAATATTGCTTGGTAGGAACGTTTTGGTATGACCGCCCAAAACTTGATGCTATTCGAAAATGTTTTGACCGAATTGGCTTCATGGCTTCCGTTAAGATAACACTATTATATTCATCGCATATCCTAATGCATTTTGATGCTGAAGCTGACTATTACAGATGTTTTTCCCGTCGCACATGGATGATGTTGGGTATCATATGCGTGTAACGAAATGGACCTATGATTTTGATCCTAAGATTGATATGCCTATCGTGCCAGTATGGGTCTCTTTACCTGGGTTGCCTATTTATTTACATAAACAGGAGGCACTGTTCGAAATAGCTAAAATGATTGGAACGCCTCTAAAGATAGACGCTGCTACCATACAATTGTTACCCATCTGTGGCGAGAGTTTGCATTGAGATTGATGTTTCTCAGGAGTTGCTTAAAGGCTTATATATCCAAAGTGATGACTATCACTTCTTTAGACAGTAGAATATGAAAATATGTGTGCATACTGTGCATCTTGTCGACTGCTTGGTCACTTTTTAAGCTCTTGCACATCTGATAAGATTACGGACCCGTTGCCTTCGGATGCTGTGATGCAACCTGAACACTAAAAAGCGAAAACATGTCAGACTTTGCTTGCACATCGATGGGCTCCCAAGAAGAAGCAGGCTGTCGATGATGTCGTCGAAGAGGCCACTTTGCCAGATACAGTAATTGAGCATATAGCTGATTTTCCTTCAACTAAAGAAGAGCATGTTGATATGGATCCAATCACTCCTACACCAGTCCCCATCACACCGACCGTTCAAGCAGCGTCTCAGGTTGCTGAGATTTCCCATGCATAGGACTTGGCCCATTTGCATTGCTCCTCCGCTACGATACTTGCATCTATCAAGGAGGAATTAGACCTAGCACTGACTCATGCATCGGATTATAAACTCAATGATGATCCACAAATTGATTTTCAAGAATTGCACGCTGCAGTTATGGAAGTGGCCAGAGTTTTATCGGCCACGCCTCCATCAGAAGATGGTACTCCCAACGTCTCACATCCAGATGTGTCCACGGCTGTTGATAATCTGCTTAAAATACATACGCGTGGCCTCGTAGAAGAAAGGTGATATGCCCCCCGCACCACCATCTTCTATTGTAACTCGTGGAGCGTTGAAACGTCCCTTCACTAGCTTACCTTCCAATCTCTCTCAATGAGGGCTCTGTTATAGAATGTACGAGGTGTTAACACCTTGCTGGTATGCCTTATTTCACTTACACTTCAGTACAATTTGCATTTATTAATAATCATTGAGCCTAAGCTTCAGATCTCTCGGTTGGAGCATTTTCGGATGCAGCTAGGGTTTTCAAATGTGTGTTCCTCTGATGATGGTAATATATGTTTTTTTGGTGTGAGTCATCTCTAGAAATTTTGGGTGCTCGCCCAGGTGTGCAGAACCTGTCGCTTCGTTTTCGTTGGCAATCTAGTGGGAAAGAATTCTGGTTCACAACTATATATGCTAGACACACAGTTGGATCTCAGCAGCCTTTATGGCAGGACTTGAATTTATTTCATGCAGGAATGGATTTGCCTTGGCTAACAGGTGGTGATTTTAATACATTTCTTTCATTAGACGAGCATAAGGTCATTTTAACTCCTTCATTGCGGACCTTAGCAGATTTTAAACAGTTTGTTGAGTCATGCGAGTTACTAGATATACCTTTTCAAGGGTCGCAGTTTACTTGGTCTAACGGGAGTGGTTTGGGTAAGGTATGACGTCAATTGGATCGATTCTTTTGTAATCAAGCATACTCAGATATCTTCACCACATCTTCATCGTGCTACATCTGATCATTCACCATTGCTACTTCAATGTCAATCGGATAATTCTACGGGGCCGACTTCTTTTCGTTATTTAGATGTATGGTTAACATATGAAGATTTGGATGCTTATGTGCGCATGCAATGGCTGACATACCCGACTGTTGGAGGTATGTATGGCCTCTATGATAAGTTGTGGCGTTTAAAGGCTGATTTACATACATGTGACAAACATGTCTTTGGTAATATCTTCACAAATTTAATGGCGGCAGAAGGGGATACCATTTGCGCAGAAAAGATCTATGATGCTACGCCACCGAGGCCACTAGGGAGTCTTATCATTTAGCTAAAGCATTGCTTATAAAACTACAAACGCGTGCCATGATTTATTGGAAACAAAAAGAAAACATCAAATGGCTTAAAGAGGGTGATGTCAATACAGCTTTTTATCACCGGACAGTTAAGACAAGTAGACAAAGACAAGCCATTGTATCACTTAACAGGCAGGATGGTACTTCCTGTGACACATAGCAGTCTATACAGAATGAGACAGTAGTGTTCTTTGAGAACTTATTTACAGCGGAACAAACATTCGATCATGACGTTTTACTTCGGAATATTCGGCATATTTTGACAGCTGATGATAATGATTGGTTGTTAGCGATGCCACTGATTGACGAGGTACGAGCTGCTGTATGAAAGCTAAGCCCTTCCAGTACGACGGGTCCAGACGGTTTTCCAGGTTCATTTTATAAGCATGTTTGGGATTCCATAAGTTTAGACATGTTACTTGCTGTGCAAGAATTCGTTTCGGGTTTTCGAGTGCTCAATGCGATGGCAGCGTCTTTGTTCTGTTTGATTCCTAAGATACCCAACCCAAGAACATTTGCAGATCATCGACCTATTTGTTTGACAAATTTTATTTCTAAAGTGGTCACAAGAATTCTATCTTCTCGCGTTAATGTCCTTTTGCAAAGATTGATTTCTCCAGAACAATCAAGCTTTATGCTTGGTCGAGGTCTTTCAGAGCAGGTGATTTATGGATCTTTCTCAATGGCTCCCTTAGCAATTTGCAAACTTTCAATCTATTTCTCGAGATCAGTGGGCATCAGGCCAACTAGTTAACTATCAAAAGAGTCAAATAGTGGTGGGAGGGGGGCTATCTTCGCAACGGGCAGGGATGGCATTAAATGTGCGGATTTCGGCGTTGCCAATCAAGTACTTAGGATCCTATCTTTTTAAAGGTATCAATCGCTCCAAGTATTGTACTTCCTTAATTGATCATTTTGATGCGAGATTGACATGTTGGTCACAAAATCTGTTAAGTATGGCTGGAAGAATGGCCTTAATACAGTCGGTTCTATCTGATAGCCATTGCACATTATGGCTGTAGCCAGACTTTCCAAAAGTGTAATAACTGAGCTGAACAGGAAAATGTCTAATTTCTTATGACGCCAACGTCATCATTGAAGATCGTGGGATACTGTCTACTATCCCAAAAGAGGAAGGTGGCCTGGCAATTCGCAAGCTCGGTGCTTTACAAAAGGCATATGAATGTAAATTATGGTGGATGTACCATACTTCCACATCACTTTGGGCAATTTATGTACGACAAAAATATGGCGGACGTCCTATTATGCACGCCTATTTGTATGACTCGGTGGATTAGAAGAGATTATGTCGCATTAATTCATTCTGCTTGATGCTGGTGCAAGTGACACCGGATGGTCTATTTTGGATTGCTGATACTAACAGCCAATTTAGTATTGGTAGTGCATATAAAATTTGTGGCACGCAGGGTACCAACTTTCCGATGGCACGATACATTTGGTGGAATGGTACGCCTGCTGCAGCTCAAGTGTTCCTATGGAGACTATGTCATAATGCTTTGCTGATGCCGGATGATATTAATTTGTGGGTTATTGCTTTTCCTACTCTCTGTGTTTTTTCCAGGATGCTTCAGCAGTGCAGACTCATATCTTCTACACATGCCTGTGATTAAGCCTATACATCTACCCTATATATTTTGTGGCCCAAACCCGACATTCACTACATTCAGACAGTATTTACGATGATGGTGGCACAAGGCTTGCAAGTCAACTATGATTGACCATTTGGCTGCTGTGGTTCCGATGCTTGCTTCTTGGGCCATCTGGAAAGAATATGCAGCAATAACCTTTGGAGATAAAGTTTTTTCAATAGGTCGTCTTCAAGAGCATATTCGAATGGATATCTTTACATGGTGTGCCTCGGTTTCTAGCAAGAAACTTGCAGCTTCCATTCCACAATTAATTATAGCTAATTATTCGCCTTCCATACGCTCTAGACGAGTTCAAGTTATCAAATGGAGTTTACCGCCAACAGACAAATTAAAGCTGAATATTGATGCAACTTTTGGAAGCATGGGGCGGCTGGGAGAGCGGTGTTGCGAAATGATTCAGGACATATGATTCAGGCCATTTCTTTTTCATTGCCGACCATACCACCTCTGCATGCGGAAATGCAGGCTTTATTATTCTCCTTAATATTCTTTGCTACTGCAGGATATATGGACTTATATATTGAGATAGACTGCTTAGCCCTATTGAATTTGATCAATGGCTCGGGCTCGATAACATCAAGATTGGATAGGGATTATGAAATGATAAAGCAACATTTGCAACTCATGAGATCAAGAGTTGTCTACGCTCCCTGTGAGGCTGACTCCGTTGCACATTTTCTCGCTCAGCATGGTGTTATGCATAGACAAACATACATCTTCTCCACACTATCGGAGCTCCCATCATTGTTACGTGGTAGCATGCACACAGATGTCCATACAACCTATGTTCGACAATAGCAGATTCATTAAAGCTCGCCAATCTAACCTCACCTGCCTCCTATCAATACGGGCGACCGGGTATGTCTTGTTTGGTCCATTATATCTATTTCTTTTATTCACTGTTAGCTACCTAATGTTTTATTTATTTCATCTGCTGAGGATCATGGTACATCCCACTGTTGTTGGCATCACTTTTGCTACTGTATGCTATCGTATACTACACTTATTGTTGCCCATGCCTTTTCTGGTGACGGGCAACCCGGGTACTCATTTCTCCCTCGCCTGTCCTAAATTCAACTTTTTAACCATTTCTGCATACGTGACAAATTTTGTGCTTATTTTTCTGAGGTCTCCTAAATGTCGACAAGGCCTACTTTCTACCTTAAAGCCGACTCTCTGCTGGTATTTTCCGTGCATTTTCGCGACTTGTCTTTGAGATGATCACGCTGGACTAGATTGCTTACTGATAGTTTTTACTCGTATAATTTATTGCTTAATTGTACATTACATTTTGTATGCGTTTTCATTTATCTGTTTTGTTTATTTTGGGAGAGTTTCCCTCCTTAGACAGGACTTTGATGTAACCATGGTATTCCTCTGCCACAAATGAGGGTTCCTAAATTAATAAAATGCCCAGACAGTACTGCTCGCCCTTCACCTAAATATATATGTATATATATATATATGCATATATATATATATATGTATGTATATATATATATATAGACTTTACATCTTAGAGGATGGATCGTGCTGCTCTGGCGACAAAAGGCGGCGGCTTTTAGCCGTCGCAGATCGTCTTCTTCGTTTGACATGACCAGCATTTTCTCAACAATCGCAACTCTCTTTTTAGATATATTGCACGATTCTTTTCTATTTTCTTTTCTGGTTGAGTTTCGGCTGCAATCGCAGCAATGACGGATCCGCAACATCCGCCATCGCCGCTGGCTGGAAGGCCTCCAACTTTTGCATCACTTTTCAAGACATCATCCAATTCCGCAATTGCAAATAAAATAGTTCAACGATATAAGGGCAGTCCTATGATCTCTTTCTCGGATGATGAAGTTGTGGCATTGGCTGAGCCATACAGGTTCTCTTTGGTCGGGTCTTTTTGGTATGGTAGGCCTCCATTGGCTATAATTCGCGCCACTATTGAATGCATTGGATTCAACGGCACGATACATATTGGATTGTTGGATTCAAACCATGTTTTGATGCATTTTGCATAGGAAAAGGATTATCTGCGGTGCTTTGCATGTCAAAGTTGGACGATCACAGGGAAATATATGCGAGTCACTAAATAGACTCCAGATTATGATCCCAAGATTGATGTTCCTATTGTTTCAGTATGGATCTCTCTCTCTGGTCTTCCCGTTCATTTTTGTCAGAAGGATGCATTATTTCAGATAGTTAAGATAATTGGAACGCCGATGAAATTGGATAATGCTACAACTGAGCACTTGCATCCCTCCGTGGCAAGGCTATGTGTTGAAATAGATGTTTCAAAGGAGTTGCCTTCTCGTGTGTATATTCAAGTATCTAATCGCTGTATTGCACAAACTGTCACTTATGAGGACTTGCATCAATTTTGTACTACCTGCATGCGTCTAGGGCACAAATCTGACGACTGTGGCCAGGAAAAACAATAGGTCGACAACATAGAAACACAACCTGCAAAGACTGTTGTCCAACAGAAATCAAAAACTACTCGATGGACACCAAAAAAATTATCGGCGGACACAGGGAGCCGTTCTCAGCCTGTAGCAACTCTTAACAATGAGCATCATGGCAATAGTGATGCTGCATTATCAATCCCGTCACCGAGTATTTATATCATATCTCCAAATCCGATGGCACATGACACAATTTCTGCTACACAGGATCTTTCACGTTTAAAAGGCATAGATGATATCATCTTAGGTGAATTACCTGCTAATCATCGATATCTAACATTCTCAGAGGATGACAATCAACTAGCCCAGTATTCCTTCCAGAATGTCTCAACAGACGAAGGTTTTATCACATATGTTACAAATCTTTTGCAATCTGTGGTAATTGATGAGTCACACAAAGAACTGCAAAATCAATCTTCACCACAGCCAGCATCTCCGATAGTATCTGTACAAGAAGATCACTTTCAGGTACCTCCCCGGCTTCTTCGTCGTCGTGTTCGTGATGTGGATCTTTTGTCGCCGCCTATTACAAGATCTCGTGCGGTGCTCTCAAAATCTTTTGATATATTATCTAATCAATGAATCTTTTGATTTGGAATGTCCGAGGTATACACACTTCTCTGCCAAGATTAATTTCTTTAAATCGTCGCTATAATTTTCATATACTAGTCGTTATTGAACCAAAGATCAGGCCAATGGAATTGGTGTCATATCGATTTCAACTTGGATTCTCTAATTCTTTGTCTGTTAATGGTGATACAAATTGGATTTTTTGGAGACATTCTATTGTACAGTTAGAAGATCAACGCATGGGTATAAAAAATCATTCTATGCGATTTCAATGGTTACCTATAGGAGACTCGTTTTGGTGCACATTTGTTTATGCAATGCATTCCATTACAGCCCGCCGTCCACTATGGGCTGATCTTATTTCTTTCAATACTATGCTTGATAAACCATGGATATAGGCGGTGACTTTAACACATATTTGTCGCTAGATGAGCATCAAGGCAGATATGTTCCGACTTTACGTACGCTACAGGACTTTAATGATTTTGTTGCTGCTAGTGCATTACAATCTATAAGTTTTCAAGGCTCCATTTACTTGGAGTGATGGCAAGGGTCTGGGCCGTGTTTGTCGCAGGCTGGACTGATATTTATGTTCAGCAAATTTCTTTGATTTATTTGAGACTGTTCAGTATCAGCACTTGAATCGAGCATCATCGGATCGTTCTCCTATATTTCTGCAATGCTCGACTGAGTCGCATCGATCATCATCAGCATTTCGTTACTTCGATGCTTTGGTTACACAACCAGATTTTGATAACTATGTGACTCATCACTGGCAATCATTTCCCACAGTTGGAGGCATGTGGGATTTTTATTCTAAGCTGCAACAATTAAAGAGATGTCTTGCACGTTGGAACAAAGATGTTTTACGAAATATTTTTGATGCTGTTGTTTTGGCTAAGGAGGAAGTCATGCAGTGTGAACGATTATATGATGTATCTCCTTCGGATGATACGAGAACCGCATATCATTTGTCTATGGCGCACCTACGGCTGACACAGAAGAGAGCTCTATTATATTGGAAGCAAAAAAGCAAATGTAAAATGGATGAATGAAGGAGATGCTAACACAAGATTTTTTCATCAAAAGGTCAAAGAGGGTCGGCGTCGACAGTGTATTCGATGGATTACGTGTGACGACGGAGTGGAGTTGGAAAGCCAACAGGATATTGAGACAGAAGCAATTAGATATTTTCAGCATTTGTTCAGTGAAGAGCAGACACATAATTATGAAGAGATTTTACAGTATATTCCACAGCTGGTTTCGCTCGAAGAAAATAGGGATCTCTTACGCATGCCATCGTCAGACGAGGTTAAAGAAGCAGTGTGGGATTTGAGTCCGACGAGTGCTGCCGGACCAGATGATTTTTCTGGGTCCTTTTACAGACATTTTTGGAAGTTAATCACCGCTGATGTTCATAAAGCAGTGCAAGAATTCTTCCTTGGAATTCGTCCGCCATCTAAATTGGCTGCAGCACTCATTACATTGATCCCAAAGGTGGCCAATCCTAATTCTTTTTCTTAGTATCGTCCTATATGTTTGACTAACTTTATGGCTAAGGTAATCACTCGCTTATTGGCCACACGTTTATTATCTTTACTACCAAAATTGATATCTTCCGAGCAAGATGGATTCATGAAAGGCCGAGATGTTACGGAACAAATTCTCTTGGTGCAAGAAATGGTACATATTTTAGATAGACCATCTCGAGGAGGACAAATAATTATTAAGTTAGATATGGAAAAAGCATTTGGCAGAGTTAGTTGGTCATAATTGCGTCTGTTGTTGGAGCGGATGGGATTTCATCCTCGGTTGGTTCGAATGCTTATCAACAATTTGTTGGCCACACGATGTTCAATCTTAATCAATAGAAAACCAGCTGGTTTTTACATGCGGAGTCAAGCAGGGAGACCCACTTTCTCCTCTTTTATTCATCCTTGTGTTAGAAGGTTTTTCTAAATGGCTCAATGCACTTATGAGCAGTGGCAAATTACGTGTTTTCCAAACAGGACGTGTACCAAGAGTTTCTCACTTGGACTTTGCAGATGATTTGATGATTTTCCTGAATGGGAGTATTCGAAATATGCAGAATTTTCGCTGTTTCTTGAAATTTTATCAAGATGCTTTTGGACAATTGGTGAATTTGCATAAGAGTCAGGTAGTGGTTGGTGAAGGAGTTTCGGGTGCTAGAGTTTCACAAGCTCTAGGTATGCGACTTGCGACATTTTCAATAAAATATTTGGGATCTTATTTATATAAAGGGATAAATCTAGCGGCTTATTGTACTTCATTAATCCAACAGTTCGATGTTGTCCTTAACTCTTGGTCTTCGAAACTTCTCTCCATGGCTGGCCAAATGATCTTGTTGAAACATGTTTTATGTTCTATGCCTTTGCATATTATGGCAAGCTCCAGGTTACCAAAGAGTGTTCTAAGCTCTCTTTCTAGGAAAATGTCCAATTTCTTATTGCATGGTGGACATCATTGGCAATCTTGGGATACCATATGCCGCCCAAAAGAGTTTGGAGGACTCGACATCCGACACTTATTTATTTTACAGCAAGCGTATGATTGTCGCTTATAGTGGAATTATCATCACTCTTCCACTTTATGGGCTGAATTCTCCCAACGTACAAGTCTAGGCAATCTCCTTGGAATTTTTGGGAAAAAATGTCGCGATACTAAATGAGGTATTTGCATGGAAAATTTCCGCCCTTGAGTGGCATCACACCAAGTGTACACATGTTCTCGAACTCGTTCAAATAAATGGTGGTATGAGAAGGTGTCTTCACCAAACCTTATACATGCATATTCCTTCCAAATAACCCAGACCACCCAAAAGATGACACTACAACTCTCAACTGACCTAACATTGTATGTGTAGATGACGCACGCCACCATTGCATCAAGTACATTCCGAGCCTATCCGAAGACGGTATGGGACCAGAAAAGATTATTGAAATTTCCTGCCACAGCAGAGTAATGACTCGGTAGTGTAAAAATATATGATTTAACTCTTCAGAATCTTGCCTGCAAAAGACACATTAAGAAGGAAATATTGTCTGTCAAATACGCAAATTATCCGCAATTGGCAAGGATCTTCTCCACAATCTCCATAAAAAATAAGCGTCCCCTCAGGAGCAATGTTTTCCACCAAATATGCGTCGGATAATTTGGTGAGGATGTAGCCAACAAGACCATATAAGCTGATTTAAGAGAGAACTGACCTGTATTATCTGTGGTCCATAAGTAACCATCTTGATATTCTTGCACGTGTTGAGTCATAAATGAACCAATCCGGCAGATTCGTTTCCATGTAGGGGAGTCATAGATATGAGCATACAAGGATAAGCATCAGCCATATTTTGCACGGATAACCCACAGGCAAATTAAACCTAAATGTAGATGCCGCAGTGTCCAATACTTCAACGGCGAGAGGAGCGGTTTTACGTGATAATCAATGCACTATAGTTTCGACTATCTATTTTTGCCTGCCTGTGGTAGAGCCATTACGAGAAGAACTCATGGCATTACAACTTGCAACTATATACTATACTAGAGATTATGATCGACTGGTTATAGAAACGGATTGTAAAATGCTTCTTAAGCATATCTCCTCTTCAGCAAGATTTGCGGGAGCATACGCTGCTGACTTACAGCACACAATTACATTCTTGGGACTGAATGACACTACAATTCAACATTGCTTTCGTGAAGCAAATACTGCAGCTCACACTCTAGCGACACATGGGTTTCGATCTCCAGGAGTGACACTCTATTCCACTTTGGTGTCTCTGCCTTGTGAGGTTAGAGGAGCTATCATGATGGACAATTCGGTGCCCATCTTTAGATTTTGATCATTATATCTCCCAATGGGTTGGCGTGCTATGCAAATGGTTGCCTATGTCTGCTTATGGCATAGGAAACGTGGGTATGATTTCATTCTGATGACCTATTTTATCACTTCTATTCTTCTACACATACTATGTATATCTCACGGTTATTTTTTTCGTGTCTTTGCTGAGGAAAATATTGCAAATATGGGAAGCAAATTGTGACATACACAGTCACTGGACATACATTTTTGGTTGCCTGTATTCTGGAGGAATGCAGGCAACACCGGTATGTATACAACTTGCAACACAATCTCAATGCTCTTTTCACATATTATTTTGTTTTCTCATTGGTTCTTGCGCTTTACATGGGAGTACCATCGGCATTGGCAAGCTTCAAGACATCAAAGACTCATACCCAAATACACGGAGATGGATACACAACCGCGGCAAGTCGTGCTGGCCACATCACATAGATTAGTCTTTAGCGTGTATGCACATTATTGTACTTATTTTTCATTCTCAAAAACTATCATTTTATTAGCTTCTTTTTTGCGCAGCTTGTACATTATTTCTATATTTTTCTGTTTAATTTGGGAGAGTCTCCCACCTTAGCTAAGAAATCATTGTAACCACGGTATTCCTCCGCCACAAGTGAGGGTCAAATTATTAATAAAACATCAGGCCGGTACCGCCCGTCTTTCGTCAAATATATATATATATGTATGTATATGTGTGTGTATATATATGTATATGTATATATGTATATATGTGTGTGTGTATATATGTATATGTATATATGTGTGTGTATATGTATATGTATATATATACACACACATATACACACACACACACACATATATATATGTGTGTGTATATGTATATGTATATATATACACACACATATACACACACATATACACACACATATACACACACACACACATATATATGTGTGTGTGTGTGTATATATGTGTGTGTATATATATACATATACATATACACACACATATATACATACATACATACATATATATATATATATATATATATATATATATTTTTTCGGCGAAAAAGTTATTTTATTAAGCCTCACTTATGGTGGAGGGAAACCTTAGTACAATATTTGAGCGAATGAATGATAATAGTACAATGCACTAATAATTTCTAATCTCCAATCATATATGATATGCCGCATTAAAACCTTGCCAAGTAAAACCACCCTTGTGGATAAAACCTTGGCGAAGGAAAAAGCGTACATATTTATATGAAAGGAGTGAGCTTTTACATAGGTTAATGTAAGAGGCGCGCCGCTTGCTGAGTGTGTGATGCTTGCTGAGATCCGTAGTTGAACATTGTATACTGTGATTGCAGTTTTGTTGAGAAGGTATTTCCTCCAGCAGAGTTGTAGCCATAGAGTCATGCATAGAAACAGGAATCCATTAGTATTGTGAAGAATATAGATAATGGCATTTGGTGGACACGCATATAAGTAAAACACATTACCCAGGTTACCCATATCATGGGATATGGGTAACGGGAAATTGGAATATGTCAATGATGCACCCATGGAAAAAGACAGTATATAGCAGGCAGTAAAGCATACCCATGTTGCCCATATCGTGTGATATGGGCAACTAATTCGAATGTTAGCCATGTTCATGTCTAAGATGAGGGATGGTCTCCGTCAAGTAACTTGCTCGAACCATTGATGGCAAAGATGCAACCGAGGGGAAGACAGTAAGTTGTTGATGAAACTGTCCGTATTGTGCTAGATAATGCGCAGGTTCATTGGCTTCACGAGGTGTGTGTGTGAGTGTAGCCCTGGTGGATCTGAGTATCTCCCGGAACATTGTGGCAAGACCATGATTGTGCTGCTGTGTTGTTGAAACTACCCCATATGCATCCACTTCAACATCAATTGAGTCCCATTGTGTTGCAAAATATAGGAAGCTAAAATAAGCTGCTTGTAGTTCCGCTACTGCAGGTGTAGATAGGGGTAAGTGAAAAGAAATCGCCATAACAAATGTGCCCGAGCTGTCTCTCAATATTGCTCCTGCTGCCGCAGAGAATCTACCATGTGCTGCATCCGTATTTAATTTCATTCTGCCCGGAGGAGGATGGCTCCATCTGACTATGATGTAACGAGAAGGGCGAAGCTTTGGTGACAAACCAAGAGTAATTAAAGATTGATCTGCTATTGCATATTTCTTTCCACTTTGCGCTGATGCCCAGTCATATAAAGCTCTTATGATACGTTCACCCAGTGCTGCTTGTCTCCATGTTCCATCTCCAAAGATAATAGATGTGTATGCTTTCCATATCTCCCATACAATGATAGATGGAGCCACAATGCGGAACAAGCCCTTTAGTGTCTTACCTTTTGTTGAAATCCACCAATGCAATAAATGTTGTTGGATACTTGAAGCAATGTTTGTAGGACCATCCAAGTGATTCGCATACATTTTCCATAGCTCAACAATTTCCGGACAATGCAAGAATATATGATGGAGAGTTATGTGCGATTTAAGACAGAAAGGGCATTGCGAAGGGTGGATATCGAGAAACTTCTGTAAATTTTCTGGGACAGGAAGTGCACCTTTATACAGTCGCCAGAGAAATAGGCGGACCTGAGGAGGAATGCTTTTATGCCAGATAAAGCTATATGACATTCGATGGTTTCTTGTAAGTCTAACCTGTTCATACGCAGCACGAATGGTACGACGATCATGATCAAGATGTTCAATGCAGAATGTGTGTATACGACAAAGACGCTTCCATACCGGGGAGTCTGTGATATGTATATCATAGTTATTACGATGAGCATACCGCGCTTGAAGAAAGTTGCTCCATAGGGAGTTGTTGGCTTGATAACGCCACCATATCCTGCAAGAGTATGCTTTTTGCAAATCAACAAAACCTTTGCTGCCGTCGTCGCCTCGCAACAACTAGCATCCACTCTGATCTCGTCCAAGACAATCACCAAATACAAAGGCCTTCCCATGATATCTTTTTCATATGATGAGATAGACGCTTTGGCAGCACCATACCGGTTAACACTTGTTGGATCCTTGTGGTTTAGGCGGCCACCATTAAAGATAATCCGCTATGTTTTTGAAAGAATAGGTTTTAGATCTCATGTCAAGATTACGCTTCTTGATCAGTCTCATGTTCTTTTAAATTTTGTCCATGAACCAGATTATCTGTGCTGCTTTTCGCGACGATCATGGACAATTGCAGGTTGTAGCATGCGTATTACAAAGTGGGCTGTGGATTTTGATCCATCCAAAGATGCGCCAATAGTCCCAATCTGGGTTGTATTCCCAGGTTTGCCTCAACATTATCAACAAAAGGCGACACTTTTTGAAATTGCCCGTATAATAGGCCATCCGATGGAACTTGATGTCGCTACGGCTGATTCTCTTCGACCATCAGTAGCCAAAATTTGCATTGAATTAGATGTATCTGTGGATCTCCCAAAGAAAATAGTTTACAAGGAAAGCAAAAGATTATACAGCAGCAAATTGTATACGAAGATCTCCCAGACTTCTGTGATGATTGTCGTCGATTAGGTCATTCTGCAGGCTCCTGTGCATAACAGCAGCCGCCGCCGCCAGTTTCGAAGCCTAGCAAACCTAAAACAAGATGGACTCCAAAAAAGAATCCTCCCGCGCATGATCATCCATCTGAAACCATTACTTTGCTTACACGTCCTAATTTACTACATGATGTCGAAAATTTACATGCAGACAATGATCAGGATTCTATCCATCCAACAGATCACGATCCAGTAACGCAAGTTCCAGAAATTCATATTCAGGAGCAACAAGATATTAATCGTCTGCAGAATGATGCAGAACAAATTATTTTATCAGAAAATCAATCGGATGATCCTGACGAATGCCAATGCTCAGATTCTGATGTGGGAAATAAAACTCAATTGACATTTGATGCAGATACACGTGCAATGTTCATGCACGAGATGAACATAGCGTCAGAGATTATTGGAAAGAGGCTTCAAAATCGCACATTGTCACTTGATGATGAAGGACTCTTACGGGCTCTTAACAACCCTACATTGCCGGATTTTGATGGTTTCATACCAGTTGCTCCACTAAGAAAAAGATGATCGAAGAAGGAATTGCCCCCTCAACTTCCATCTACAGTGGTAACAAGAAGTGCAACGCGTGAAGGGACTTCCATAACGGACACACAATGAATGCCCTAACTTAGAATGTTGGAGGGCTTCGAACCTCGCTTGATAGATTAATTTTGTTGTTACGTAAACATCCGGTGGAATTGTTAACAATAATTGAGCCAAAGCAGCGGAAGACACATCTTGATCATTATCGTTTGAAATTAGGCTATGATGAAGGAATAACTACTTGTGGAGGTAATATCTAGGTTTTTTTTGGAAATATTCCAGTTTTCATTTTCATATGATAGAACATGGCAGTCAAACATCGTTACTGCGTTTCACTCTGCGTCGTCTACAACAGCCATTCAACTGGTCAGTTGTTTATGGTAAACACATAATGACAGAAAGAAGGCAGTTATGGGATTCCTTATTGGCCATCTTTCATCGAATAAAAGACCCATGGATAGTTGGAGGGGATTTAACACTTTCTTAACTTTGGACGAACATTCCGGTAGAACAACACCAACACTACGTTCATTAGAGGAGTTTAATGCCTATATACATGATTGCCAACTACAACAGATTCCATTCGTAGGCTCTCAGTTTACATGGGCAAGGGGTCAAGGACATGGTCGTATTATACGTTGTTTGGATAGACTGCTGTGTAGTCTATCTTATGCAGAGTTATTTTCAGATATATTGGTCCAACATTTATCAAGGGCGACATCGGATCACTCCCCTTTATTGTTAACATGCAAACAATTGCAATCGCAGACGGTAGTGCCATTCAGATATTTAAACGCTTGGTCGCAACATGAAGATTTTCTCTCTTACGTAAGCTCTAACTGGCAGACATATCCAATGGTAGGAGGCATTTGTGGATTGTATCATAAGATGCTACTAAAACTAGATCTCAGAAAATGGAATAAAGGTGTCTTCGGAAATATATTTAGCAATGTACAAGAAGCTGAAAGTAATTGTGCTAGGAGGGAAGCACCATTTGATCAGCAACCTACTCAAGAAAATCGTGAGGTGTACTCTTTAGCGCAAGCTTAACTTCAGCGCGCCAATAAAGCACAAGTTTCTTTTTTTGGCACAGAAGGCTCGTGTTCGCTAGATGGAAGAGGGAGAAGCGAACACTTCTTACTTCCAGGAAATAGTCAAGGATAGATTTCGTTGACAACGTATACGACAATTACTTGATTCTGGAGGATCAAGATTAGAGGATGAAGAGTCTCTAGGCAACACCGCAGTGGAATTTTTCCAGCATTTATTCACACACGAAGCTGTAGACGATGTGGAACAATTTCTGCAACCAATACCTTCGATAGTTACATCTGCAGATAATGATTAGCTACTGGCAATTCAAGATTTGGCAGAAGTAAAAGCAGCGGTATGGAATCTAAATCAAAATAGTGTAGCAGGCCCAAATGGTTATAATGGACAATTTTTCAGAACATGTTGGGATATCATAAAAACTGATGTTTTATGTGCAATTCAAGAATTCTTCATCGGAGTCCCACCTACCCAGGTTATGTCCTCCTCACCCATCACATTGATCCCAACGAAAACAAATCCAGTTACATACGCAGATTATAAACCTATTTGCCTATCAAATTTTATTATTAGTAAGGTGGTCACGAGGGTGATTGCATCTCGTTTGTCTTCATTACGTCCAAGATTAATCTCAAAGGAACAAATTGGTTTTTTAAAGGGTCATGACATAAGTGAGCATGTGCTAATGGCAAATGAAATGATACATCAGATTGATCGGAAGACACGAGGTGAAAATGTCATGATCAAACTGGACATGGCCAAAGCCTTTGACCGTGCTAATTGGATATATCTTCAGACAATTCTTCGCCGTTTTGGATTTCATGGTCGGTTTATAAGAATTCTGATGAATAACATGAGTTCTTCTAAGTTATCATTGATGGTGAATGGCGCATCCTATGGCTTCTTCTCACCTACAAGAGGAGTGAAGCAAGGTGACCCTTTATCACCTTTGCTATTTATTCTGAGCTCTGAAGGATTTAGTAGAGGTCTCAATCATCTATTCCAGAATGGCTCGTTACGGGGTTTCGCATCTTGAAGAGTACGTGCAGTTTTTCACTTGGCTTATGCAGACGACTTGTTGATTTTTCTTAATGGTTCACCGCATAATTTGAAAACATTTCAAGAATTTTTGACACATATCAAAAAGCATTGGGTCAATTAGTAAATTACAATAAAATCCAGTTTGTCACCAGTTCTTATGTCTCTCCTCATGCATTATCCATGATAGGAGGTATCCTTGGTATGCAATCCTCTGCTCTACCTGTCAAATATCTAGGCTCTTATCTGTAAAGAGGAATCAATCGTGCCGCATATTGTACTTCTCT
This sequence comes from Eustoma russellianum, assembly GCA_036186865.1. Taxonomy (NCBI): domain Eukaryota; kingdom Viridiplantae; phylum Streptophyta; class Magnoliopsida; order Gentianales; family Gentianaceae; genus Eustoma; species Eustoma russellianum. The sequence goes on from AP025057.1 coordinate 22,523,182, forward strand.
CCTACAACATTTTGACACAAAGTTAACAGGTTGGGCTCGACATCTACTTACCCCAGGAGGCAGATTGACATTAATAAAATCGGTATTAGCATCTCTTCCTCTACACATAATGGCTGCAGCGAGATTACCCAAAAGTGTATTGACTGCAATTAGCAAGAAAATGGCTCGTTTTCTATGGGGATCACGATATCATTGGAGGTCCTGGCATTTTATTTGTCAACCAGAAATAGAGGGTGGATTAGGGATCCGGAATATCATTTTACTGCAACAAGCCTATGATTGCAAATTATGGTGGACTTACCATACCAAGAACAATGTTTGGTCTAATTATATGAGAAGCCGTTATGGAGTTAGATCTAAATACAGCCCAAGATTATATGACTCACCAAGTTGGAAACAGATTTGTTCAATACACACAATTTGTTCAAACCTTGCGAGCGGAGATGTGGATCTCATCTGGCTTTCATCATCATCAGGAAATTTTACAATAAGACAAGCATATGAAGACATCCGCGTTTCTCGAGTGACATTGCTATCTCATAAGTATATATGGTGGAAAAGAATGCCACTGTCTACCAGTATACTATTCTGGCCGATGTATCATCGAGCACTTCTAGTGGAAGACAATCTTACACGGTTTCTACACATCTGACCAACAATCTGTCCTTTCTGTAAGATGGCATCTGCGACTACTGATCACATATTCCTTCGATGTTGCATTGTCCAATATGTATGGCTCAGATTCACATTGATATTGGACGGACCTATGAGATTTGAGGGTAGTATTCGAATGCACCTGCCAAAATGGTGGCTATCCTCGACGACAACTTCAATTGTTGGTCACTTTCGAGTTGTTGCCCCTATAATGATCTGTTGGGCAATATGGAAGGTTTATACCAATAATGTATTTGGCGAGGCGGATATACATCCCTCCAACATTTATGCTATGGCGCGCCGTCTATATTATGATTAGTCACACACACTATCAAAAACAAAGTTGGCTGAAAACAATCCTTATCTCATCTCAAATGGTTTAACTCCTTACATGCGCACCAAACGGGTAAGCATTCTGAAATAGGAATTCCCACCATCAGGTAAGCTAAATCTCAATTTGGATGCCTCTGCTGGACGATCTAATGCTACAACAGGGACTATACTCTGCAACAGTGAAGGTACCATGGTTGATGCGATCTTGTTTTCTCTGCCTCGTCTGCCTCCTCTACGAGCGGAAATACAAGCGATCCTATTCAGTTTAATATACTTTTGACAGAATTAAAGCGGCATACTGATTGAAACTGACTGTCAAAAAATAGCATGCACATCAGATTCATCTCTCTCGTCACTTACTGAATTTAGAAGTCTGCAGCAATTTCTACAACTTACGGGAAGCCACATTAGATATATACTAAGAGAAGTGAACATGGTAGCCCATCATTTAGCGCATCATGCACGATTATTTCCGTTGACGACATTCTATTTATCTAAGGAATCGCTATCCACTACGGCCTGTGGATATTATAACACAGACTCTACAACATATGTCTTGCGACGGTAATCAACAACTATATTGCTTGTTCCATCAAGTTGTTGCCTGTATCACATTGATGCAGGCAACTTCGGATGGTTTTCTCCTTTTGCAGATTCGTTGTATTACATCGCATTCCTTACAATAGTTATACTGATCTCTAATACTGTTCTGATTGTCTGCTGAGGCTTGCCATATGGATACTTGTCATCAGAATCAAAGCCATGGCGGAAGGCGTTTCTAATTTGCTGTTACCTTGGTTCATGATAGACCAAGGTAACGTGGGTAAGTGGCTACTCTTCTTAAACTATTTCTACATCAATTTTGCTATATACTTATCTCGCATTCACTGGTACACATTTTGCGAGCACAATAATTCTGGGACAATCAACAACACGGACATAGCGGGACAACATGATAGAGTATCAGAAATTCAATGGAAATTCCAACATCATCATCACGGATTCACTTTCGACTCATGGGACAACAATGCAGGATCTCTTAAGGCCATATTTGATTTTGGTTATCACACTCTAGTTATTTCAATTCAATCATTACTATTATCCTTTGTATTTCATTTTCTTTACATTTTTCGGATGTTAGTTTATTTAGTTTGGGAGAGTCTCCCTCCGTAGGTAGGATTTTGTATGTAACCACGGTATTCCTCCGCCATAAGTGAGGGCAATATTAATAAAATCTCCGGACGGTACCGTCCGTTCTTCCACTATATATATATATATATAAAATTTTTTATTAAGATGGAGCCTCACTTTTGGCGGAGGAAAACCTTATTACATCAAAATGTCTATAGTGGAACATGACTGAATGAAAACTGCCTGTGGTTACCAGCTTCCAAATATATATGATATGCCGCATTAAAACCTTACCAAGTAAAACCACCCTTGTGGATAAAACCTTGGCGAAGGAAAAAGCGTACATATTTATATAAACAGAAAGATGGTATGCAGTATAGTACATAGTGAAAAAAGTAACTAATGTAAGCCGACAAAGATAGAAGCCGTGTGACGTGAAGTCTCAAAAAATATCGCCTTGACAGGTGCTGCCATATCCTTCGATGCTGCTGTACCTCACAGGATACAGGTAGAAAGAAAATATGTATGCCAATCCATATGTAAGACAGAATTATCGAAAGGTATCTGCACTTGTAGGAGCCATGCATTGCCAAGATTTAAAGCATGTCGTCTGGTGAACACCCTCCGAAGATTGCAAATGGATTTCACGGTGAAGATGTTAATGTGTTGGAGACTCATATCCGCCCAAGTACATGTGAAGAAGAATGAGCAAGCAAACCAGTAGTCTAGCCAAGACAAAAGAAAGAGAACCAAAGAAATGCAAAGCGTACCGAGGCTACCTGCATCCCGCAGGATACAGGCAGAGTAGAAAAATGTATGCCAATCCATATGGAAGACCGAAATTGCTTAAGTTAGGGGCACTTGCACTGATGAGAGATCCAAAGCAATAGAGGCATGAACTAGCGATGGAAGATTGTGGCAATTGTAATGTTGCATCTGAAATAGCATTGCATGCTGGGAAAGATTGCGAGCCGCCATGTTTGCTTCTATGTAAACATGTCTTAACTCTAGACGATGGTGATAAAGTAGGGTCTGTAGAAGTTCGAAATGAAAATTTCCAGAAACCCGCTAGGGTTGCTTGTGGCGTTGCAGTATTTGTTAACAATCAGTCTCTAAAATGATAGAGTGATGCAGTGGAAGGAAGTATAGCAGCCTAAACAACGCTGCCTATATCTCTGCAAGAAGAGGTGGACTCGTAGGCAAGCGGAAGGAGACTGCTCCTACATAGATACCCAAAGAATCTCGTAAAATAGCCCCCCCTGAAGCATGATGTCGACCAACAGCTACATTCACATTCAATTTCAACCGGCCTGAAGGAGGTGTTCGCCATCGAACGACTTGAAGACGTGGGGAGCGAAGGGGTGGGATCCATGAAAGATGTAATGGTGGTCCTGTTGCAAGCTTCGATCCATGTATTGTTTTAAACCACACTTCAATGTCATAGTGAATAAAGGCCCGAAAGGCGGAAAGGACAAAAGAATGTGACTCCTTATATATCAGAGAAGCATAGGCGCGCCAGATGTTAGATATGACAATACCTGTGACTACAATTTTTAAGACCCCAAAGAGTGTTGAAGATGAGGATCGATACCACCACGACAGCAGATATTGTCGAAGATGCAATGATATGGGCGCTAACCCGTGTAGCTCAGAAGCAAAAAGAATCCCATACAGAACGAATGGTAGTGCAGTATAAAAAGATATGATCAACAGTGGCAGAGGCTTGCCTGCGAAAAGGACACTGTGTTGGACGAGCAACTGAGTACTTGCCAATGTAATCCTGAAAAGGCATAGCGGAATGAAAAAGACACCATAATAATATCTTTGTGACTGGCGAGTGATGCTTGAACCAAATAAATTGAGCAAATATTATCGTTGGGCTCGGCGTCCGGCATATGTCATAAGTAGAGCGTAAGGAGAACTCTCCCAATGTAGACAGCGTCCAAGTGAGCAAAGATCCGTCACCTGTAGAATGAGCTGAACATGTAGGATGAATTCGACATATAAGCCTCCATACTGGGGAATCCTGTAAACGTGGCATATAGTCTCCCCTGCACCCGTATTTAAGATGCATATATTGACTCCAAAGCGTGTCGTGCTTCTGATATGTCCACCATATCCTACAATGATATGCTTGTTGTAACTTGCTAAGATCTCGAAGGCCTAAACCTCCTTCCTCCAAAGGTGTCATAATAGTAGACCAGGAAACCCAATGATGTTGATGTCCCCAGTAGAAGACTGCCATTTTCCTTTTGATGGTTTTGATGATAGATTTAGGGAAACTCCCTGCTGCAAGAACATGTAATGGCAAAGCCGAGATCACAGAACAAAGTAATACTAAACGTCCTGCGGAAGAAAGGAACCGAGAGTGCCATCCATGCAATCGGGCATCAATATGTTGAAGCAGAGAAGTGCAATATCGAGAGCAATTGATACCCTTATGTAAGTAGGAGCCTAGGTAGCAAAATGGTAATGCAGAGCTACGCATGCCCAACACGGTCTCAAAAGCATGACGTCGGTGTGTAGTTATGCGGGCAGATGGAATAAAGCTGCTCTTGTGAAAATTTACCTTCTGACCAGATGCAGCTTCATAGGATGCTAAGAATGTATGAAATCTGCTTAAATTACGCTGTGTTCCTCTCAAGAAGACAAGAAGGTCATCTGCATATGCCAAGTGAGTAATAGTAAAAGAGACCCTGCCAACCCTAAAAGGTTGTAGTGCGCCAGAGGCAACCATGAATTTTAAGCCTCTGCTGAAACCCTCAGACGATAAAATAAAAAGTAGAGGAGATAGGGGATCACCTTGCTTGACGCCCCATAGGGCCAAAAGGGCATAGACGGCTGGCCATTTATCAATACGGATAAGGTAGTGGCACCTAAATGGTTTAGAATAAGCCGAATGAAGAAATTAGAGAAACCAAATTTCTGCAGCAGCAATTCCAGATATTCCCAGCTAACTCTATCGAAAGCCTTCATCATGTCTAGCTTTAAACATAACTGAGAGCCTCCCCTGTTAAGCATATGAATCATCTCGCGTGCCATTAAGACTTGTGTCGAAATATCATGACCATGCAAAAATCCTGTCTGTTCTGGAGATATCAACTTGGATAGCAAGCTACTTAAGCGTGAGGCAATGATTCGAGTACAAAATTTACTCAGGAAATTTGTAAGACAAATGGGTCGAAAGTCACCAAATGTTTGAGGAGATGATGTATTTGGAATCAACGTGATAAGTGCACTAGCCATCGCCAATGGCTGAGGAATTCCAAGAAAAAATTCCTGTACTGCTTTAACAACATCTAAATGAATAAAGTGCCAACAAGAACGATAAAACGCATCATGAAATCCATCTGGCCCTGCTGCACTATGTGGGTCTAAATGCCACACTGCATCCTTGACCTCTATCTCCGTAGGCAACTGTGTAAGCATGGTATTGTCTTCATCCGTGATCAGAGTAGGTATGTTTGATAAAATAGCAGTGTGATTATGCGTTGCCTCCTTAGCAAACAAAGAAGTGTAGAAAGAGACTGCTTTGGACATGATATCTGTAGAGGTCGTACACAATTCCCCATTGGACGTTCGGATTTGTTGAATCCGTAACTGAGATCATCTGCCTTTTACTATAGAGTGAAAATAACGTGTATTGGCATCCCCTTCTTTAAGCCATTTTACTCGTGCCTTTTGTTTCCAAAAATGTAGTTCATACTTGGAAGCGCGTATATAATCAGCCTTAGCCCGATGATATGTCTCACGCGTATCTGCATTAGGATCTGCAAGCTAGGACGATTCTGCTGTGTTAAGGTGAGATTCCGCATGCATGAGATTGGTAAAGATATTACCAAAGATTTCCTTATTCCATCGCCGAATGTCTCGCTTGAATAAAAATAATTTAAAATAGAATCCATACATTCCGCCAGTGGTGGGATACGTTGACCAAACATCCTTTGCATAAGAGTGGAAATCCGGATGTAATAACCACGACTCTAGAAACCAGAAAGACCTTGTACCACCAGTCGGACTTTGTCTACATATGAACAATAATGGCGTGTGGTCCGAAGTTACTCGCGGGAGATGTGTGAGCTGCATGTCTTCAAATACACCTTGGAATGCATAATTTATAAAAAGCCAATCCAATCTACGACAAACACGTCCTAATCCCCTCCCATCAATCCAAGTGAATCTAGGGCCATGATACTGTGGAGCCATAAGAGAGCAAGACTCAATACAATTGTTGAAGTCTTGTAACGTTGCAATATTGGGATGAGAGCGTCCACTATGATCATCAAGTTCTCGAAAGGTGTTGAAATCCCCACCCACCATCCATGGCAAAGAGGACCCCCCTGAAAAATCACATAAAGACTGCCAAAGAGAGCGGCGCAATGCTGAAGTATGCTTGGCATATACTATCAACAATACAAACGTTAACTGAAGTGGGCGAAAGAGCAGAGTAAAATGCACCACTTGATCTTGATCCTGCGTAGCAAGCAGTTGAAAATCTGAGTCAAGCCAGAAAACCATATACGTTCCGAATGAGAAGCATAATTGTGCGTAAAACCAAGACTCAAAGTAAACCTGGTAATCCGTAAAGCATGAAGTTTTAGTTCAATCAGTGCAAGCAAGTGTAAGCGATGTTCACGTGTCAAATTATGCAATCGTGGTATGGAGGCACGCATGCCTCTGACATTCCATATTAATATATTCATTGAAAAAGGTTAGAGTTACTTCCCTGCAAGTCGTGCGAAGCACTGCGTGTTAAGATATTTGATGGTGGCAAAGGTGGCAGATCCTTCTTAGACCGACGTTTTCAATGTGGCACAACTGGAATAAATTCGGCCTCCTCAACCTGCTCCTGTAGGCGCGAGATCAAGACATCCTCCTCGGGTGATGGAGGTAGCAATTGCATGCGTCTAACTACGTCCTCTGAGACATTCTACAACTCCTCCATTGGCTCTTTTAAGTTGGTAGTTCAGTATCGGAGGAATGGCCCATGTCACATTGAATTGGATTATGTGTGGAAGGTTCAGCTGGCGCGTCAAAAAAATCCGACTGCATTTCGGTGGCATGATCAAAAGGTACGGCTGTAGCAGAAACAGGCTCATTAACAGCCTGTTGATCCATATGTAATTGCGTAGGAGGAAGATCAGACAGTTGAGCCGTAGGGGGCTGCGCAGGAGGGGAAGTATCTGCATGGGGATCCACTACTGTTTTCTTCTTTATGGGTGTCCATCGCTGAGCCCTTGGACGAGGAGGGGGAGGTGGCGGCGGAGGTGGTGGCCCAGCGGTAGTAGTTTTTTCAGGGCATAAATCCGCTGCATGTCCTAAACGGCGATACGAGGAGCAAAACAAGGGAAGATCTTCATAAACCACGGTTTGCAGAATAAATCTGTTCTTAGCCTGCAAATAAATTTTTTGGGGTAGGTCTTGTGATACGTCAACCTCAACGCACACTCTTGCAACCGATGGACGAAGGCCATCCGATGTTGCGACATCCAACTTTAAGGGCGTGCCTATGGGTCGGACAATCTCAAACAATGCTTCTCGACGATGTAGATGAATTGGAAACCCAGGGAATACAATCCAGATCGGCACAATTGGAACATCAGCGGGTGGATCAAAATCTACAGTCCATTTAGTGATTCTCATATGGCACCAGAAACATGCCAGGATCGCCGATAGAAGCAGCACAGATAATCTGCCTCGTTTCGAAAATTCAAAAGAATGTGCTTTTGATCGATAATAGTAATGCACAAATCATGATGAAAACCAATCTTTTCGAAAACTTCACGTATAACTTTCAAAGGTGGGCGACCATACCAGAATGTACCCACTAGTGAGTATCTGAACGGAGCAGCTAAGGCATCAATCTCCAAATCTGTGAAGGATATCAGCGGAATGCCCTTATAGCGAGATGCCGTTTTCGGTGAAATTGAGATAGAAACGGCAGATGAAGAACCGAAGACAATGTCAGTAAAAGAGGGTGGAGCGGCAGCCATGGCAGGAAAAGAAATCGCCTTTGGAGTGTATTCAACGAGAGTTGATCAGCGGTATGCGCAGAAGATCAGCGGGATGAGGGTGGCGGTGGGCATACGGCGGCGACGGCTATTGCCGCAGGGACAAATAATTCTCGAAAATAATGTCACTATCTATCAATGTGTATGATTTCAAATAATATCAATATGATTTCAAGAATAATTTCATAAATATATATATATATATAAACCAGAATCTCCATATGCCCAAATCAAAATTTGGATCCCGTCAGGTACACATAGACAGGGGTGTCACTAGAAACAAACTTTATATCCCTTGAGATGGAGTTGCCTATCACCCTCCTCAGACTCTCGCGATAGCTTTTGCTGTCGTTGGAATGTACTAGGTATGGTTGTTGTATATATATATATATATATATATATATATATATATATACACACACACATACATATATATATGCATATACACACACACAGATACATACACACACACATATATATATACATACATACATACATATATATATATATATATATATATATATATATATATATATATATATATATATATATATATACACATCATCTTTTAAAAAGTGATATACGGGGGCTCCGGCGATCACGGAATGCGCTCATCCCTGCGGCTTTAGCCGCTGCCGCCGCTGACTGCTGCAAACTCCGATCACCTCCCATTGCAGCCTCCTGATTCTGTCTGGTTCCGCCGGAAGCAATCCATTACTCACGCCGAATCCAAGCTTTGCGACAGAAAACACCACAAACTTGATCAGCGGGACAGGTAATTTCGTCATTGCTCACGGCGGCGCTAGTCGCCGGCCGGTGTGATCCGCTCATTCCGTCACATGCCTGTTCTCGCTTATTACCATTTCTGCTGGTTTTTTGTTTTTACCATCCGTCTGAAACTTTTTGATTATGACGGCGGCACCAAGCTTTGCTGCCGTTGTCTCCGGTGCGTCACAATCCGCGAATATCTCCATTGCACCGAAACCGGTTTCTCGTCACAAGGGCATTCCGCTGGTTTCGTTTCTTGATGAGGAAATTGATGCGCTGGCCGAACCCTACAGGTATTCTTTAGTCGGCACTTTTTGGTATGGCAGGCCACCAATGAAAGTTATCCGTGAGGTGTTTGAAAAAATCGGTTTTCAGCAAGATTTACGTATCACCTTGCTTGATAAGTCGCATATTCTTCTCAACTTCCGCAATGAAGCGGACTATTTGCGTTGTTTCTATCGTCGGTCATGGCAGATTTCTGGTTGCCATATGCGAATTACAAAGTGGACAGTAGATTTTGATCCCAGCGCAGATGTTCCTATTGTGCCTATCTGGGTAGCACTGCCGACATTGCCTATATATTTCCATCATCGTTCCGCATTATTTGAGGTGGTTAAACCTATTGGTACACCGTTGAAGTTAGATGTCGCCACCTCGGATGGCTTGCGTCCTTCTGTGGCTCGTGTTTGTGTTGAGGTTGATGTTTCCCAAGACTTACCACAGAAGATTTATCTGCAGGCAAAAGGTCGAATGATCCTGCAAACAATAGTGTATGAGGATCTTCCTCTCTTTTGCACCTCTTGCCGTCGGCTAGGTCATGCCACAGCGGCATGCCCGTCTAAACCCGCTGATACTGCGGCTCCACCACCTCCTCCTCCGCCTCCGCCTCCTCCAAAGTCCATCCGTCCCCGTCAGCGCTGGACTCCGATTAAAAAACGTGTGATTTTGCCAGAGATATCTCCACCCAACCCTCAGGAGCCTGCCGTCGATAAGGATAATTCAGCATTAAGGCCTCCGACTCATCCGACTGTGGACCCTACAATACAGACTGGAGTGGATGTTACGCAGCTGCCTTCCTCGACTCAGCCTCTTGATGAAGAGGAATTTTGTGATGCTGCAGATAAGCAGCTGCCAGTTGACCAAGCACACATAGAAATGGGTCATTCTTCGGACACAGACTTACCTCTAGACGACATGCATGAGGAAATTCTAGAAGTTACAGAAGATGTTACGCGGAAGCTACACTCGATCCCGCCATCGCCTGATGAGGATATTTTGTTATCAAGATTAACAGATCAAGAGACTGCATCGGAATTTATCCCGGTTGTCCCACGGCAGAAACGACGCACCCGCAAAGATTTGCCGCCCCTCCCACCTTCTACGATCTTAACTCAGAGCGCATCTCACGTTGTACAGGGAAGTACCTCTCTTACTCAATGAATAGTTTAGTGTGGAATATTAGGGGCATGCGTGCCTCACTGCCTAGGTTAAGACGTTTGATTACAGAGCATCGGTTGCATTTATTAGCATTATTAGAACCTAAACACACACCTTCAAACATTGGTCGTTTCATGTTGCAGCTTGGTTTTACACACTCTTACGCTTCTCACTCGCATAGTATTTGGTTTTTTTGGCGGGATACTGAGTTTACATTACTGGATACTCAGGATCAGGGTCAGGTGGTGCACTTTACTCTTCAATCCATTTCACTGCAGTTAACATTTATATTTTCGGTGGTATATGCGACCACAACGTCTGTTCTGCGCCGCCCTCTTTGGCGAGCTCTGCGTGACTTTGCTGATTCGTGTCAGTTACCTTGGCTAGTTGGTGGTGATTTTAACACATTTCGCACGTTAGAAGACCATTGTGGTCGTTCGGTTCCCTCGCTAGTCGCATTACAAGATTTCAATGACTGTGTTGAATATTGCTCTTTGATGGCTCCTCCTCATCAGGGTTCCAGATTCACTTGGGCAGATGGAAGGGGTCTTGGTCGCATATCTCGCAGATTGGACTGGCTCTTTATTAATTCTACATTCCAAGATACTTTTCCAACGCTTCAATTGTCTCATCTTCCCAGAGTGGCTTCTGATCATATGCCATTACTACTCATTTGTCGTCGACAAGAGGGGTTTAGCCGTCGCGCATTCAGATTCTTAGATGCATGGCTGCATCATTCAGACTTTAATAATTACATGACACAAGTGTGGCTTTCTTATCCAACTACGGGTGGTATGTATGGTTTCTACAGCAAGCTCTGCTCATTCAAAAGAGGTTTGCAGCGATGGAATAAGGATGTTTTCGGCAATATTTTTAGTAATCTTAAATATGCGGAGACTCAATTAAATCATGCTGAAGCTGACTTGGATGCTCAGCCAACAGAGGACACTCGAGCCGCATATCATAAATGTAAGGCCGAATATTTACAAGCGTCTAATGCGGAATTACATTTCTGGAAACAGAAAGCACGAGTAAAGTGGCTTCAGGAAGGTGATGCGAATACGCAATATTTTCATTCTGTTGTCAAGGGAAAGCGGACACACCTACGTATTCAGCAAATACAGGCTCCAGATGGACAGTTGCTAACGGAGCCATCAGACATTAAAGCAGCGGCGGTAGCTTTCTACACTGATTTGTTTGCTCCCGTTCCTACGCAGAATTATGCAGCTATATTATCTTCCATTCCTCGACTAGTCACCGAAGAGGACAATATACGACTAACTGCGTTGCCCACTGTGTCCGAAATTAAAGATGCGGTATGGCATCTGGATCCTCATAGTGCTGCTGGCCCAGATGGCTTTCACGGTATGTTTTATCGTTCATGTTGGTCGGTTATACATTCTGATGTTGAAAAAGCAGTGCAAGAATTTTTCTTGGGTATTCCGCAGCCATCAATGATGGCAAGTTCAGTTATTACTTTGATACCCAAAACCTCCTCACCACGTTCTTTCGGTGATTTCCGTCCAATATGTTTGACGAATTTCATAAGTAAGGTGTGTACCCGTATTATTGCGACGCGACTGGGTCTGCTTCTCCCCAAGTTGATTTCGCCGGAACAAACAGGTTTTCTCCCAGGCCAGGATATCTCAACACAAGTTTTATTAGCAAGAGAAATGGTTCATATGTTGGATAATGGCCCTTCACATGTATGCTTGAAATTGGATATGATGAAAGCTTTTGACCGAGTCAGTTGGAATTATCTGGAACATCTTTTATTGAGATTTGGCTTTTCAAGTTTCTTCACCAGATTAATCCTCAATCATCTCAGCGCCACTACTTTATCAGTTTTGATTAATGGGGAACCATCTCCAAAGTTTCGCCCACATCGAGGGGTGAAGCAGGGAGACCCTTTATCTCCATTGCTTTTTATTTTGGCTTCTGAGGGGTTCAGCCGTGGCTTATCCTCGTTAGTGACAGCGGGACATATTCAGTCATTTCGTCTTGGTTGGATCCCTTTTTCCATATCTCATTTAGCGTATGCCGACGATCTGCTTGTTTTTCTACAAGGCACACAACGTAACATTCGTAGATTTAAAAAGTTCTTAACGGATTATGAAACTGCATCTGGGCAAAAGGTCAATTTTCAGAAGAGTAGTTTTATTCCATCGGATCGCCTTTCGGTGAGCCGCGTTTGTGCTTTACAGGAAATACTTGGGATGAGGCTTTCATCACTGCCTTTCCGTTATTTGGGTTCTTATCTTCACAAGGGTATCACTCGTACTCGTTATTGTACTACTCTTTTACAGCACTTTGATGATAGACTACAAGGATGGCATTCTAGGCTATTATCTGCTGCGGGCAGATTAGTTTTATTGCGCTTGGTGATGTCAGCGCTACCTCTCCATATCATGGCAGCAGGGGGTCTTCCAAAATCAGTCATTCGGGTGATAAATAGGAAAATGGCTAATTTTTATTGGGGGCAGAGACACCACTGGGTTGCATGGTCAAATATTACATTGCCCACTGAAGAGGGTGGCTTGGGACTGCGGGATCTTCATAGCTTACAACAGGCTTATCATTGCAGGATTTGGTGGCTCTATCATAAGCAAGATACATTATGGAGTCGATATATGCAGGCAAAATATGGACGCAGAGGTGATTTTCGGCCACGTTTACCGGATTCGCCAATTTGGAAGCTTATTTGCCGCATTAATCATATTTGTGCTGCGCAAACATCAGGGATGGGCCGATTTCTTATGTGGAATCCATCTGCCTCAGGGGAGTTTACTTTAAAATCGGCGTACAATATATGTCGTTCAGCTAGACCTACGTTACACACAGCTAAATTTATTTGGTTTAAATATCATTCGCCAGCCATCCGACTTATACTCTGGCGTTTGTTTCATGCGGCATTACCATTTGAAGACTATATAGGCCGCTACTTGACAGCGCGACCTACGCAATGCCCGTTTTGCCGGCGTCAATCCTCCTCAGTTGATCATGTCTTTTTATATTGCTCCACCATACAGCCCTTGTGGATGTTCTTTGCCTCAGAACTGCAGGGTGTACCTCCAACAACTCTAACGCTCAGACAATACTTATTAGCTTGGTGGTACAGGTCATCCACTTCTTCTTTAGATGGGGTGCTTAAAATTGTGGTCCCGGCCATTATAACTTATAATATATGGCGTGCTTATGCCAATCTGGTATATGGGGATCAGATCTCCTTTTCTATATCTGCATTTCGGCGCACAATTCACTTTGATCTTCATATGTGGGGTCATACGATTCAAGGAACTAAATTGGCAGCCGGTCCATTTACGCCTTTATCATGGCTTCCAACGCCCCGCCCTCCGCGTCTTCAAGTGATTAAGTGGCTTACTCCACCGTCAGGCCGATTTAAACTCAATGTTGATGCATCGGTTGGACGATTCAATGCGGCAGGAGGCGCCATTCTGCGCGACTCTAGTGGCGCATGTGTGCGTGCCATCGCATTCCGCCTCCCATTCTGTACACCGCTGCAGGCTGAAATCCAGACAGCACTGTTTGGCTTGTTATATTTCCTACCATTATATAGATCCCTGATTATGGAAACTGATTGTGCACAACTGCTGCAACGTTTAGGGCAACATCAATCGATCTTTGGAAACTTCCATCTGAAATTACTACATTTGTTGATCACACGCCATCATTTGGATACTAATCACGTGTTCAGGGAGGCAAATATGCCAGCGCATTACTTGGCTCAGCATGCAATGCGGTCGCCATGCACTTCATTTTTCACAGCCTCTAGCCTGCCATCGATTGTCCGGGCAGCAGTCTCACTGGATCTCACGTCAGTCACTGTGCGTAGACAGTCAACATAACGTCTTCCAAATGGATTGGCAAACACAATTTTTATCTGCCTGTACTTGTTGGAGTACAGGCAGGCCGGGTATGTTGGCTGTTCTTTCTCTACTATTTGGCATACACATTATCCATGCTTACACACATATTATTTTTCCATGTACATATAATCTCTTTGATGAGGATGCTCGACCGGTCTTGGTACATGCTGCGATACGTAATATCATGGGCGTTTGCAATGAATGGCACGGGCGAACTGTTGCTGCCTGCGCTATTCCTACTGCAGGCAGCCTTGGTTTCGGGAGCCTTCACAATGCTGGATATTCATCTTGTGCAACTGACTATACGTGGATGGGAATGCATTTGGGGCATGAGCTTTGGCGTTGGCTCACTATCTATGTCTTCCACCAGGATTGGCGCACTCTGACACATCCTGCCTGTTTCCTCAGGGATCCAGGCAGGCTCGGTATGTCTGCTTATCTATCGGCCAATATTTCATATTCTCCACTGTGTTATAACTACCGTTTGGTGTTTTCTATTTCATGTCTTCGATTACGTCTGGCGCTGCCAACTGCTGGTTTTTCCTTCTTGGCGCCTAACCCTTGGATTGATATGACGGGGCTACTGGAGGTGACACTACCGCATCATACTTTCAGCTTTATCCGATACTGGCGCCATTTTCACGGATATCACCATTTGTACTCATATTTAAATTCTACACATTTCAATGATAGTCATATAAATATGTACGCTTTTTCCTTCGCTAGGGTTTTATCCACAAGGGTGGTTTTACCTGGCAAGGTTTTAACGCGGCATATCGTATATGACTGGAGATATGTAATTCTTAGTTCTTTATTTCATTTGTTCACATACTCTGAACTCATGTAATATGGTTTTCCTCCGCCATAAGTGAGGCTTTATTCTAATCAAATAAATTTTTTCTCAAAAAAAAAAAAAAATATACATCGCATGGAGCATGCGCTACAAATGACTTCGGTGTCATTGCCACTCAAATACTTGGGGTTGCATAGAGGCAAGGAAAGGTTTTCTCATTTTCTATCATTAGTCTCTTCTTTTCAACGTAAGCTTCAAATGTGGCAAGTAAAGTTTCTAAATCACGCAGGCTGCTTGATTTTAATAAAACATGTGCTTTCAGTCATACCTCTACATATGACGTCGGCTTGTTCTCTCCCACAAAGTACAATACGCACATTACATCATCTAATAGCTAAATTCTTTTGGGGGGCTGCAAATGATGAGGTTAAGCATGCCTGGGTTTTGGCTGAGAAATTATTTCAACCAACTGCTGAGGGTGGGCTGGGAATTCAAAAACTGGATGATATTCAGAAGGCTTACTCTTGTCGTTTATGGTGGAGATATCGTTCTCAAGGCACTTTATGGAGTAGTGTTTTCAGGCCGAGGTATGGTAATCGGACTACAATGCAATGGTGTATCACTGACTCCTCAGTATGGAAGAGAATTTGCAGAATAAATGTATTTGCTCAGGAGCTTTTCGAGATAAATGAGGACATGCAGAATGGTATTTTCTCCGTAAAAACTATGCATGATCATATTTGTTCGAGGGGGATTCAGCGGCTTTCGCTTCAGTTTGTGTGGCATAAGTTTCTACCACCAAAGATTCGATTATTCCTTTGGCGTTTATAGCATGCAACTTTGCCAATTCCTGAAAATTTGATCCGATTCTCAAGTTCTTATCCCAGCCGATGCCGATTTTGTCTCAGTGCTGTGGTGACGATGGATCATATTTTTTTTACATGTCCTGAGGTCAGCCCCATATGGAGATATTACAGTCTATGCCTTGATGGTCCAGCAACAACATCAACTACTCTTCAGTCACACTTACTCCAATGGTGGCTTTCGATTCAAGCACGTTCATTTAAAGGAATATTGCGAATCATTTCACCAGGTCTGATAGCATGGGAGCTCTGGAAAGCATACTCATCAATCATGTTTAGTGACGGTAGGTGGTGTCCACAGCAAGTTATGGAGATGATTCGACGATCTATTTATGATTGGTCGTCAGCACAACGGGGTAAAAAGTATGCACTTTCAGATGCTAGCTTAGTCTCTTGTGGTCTTTCACCTATCTTGCGATCTCAAACATGTCGGATAGTTCGCTGGATGTACCCTTCAACTGGGTGGTACAAGTTGAATGTGGATGCAGCATATGGGTATACCACAGCAGTCGCATGTGCTATTTTACGTGATAGTCGGGGATTCTTCATAGGCGCAATCTCATTTCATCTGCCACTTTCGACACCGACAGAGGCAGACTGCAGGCAACATTTTATGCTTTTCTATACTTTGCACCTCATTGGATGCCAATAGATGTGGAAGTGGATGCTCAGGATGTTTTACATAAGGTCCAAAATGGAAGTTCTCATAAAGCTAGCATGTTTCGCGATCTTTTGCATTCTATGTCTCTCTCATTGATGTATGCCCCTAGGGAAGCCAATCAGGTGGCACACTATCTTGGTCAATATGGTCAGATGCGGAATCAATTGTCCATTTTTAAGACCATTTTAGCATTACCTCCGTTAGCTCGAGCTAGTCTTCAGACAGAGGCAACCCCACATCTACGTCATGGATAAGGCACTTCAAAAAATATGTTGCCCGTATCATCGCATGGTATGGGCAGCGCGGGTACACTCATCTACTTCTCATGATTATTATCATTTGTTATATGTTTTCAAATTGTGGGCTCTTGTGAGATATCTTTTTTTGTTGACTGTGTCTCAGGATACATGCAACATGGGTACATATTCTACATACGCTGGATCTTTTTTCTATGCACTTACTATTCAACTATTGTCACTAATCCCCATTTCATGTTTCCTTTGCATGGATTCATGGCGAGACTTTCATCGACAATCATTCAGCACAAAGCAGCACAAAATAGCTTGTTTCTCCGTTTGGATTCTTCGCATCATGCTTCACTATGGTCAAATATCAAATGACAAAAACGACCACACTCTGGACATGGTGATTCAAGAGCATATAGTCTACATTATCTTTATATCTCACTTATGTGTATATTCAAATCATATAAATATGTACGCTTTTTCCTTCGTCAAGGTTTTATCCACAAGGGTAGTTTTACTTGGCAAGGTTTTAATGCGGCATATCGTATATGATTGGAGACTAGAAATCTTATGGTTTTTACACTATTGGTATTCATATGATGACTTTGGATGTAATATGGTAATCCTCCGTCATAAGTTAGGCCTGAAATAATATAATTTTTGGCTTAAAAAACATACATATTTTTTTTGGTGAAAGACGGGCGTTAAAAAAAATACATTTTTTTAAAGGCGAAATTTTATTAATGAATAAAAGCCTCCGTTATGGTGGAGGAAACCAGAGTACAACCGTAAATATCGTACGAAAACAAATAATGCAAAGCGGTGATGATATGTAATCTCCAATCAAATATGATATGCTGCATTAAAACCTTGCCAAGTAAAACCACCCTTGTGGATAAAACCTTGGCGAAGGGAAAAGCGTACATATTTATCTGATTGGAGGGTAAAGGTGTAAATACAGACATAGTATTGTTTAACGCGTGTGGTGGCCAAAGATGCACACGAACGGTTGAGCTGCATGTAGGAGCATTTGATGGAATCCTTATTTGGAAGCAAGAGTTGGCGACTAGGAGATTGTGCCTGAGCAAATGACTTAGTGATACCACGCAACATAGGTGATGGTCCTCGACAGAAAAAGACAAGTTTGAGTTAGTATCCATAACATGTAAAGGGAGCAGAGTGAGCAAAATGTAGTTGCAAAAGCATACCGATGTTGCCCGTAGTCCGTAGACTGCGGGCAACAGAATGGAATGAACGCATTTGATATATGAGCGGAAGGATGGAAGGCATACCCGAGTTGCCTGCATGTAAACAATGCAGGCAACCATATAGTGTAGACAGCCATATGTATTACGTTCTGAGCGCATGTGTGACTCCGTCTGTGTGATAAAACCCACGAGCCGAGTGTGGCAGCTGATTGGCCGATGTAAACAAACAAGTGACAGGGTGCAAACGAGCATGTTGGCACAGATAGTGTACCACCATATTAATCTCTCTAGGAATATGATGTAATGTACTTCCGGTGAGAATCAAAGGCTGTGTGAGTCTGGTGTATTCCGACGGTGCGTGAAGATTCATATGGGACAATTGTGTAAGTAGCTTACAGTCTGTTTCGATGATGAGATTTCGATGAAGCAGGCCAAAGAATAATAGACTAAAAACAACCGCTTGCAACTCTGCTCGAAGAGGAGACACAACGGGCAGTTGAAAAGATATTCCTGCAATTATCCTTCCATTGGAATCTCGTAGAATTGCTCCTGCGGAGGCATGTAATCATCCAGCCGAGGCATCCACATTGAGCTTTAATTTACCTGTCGGAGGAAGTGTCCACTTTAAAGGAAGAACACGTTTTGGCCGAAGACGAGGGGAAAAGCCAGTATCAATGAGGGAGGGAACATATTGTGCCAAATTCGTGCCAGAAAGAGTTGTAGCCCAATCAAAACATGACTGCCGAGCTAAATGAAAGACTCTAGTTACAGGCAAATCTGCATCACCATAATATTGATTTGTGTAAACCCTCCAAATGGCCCAGCATAACATTATGGGACCAATTATTTTGAAATTCCCTTTTAAACATTTGGCTGAAGAAGTTAGCCAGCACTGAAGCAGATATTGTCGTATGTTGGTGACCTGAGGCAACGGACCATCAAGCACTGCTGAAAGTTGTATCCATGCGGGCTTGACGCAAGGGCAGAGCATAAACACATAAACAAGAGAGGCTGAGGCATTGCGGCAAAATGGACATATTGTAGGACAAATGCAAGAAAATGCTTTTATGTTGTCTTCCATTGGTAATGCTGAATGTAACATCCGCCATATAAGCATGCTAACAGTTTTTGGAACACCTCTCCACCATATGTATTTGTGTGAGAACAGATGAGCACGCTGTGGCCTAATATCTTCGTACGCATGCCCAAGTGAGAACTGACCTGAAGGACTTGATGACCATACTGGAGCGGAATGATTTGATGTGAGCTATAGACAGAGAGAGTGTGTAGAACATATCCTTTTCCAACTAGGAGAGTCATAGATGCACAGAGCGTAGTCCATTCTATGGCCATAACGTGCACGCATGTATGTTGTCCATAATGAATTACCTGTATGATAAGACCACTAAAGCTTACAATCATATGCATGCTGTAAGTATACAAGATTACGGACTCCCCATCCTCCTTCTATTTCTGGATAGCATAAGTTATCTAATGCAGTCCAATGGTGTTTTCCCCCAGAGAAAGAAGGAGATTTTCCTGTTGAGGGCGCGAAGTACACTCTTGGGGAGACGAGATGCCGCTAAAAGGTGAAGAGGAAGAGACGTTAAAACTGATTTTATGAGAGTTAGCCGACTTCCTGGTGATAATAGACGACTGGTCTAGCCTGTTAGTTTTGCGTCAAAGTGCTGCAAGAGTGATGTGCAATAAGAGGCTCTATTGATCCCTCTGTAAAGGTAAGATCCCAAATACTTGATTAGTAACGTAGATGGCTGCATTGCCAAAACTTGTGCGACATTCTGCAGCTGGCTTGAGGTTGCATAAGTGCTCATTACAAACTGACTTTTGGAATAATTTACTAATTTACCCGAGGCGCGTTGATAGGCTTGTAAGAAAGACTGAAATCTTGTCAAATTTTGTGTAGACGCATTTAGAAAGATCAACAAGTCATCTGCATAGGCTAAATGGGAAACTGGAACAACTCTACCCGTTGTAAATCCTTTGATGTGGTGAGACCCAAACAGTCTGTTTAAACCTCGACCCAAATATCCCAACATGTTCGATAGAACTTTCCATTATAACCATCTGGGCCTGCTGCACTGCTCGGGCTTAAACTCCACACTGCGTCTTTTATTTCGGCTGCAGTTGAGATAGCTAACATCATATGATTATTATCCGGCGTGATGAGTAAAGGGATGTGGTGTAGAAAGTCAGAAACTCCTGTTACATCTTCATGTGAAAAAAGGTGTTGATAAAAAGATACTACTGCATCACCTAGTGCTGCATTATCCTGCAATAGTTCACCTGCAGAATTTCTGAGGTTGCCAATTTGTTGTCGTCGATGTTTGTCTTTTACAAGTGCATGAAAGTATGCCGTGTTGGCCTCCCCTTCCGATATCCACTTGACTCTAGATTTTTGAGCCCAATAAGATGTTTGTGCATTGGTTGCCTGAAGTAGTTGAGCCTGCGCAAACGAAAGTGTAGAACAATTGGCAGGAGAGGGATCAGCGTCAAATTGCCTCTCAAGTCTGTGATAATTCTCTTCCGCCACCGCTACATTGTTGAAAATGTTCCCATAAACATTTCGGTTCCAACTGCGAAGATCTTTTCTCAGTCTATTGAGCTTAGAATATAGTCCACGCATACCTCCAATAGTGGGGTATTGAGCCCACTGTTGCTGCACAAAAGCTTTAAAATCTGAATGAAGAGCCCATGCATTGATGTAGCGAAAAGGGGTGTGATGTCTGTCGCTGGAAGTTGTGCATTTTAGCAACAAAGGAGAATGGTCCGATGTTGCCCGTGATAAGTATTGAACAGACACATTGGAGAATAAGTTAGAGAAATCCACATTGCACAAGTATCTATCTAGTCTGCGCCTAACTCTGCCTTGACCAGTACCACGTGCCCAAGTATACTGTGAACCACTAAATGGGAGATCTTGTAGCACACAGACATCCACACATTGGTTGAAGTCTTCCAAATGGCGAAGAGGAGGAGAAGACCGACCATCATGTTCGTCAAGAGAAAGATAAGTGTTGAAATCCCCACCTATTATCCATGGCAATGTAGTATTCTGGGAAAATTGGATCAACGTCTCCCATAAAGGGCGTCTTTCTGCAATTTTGTGTTTACCATATACTACTGACCATGTAAAAGTCTGTTGTGTAGGGATGTATATGAATGATAAATGCGAAGTTTGAGTGCCATGCTGTACATCAAGAAAACGCAAAGTAGAAGCAGCCCAGAATATCCAAATATTACCTTGGCATGCTTCTAAGGCATTTGAGAAACCTAATTTCAAGCGATAGGATGAAAATTTTGTAGGATGTTGTTTTGGCTCAATGATTACCAGAATGCTTATCTGCGACTGACGTAATAAAGTAGTGAGATGAGGTAACGATGTTCTGATACCTCACATTCCACGTTAATGCATTCATGATGATGTAGTTGGGGGATTGGAACACATACGTGATGCACTTCGTGTTGTAACCGTAGAAGGAGGCCTCGGTGGTAATTCGTGTTTATGTCTGCGTCTGCGTCTTAATGCCACTGGAATAAAGCCATCCAAATCCTGTGATGCACCAGCAGGGCAATTTTACATCATGGCCGTGCTTAGGGAAGGTAATTTTCTAGCGGAGAGATGTCTTTTAATCTCATCTAAGGCTTCTTTCATTTGATTCTGAAATTGAGAACGTGAGGCCATATCAGTGTGAACGACATATGCTATCTGATCTGCATCTGAATCTGAGACTTGGAATACATCTGGTTCATCTAGAATACCATGTACAGAAGTTTCGTGTTCTTCAAATAGTCTACGAAGGGAAAACCCTTCGATGCCAGTGTCTGCATCATGGGTTACTGCATCTGTGTCTATTTGATCGATGGGTTGTGAGAGACCATCCTTGTGGATGTCTGATACTGTATCATTGTTCTGTGCTGGTGGAGATTGTTGTTGATCCGCGTTTCTTGGGGCCAAAAAATCTTGCTGTAACAGCTGTGAATCAATTTCTGTGCGCTTCTGGAGTAGAGTGACCGGAAAAGGATCCAAGGTGGGAACTTTTTGGCCTTTCTTTGGTGTCCAGCGTGTGGTAGGTTTCTGTGGCTTTGATGGCTGTTCTTAATCAATCTTCCCACATGCTGATGTTGCATGCCCTAAACGGCGGCAGTCCATGCAGAAAGAAGGAAGGTCTTCGTAAATTATCTGCTGTTGGATAATCTTTTGTTTACCTTGCAGATAGATTATTTTGGTAGATCTTTGGATATATCTATTTCAACACAAACCCTCGCTACGGAAGGACAAAGGCCATCGGCGGTGGCTACGTCGAGTTTGATGGGATGACCTACAATGCGTGCAATTTCAAAAAGCGCAGCCTTTTGGTGATAGTGTATTGGCAAGGATGGCAGTGAAATCCATATTGGGACGATCGGTACATCCGCGGAAGGATCAAAATCGATGGTCCATTTGGTTACACGCATTCTGCAGTCGGCAATTGTCCATGATCTCCAGTAGAAACAGCGGACATAATCAGGCTCATGGAGGAAATTCAACAATATGTGGGATTGATCCAAAAGTGTAATTTTTACGTCAGATCTGAATCCTATTCGATCGAAAACGTCACGTATGATCTTCAACGGAGGCCACCCAAACCAAAAAGTGCCAACGAGAGTGAACCGGTATGGAGCAGCGAGGGAATCAATTTCGTCGTCTGTAAAAGCGATCAAAGGGTGACCTTTGTGCTTTGATATGGTTTTTGGGGAGATGATCGCAACAGAAGGAGCTGCAACCACCGCTGCAAAAGAATGATCGCCGGCGGGGTGACCTGGGGAAGACGACGCCATCTCCTATTTGTTTTTGCGTTAAAAAAATACATATATATATACATATATATACACACACATATATATATATATATGTATGTATGTATATATACATATATGTATGTATATATATATGTACATATATATATATATATGTATGTACATACATATATGTATGTATGTACATACATATATGTATGTATATATATATATTATACACACTGCTCGACTTTCATCGACTGGAATTTGGTCATGTATACAGAGAAGCAAACATGTCGGCTCACTATCTTGCACAACAAGCCATGTTGAAGCCTCAGACTTCCTACTTCTCGCGCCATAATCTTCCATCATTAGTTCGTGCATCCGTATCTTTGGATCTCTCGTCGGTTAATTTACGCGTACCCTAAGCATTCAAAGTCTTCCAAATGGATTGGCATTCATTTACTGCATCTGCCTGTTTCCTGGAGGGAGCAGGCAGGCTCGGTATGTTTTGCATTCTCTCGTTTCTTAGTTTATGCTTGCTTTGCGCATTTGCTGTCTTCCACATGGATTGGCTTTCATTTACTGCTACTGCCTGTTCCCTTAATGGAGCAGGCAGCCTCGGTATGCTTTGCATTCTCTCGATATCTATCTTTCTCCAACGTATGTCATTTCTGACTGACTTCGCCGTTTGTTTCACATGTACACGGATGGGGAGTTTTGGCATGGGCGCTACATACGATTTCATGGATGTCATCATACTTGCAGCACGGATGGTGTTTCAATGTATTGCAGATCTGTATCTTTCGAGCGGACTTGTTGCGGCACCTATTTCATTGCGTTATTTTTTGGATTGTATTTCTGTTATATTTTACCACAGCGCCTATCACTTTTCCGATCATATAAATATGTATGCTTTTTCCTTCGCCAAGGTTTTATCCACAAGGGTGGTTTTTCTTGGCAAGGTTTTAATACGGCATATCATATATGTGTCGGAAAGTGATAATCATTACGCTTTTTCATTTCGCATTCCTTTAACGTTGTAATATGGTATTCCTCCGCATAAGTGAGGCTTCGTTCCTTAATAAAATTTTCTTTCCAAAAAAAATGTATATATATATGTATGTACATACATATATGTATGTATATATATATGTATTTTTTTCTAAAGCAGCATATTTTATTATATGTTGACCTCGCTTTTGGCGGAGGAAAACCATTTTACAATAAACATCATAGTCAAAGTAGTAATGTAACATTTGTAGAATTGTCAACCTCCAATCATACACGATATGCCACATTAAAACCTTGTCAGGTAAAACCACCCTTGTGGATAAAACCCTGACGAAGGAAAAAGCGTACATATTTGTATAATTGGGCATTGTTGACGCACGAAGCATATGTAAACGAGACAATATCAGCTTGTGAAGCCACATTTGTAACATGGTGTTGCGATGTGCTTGTCCAAAGTGCGCCAGCAGTGTTGGCCTTTGCAGTTGTTTAAACGCTGCCTTGCAATGTAGTCCCAGAATCCTCAATACAACAAATAAGAGTGTGTCACATAACCAGTCAATGTGTAGTAGTAGCATATAGAATGTAGCTGTGGATAAGAATGTACCCATGTTGCCCGTAATCAGATGATCACGTGCAACTTGCTTCAGTAGCAATTGATATGAGGATGTATTTGAGTTGTCCAGTTCGCCAGTCATGTTATGAATAATCCTCAGCCATGAAAAGAAGTAGTGTAAGTTAGCAATAATAATCTTTGCAACCAAAAGGGAGATATAGTAAACATACCCAACCGCCTGCACCAATAAGATACAGGCGGGACAGTGGATGATTCTGTCAACGGCTTCCTTAAATTCGTACATGAGGAAGATGATTGTCAGTGATTAAGCTTCCGTGCACCAATGGTGGAAGAACAGATGAGGAGGAAAATATATCCAAACGTTGGTGCAAGATTCCATGTTGTGACATGAAATGTGCCGGATAATTAGCCTCCCGTGGTACATAAATCACTGTCGCACCCATTTGTTGCAGGAAATGATTTAGCCGCATAAGATCACTTTTAAGTCTGCTGCAGATGTTAGGTCTGCTAGATAGTATGTTCACCAACGCCAAACAGTCCGTTTCAACAATAATATTTGTGTATCCATACATTAGGAGGTAGAGAATTGACCATAGTAAATCTTGCAATTCAGCATGCAGATGCGTTAAGATTGGTAGCGAAAAGGACATGGCCATAATAAATGAACCTGTATCATCTCTTAATATTGCTCCTCCTGCAGAACCACGTTTTCCCGCTGCCGCATCAACAATTAGTTTTAGCTTCCCACGTGGTGGCAATTGCCATTTAACTATAGTGATTCTCCTTGTCTTTAGAACCGGTGAATAGCAAAGTGTAACTAAGGCAGGGATTGTTTCTGCATACTTCTTTCCAGAAATAGATGCACACCACGTATAGATATCCAGACGTAAACGATCTTGTAGCCTGTTATAAGAAAAGTGTTCTTCCCCATAGACAACCATTGCATATTCTTTCCAAATGGCTGCAACTGCTAGGACTGACACCACAACTCTTAGTTGCCCTTTTATGGAGGATGATTTCGCTTGACACCACCAATCTTGCATGTGTTGTTTGATAGTTGCTCTGCTTGGGTAAGGTCCCTCAAATATGTACGCTTTTTCTTTCGCCAAGGTTTTATCCACAAGGGTGGTTTTACTTGACAAGGTTTTAATGCGGCATATCATATATGATTGGAGACTGCAAATTATCTCCTTTTTACGAGCGCTTTTCGCTTACACTGACTCAATGATGTAATAAGGTTTTCCTCCGCTATAAGTTAGGTTCAATTTGCAATAAAATTCCTTTTTTAAAATATATATATATATATATATATGTATGTATATGTATGTGTGTGTGTATATATATATGTATGTATGTATATATATATGTATGTATGTATGTATCAAACTATTTGCATATTACAAATTTGGAGGGCTGCCCGACTCTTATTGTATTCAATGTGGTGCTCAATTGAAATTTGATGGCTGATTCTTGGATTTGTTACGTTAAATTGTTCCGGCATTATGCTTGGACATGAAATTTTCAATATCTCATTTGTATATTATTCTCTTCCTTACCATATGACGTTACCCCTTTAATTTTGGTATGGGATTCAATACATTATGAAAATCTCATTTCATGCAAGATGTGTGTGAGTGTCTATATATATTTTTTATATATATAAAACAAATTTTATTAAGGATAAAACCTCATTTATGGCGGAGGAATACCATATTACAACGTTAATGAAGGACGAAAACGAAAAGCATAATGCATCTCACTTTCCAAGACATATATGATATGCCGCATTAAAACCTTGCCAAGTAAAACCACCCTTGTGGATAAAACCTTGGGGAAGGAAAAAGCATATATATTTATATGATTGGAAAAGTGACAGTCGCTATAGTATAATGTATTTGAATTACAATCCAGAAAAAACATTGAAGAAACCGGTGTCGTAACGAAGCCACTCCAAAGATATGAATTTCCGAAGCAGTAGAATGTCATCCGTGCTGCAAGGATGATGTCAACCAGGAAGCCGTGTGTAGAATACATGCCAATACTCTCCTCATCCGGGTACATGTGAAATAGACGGCGAAATCAGTCAGAAAAGTTATAAATGGCAGATAGATTGAAACCAAGAGAATGCAAAGCATACCGAGTCTGCCTACTCCATTAATGGAACAGACAGTAGCAATAAATGAAAGCCAATCCATTTGGAAGACAGCTAAGGCGCAGGGAAAGCATAAGAAAATAGACAAGAAAATGCTAAACATACCGAGCCTGCCTGCTTCCGCAAGGAAACAGGCAGTTGTAGCAAATGAAGGCCAATCCATTTTGAAGACTTTAAATGTTCAAGGAACGCGTAAATTTACTGACGAGAGACCAAAGATACGGATGCACGAACCAATGATGGAAGATTTTGGTGCGTGAAGTAGGAAGTCTGAGGGTTCAACATGGCGTGTTGTGCAAGATAATGAGCCGACATATTTGCTTCTCTGTATACATGGCTGATGTCCAGACTATATAAGGCAATCAGTGTGTGTAGTAAGCGCAGATGATAATTTCCCGAGATCGGCCTTGGCAGTCTGAATCGGGATGCCAGCTGTGCGTAATCTATTTCAAGCATAAGAGTACGGTAGAGTGGAAGGAAGTATAGTAAGCCAAAAAGTGCCGACTGTATTTCGGCGGCAACCGGAGTGCATGGTGGTAAACGAAAAGATATTGCGCCTATACATACACCCGCATGATCTCGCAAAATAGCCCCACCCGCTGCATAATGTCTGCCTACCAGCGCATCTACATTAAGCTTCAATCTGCCAGAAGGAGGACAGGGCCACCGTACCACCTGCGGACGTGGTGGGCGAACTGGCAGAACCCATGAAGGTTGCGTAGTGATCCCTCGAGCAAGTTTTGAACCATGAATAGTTCTACTCCATATGTCAACGTCTGGATGTATAGAAGCTCGAATTGTGTATGGCGAAAAAGTTGGAGTGGTACCATAAATCAGTGATGCATAGGTACGCCATATATTGGATACAATAATAGCCGGAACCACAATCTTCAACACTCGGTGAACGATGAGGATGTGGCGTGATACCACCAAGAAAGCAAATATGAGCGTAAAGATAGCGACACGGGGGACAAACAATGTAGTTCCGATGCAAAGAAGCTCCAGATCGGACGTATGTGAATGCAGTAGATAAAGACATGATCTACCGATGCTGAAGAAAGCTTACAAAATGGACACTTGTGGGACGTGTTGCGGAATACCGTCCTATATAGTCCTCAAAAGGCATTGCCGAATGAAAAAGACGCCATAGTAGCAATTGTGTAGATGGAGAATGATGCTTAAACCAAATGAATTTCGCTGAAAGTCGCGTAGGATGAGATGCGCGACATATATCATACGCAGAGCGCAGGGAGAACTCCCCAGACGGTGTTGGCCTCCAAGTAAGATGCCCTGCCTGGATGTCTGAATGAGAAACGCAGGTGTCATGGATACGACAAATAAGCTTCCACACCGGCGAGTCTGGTAACCGTGGCATATAATCCGCACGCCTCCCGTATTTGTGGTGCATATATGCGCTCCAGAGAGTGTCATTCTGATGATAGCACCACCAATTTATAGTTTTTTCTATAGAAAAGAAAATTTTATTCAAGATAAGCCTCACTTATGGCAGAGGTAGCCATATTACAAAATGTATATGGAACGAAAACAGATATTCTAAAGACGAAATAATGAGTGTTCGCCAATCATATATGATATGCCGCATTAAAATCTTGCCAAGTAAAACAACCCTTGTGGAAAAAACCTTGGCGAAGGAAAAAGCGTACATATTTATATGATTGGATCGTGAACATTGAAATACAGTCAAGTTGAAGTGTGAGGGCTGCCATCGACGCCAATGTTGTCGTTGTATTGTTCTTCCCAATCTCCCGGACTAACTCAGTGTGAGTGATGTTCCTCGGCACAAAGCAGCAACAGATGTATAAGTATGCAGTAAAGGATCAGCGAAATGAAGAATAAAGTTGCAAAGATGCCAGACACGTACCAAGGTTGCCCGTAGTCCATAGACTGCGGGCAACTTGTCAGTTTGCGCGACCATGTAAAAAAGATCCGGAAATAAGTAATATGAAATGTGAGTTGTAATGCGTACCAGAGTTGCCTGCATGATGGAGATGCAGGAAACTAGAAAAACGTGCAAGCCCCGTTGTTTACGTTCTGAGTACATGAATAACCCCATCAGTATGATAAAAACCACGGGCTGTGGGAGGTAAACGATCTGCAGAAGTGAAAAGTCGAGTGAGAGGGTGTATGCGAGCATATTGGCTCAAATAGGGCGCAACCATATTTGTCTCTCGAGGAGTGTAGGAGATGGTGCTGTTTGTAATAGACAGTAAGTCATGGAGAAGAGCATATTCTAGCAATATGTGGAAATGATTGCTGCATAGTTGAAGCAGCTGGTTGCAGTCAGTTTCGATAATCAAATGTCGATGGAGAAGACCAAAAAATAATAAGCTGTAAAGAACAGCCTGCAGCTCAGCCCGCAATGGTGATAATAGAGGCAGTCTGAAGGAGAGGGGGCTAGCATGTGACCACCTGAATTTCGCAAGATTGATCCAGCGGTGGCATTTGATTGTCCAGCCGATGCATCGACATTCAGCTTTAATTTCCCTGATGGAGGAAGCTGCCATTTTAGGGGTATAATAAGCTTCGGACGAAGTCTAGGTGAGAAGCCAGCTTGTATGAGGGACAGAACATATTGTGCCAAAGATGTACCCGAGAGTGACGAAGACCAATCATAGCATGCTTGACGTGTAAGATGAAAGATTTTTGTTACTCGTAAATCTCCCTCTCCATAAGAGTGATTTGTATAAATCTTCCAAATTGCCCAACATAACATAATGGGTCCAGTAACGTGAAAATTGCCCTTGAGTGATTTGGCCGAAGAAGATAACCACCACTGCATTAGGTGTTGGCGTATATTCGGTACTTGTAATAGAGGGCCGTCGAGCAACCAAGCTAAATTCGACCAAGCAAGCTTGACTACCGAGCAATGGAGAAAGATATGATTAACAGTTGCTGAATCATTCTGACAAATTGGGCAGATGGTTTGACAAATGACAGAAAAATGTCGTAGGTTATCTTCTAATGGTAATGCGGAGTGTAACAACCTCCATATAAATAGACTGATTGTTTTTGGAATCCCCCTCCACCAAATGAATTTGTGTGACAACAATTGGACGCGATGTGGCCGAACATCATCATATGCTAGACGCAAAAGAAAGTCCCCAGACGGGCTAGAGCGCCACAGTGGTGTTGGAAAGTCAGTTGTAAGTTGTATGCATAATGAATGAACGGAACATAGTCTTTTCCATCCCAGGAAATCATATATACGAGGAAAATAGTATGAACGCAAGCCATAACGAGAATGCATATACGTCGACCACATGGAAGTTTTGGTATGGTACGACCACCATAGTTTACAGTCATAAGCCCGTTGAATGTGTAATAAGCCGTGCACTCCCCACCCGCCTTCTATTTCTGGATAACATAAAATTATCAAAAGATCACCAATGATGCTTCTCACCCCATAAAAAGGTAGAAATCTTCCTGTTTATGGCAGAAATTACGCTTGTTGGTAACTGGGAAGCTGCTAGAAAATGCAGTGGCATAGATGTTAATACAGTTTTTAATAACAACAGGAGACTACCCGGTGATAGTAGTCGACTGGCCCAACCAGTGTGCTTCATATCAAAATGTTGCAGCAGTGAGGTGCAGTATGAAGCCCTATTAATCCCGCGATATAGATATGAGCCCAGATATTTAATGGGTAAAGTAGAAGGCTGCATGGTCAACACTCGGACAACATTTTGCTGATGTTGCAAGGTTATATAAGAACTCATAACAATCTGGCTTTTCGCATAATTGATTAGCTGGCCAGAAGCCCGCTGATAATCATGTAGAAATGACTGAAACTTTTGGAGATTAGACGTTGCAGCATTTAAAAAAATCAGGAGATCATCCGCATATGCCAAATGAGATACAGGCGGAACTCTACCAAGCGCAAACCCTTGGAGTTGATTAGTCGAAAACAGTCTGTTTAGGCCACGGCTGAAGCCTTCTGAGCAAATAATAAATAGGAGAGGGGAAAGAGGATCATCTTGTTTTACGCCACGGGTAGGCGAGAAATAACCATAGGATGCCCCATTGACAGTTATAGAAAGCTTCGAGAGGTTCATGTTGTTCATTATGATTCGGATGAATCGTGATGCAAACCCAAAGCGTACTAAAATTGATTCCAAATATGACCAGTTGACACGATCAAAGGCTTTAGCCATGTCTAGCTTGATCATGACATTTCCACCGCATGTTTTTCGATCAAGTAAGTGTATCATCTCATTTGCCATTAATACATGCTCACTGATATCGTGCCCTTTTAAGAAACTAATTTGCTCCAATGATATTATTTTTGACAGCAAAGTATTCATGCGTGAGGCTATAATTCTTGTAGTAACTTTGCTGATGAAGTTGGAGAGGCAAATTGGACGAAAGTCCGCATATGTTGTTGGGTTTGATTTCTTCGGGATTAAAGTAATCATGGATGATAGCATTACCTGTGGCGGAGGAATTCCAAGAAAATTCTTGAACAGCAAGAGTGACATCAAGGTGAATTATTTCCCAACTTGTTCTGAAAAAATGACCGTTATAACCATCAGGACCGGCGGCGCTGGTAGGACTTAAATTCCATATGGCAGATCGGACTTCACTTTCATCCGGAATGGCCATTAACATTTCATTATTTGACTGTGTAACTAGCGAAGGAATGTGACAAAGAAAATCATCAACTCCACTGACCTGTTCCTGCATAAAGAGTGCTTTGTAGAAAGATACTGCTTCATCACCTAATGATGTATCATCGTAGAGAGTTTCTCCTGCCAAGGTTTTTAGGTCTCGATTCTGCAGGCGTCGATGCTTGTCTTTTACAATAGCATGAAAGTATGCCGTATTGGCTTCTCCTTCAGATATCCATTTAACACGTGATTTTTGAGCCCAATAAGAGGTTTGTGCTTTGGTTGCTTGTAAAAGATGTGCTTGTGCCAGAGAGAGTGCAGTCCTATTTGAAGGAGTAGGATCCGCATCAAATAGACTTTCTAAACGCTGATAATGAATTTATGCCTGAGCAACATTATTGAAAATATCACCATATACATGTTTATTCCAAGTCCGGAGGTCCTTTTTAAGTCTGTTTAATTTGGAGTAAAGGCCACGCATACCTCCAAACGTTGGGTATTGTTGCTAGTTGTCTTTCATAAAAGCTAAAAAATCCGAGTGTAAGGCCCACACATTTATATAGATCATTTAAGCAGCAATGGTGCATGATCTGATGTAGCTCTCGATAAGTGATGCACCACATATCAGAAAATAAACTAGAGAAAGAAACTGTGCATAAAAATCTGTCTAGACGCCTCATAATTCTGCCTTGACCAGTCCCACCTGACCAAGTATAAGGAGAGCCCCGAAAAGGTATTTCTTGCAAACCGCAAACATCAACACAGTGTTGAAAATCAGATAATGTACGAAGCGGAGGAGAGGAACATCCAGAATGTTCCTGTAGGGAGAGAAAGGTGTTGAAATCACCTCCTATTATCCATGGTATTGTGGTGCGTCGACTAACTTCCTGAAGAGAGTCCCATAGTAGCCTTCTGTCCGATATTGTATGTCTTCCATACACCACTGACCATGCAAATGATGTTTGTGTAGTGCAATAGGAAAAAGAGAGCAGAGTTGTTTGAAGACCATGATGTACATCAAGTAATTGCAACAAGGATGAATTCCAAAAGATCCAGATATTACCTTGACATACTTCTATCGCATGAGAGAAACCCAGTTTCAAACGAAAATGAACAAGTTTGGACGAATGCTGTTTGGGTTCAATAATTATCAACACGTCCAACTTCAACTGACGCAATAAAATCAGCAAACGATTTAAAGAGGTTCGAAGGCCCCCTACATTCCATGTAAGTGCATTCATGAGGAGGTTTCTGGAGGAGTGGAGCCCATACGTGAAGCACTACGTGTTACAACATTAGAGGGTGGTCGTGGAGCTAACTCGTTCTTAAGTCGCCTTCGTCGTCTTGGTGCCACCGGAATAAATCCCTCATTGTCTGGTGGTTTCCCAGCGAAATAAGCATGTAAAATTTCGTCATCACTGGAGACTTGTGGTCTGGATGATAAGCGCTTGGTAATTGATTCAGCAGCCGCTATCATCTCTTGCTGAAATTGAGATCTGGAGTCTGCATCTATGTGTGCTACTGTATTTGTCATTTGACCTGCATCAGAGTCTGACACTTGACAAATATCTGGGTCATCTGTTTGATCTTGTACTTGATCTGCAGAAGGGCATGATGCAGCATGCAAATTAGGGTTCGCGTCCATGCTGCTCGATGGATGGAGCACTATCTCTTCTATGCACTGCAATGGGGCTGTAGTATTCTGTTGAGGCATGATTGTGTGGACAGGCGACTGAACCTGATCTTGAGGACTATTATTCAAAGTTGTGGCATCCTCTTCTACGTCTACCGGCGGAATGAATTCAGTGACTGGGGTTGAAGCCATTGGCGTTGCTTGAACCGTTACATGTGGAGTATTTGAAACATTATTGGGTGGAGCCAAGGTTTGATCTTTTTGGCCTTTCTTTGGGGTCCAGCGAACTGTAGGTTTTTGAGGTTTGTCTGGCTTTTCTTGAGACGTGCTACCGCATGTAGAGGCCGAATGACCTAATCGGCGGCATTCATGACAAAAAGATGGAAGATCTTCATAAATGATTTGCTGCTGGATAATTTTGTTCTTCCCCTACAAAAATAATTTCTTTGGGAGGTCCATTGATATATCCGCTTCAACACAAACACGCGCGACGGAGGGGCGGAGGCCATCTGCGGTGGCAACATCAAGTTTTATGGGCTGTCCGACGATGCGGGCAATTTCAAAAAGTGCTTCCTTTTGATGGTAATGAATTGGTAAACTGGGAAAAGCAACCCATATGGGGACAATTGGAGCGTCCGATGCAGGATCAAAATCAGTAGTCCACTTTGTTACTTGCATTGTGCATCCTGCAATTGTCCATGAACGGCGATAGAAACAGCGGATATAATCTGGCTCATGAAGAAAACGCAGCAGTATATGAGATTGATCCAAAAGGGTGATCTTTACATCTGATTTAAATCCTATACGATCAAAAACATCGCGAATAATCTTCAGAGGCGGCCAGCCATACCAAAATGTCCCAACAAGCGTTAATCGGTATGGAGCGGCTAAAGCATCAATTTCCTCATTAGTAAAAGAAATCAAAGGATGGCCTTTGTGCTTTGTTATAGCCTTTGGAGTGATTTGGGCGCAAGAGGAAAAAGGTGCAGAAACAACTGCTGCGAAGGTTCGAACGGCGGCGGCGGGCTCCGAGGTTCCAGGAGATGAAGACGCCATATAATAATAATGCACCACCAGTTTATATATATATATATATACATATATATATATATGTATATATATGTATATATATGTATATATGTATATGTATATATATATGTATATGTATATGTATATATATATGTATATGTATATGTATATATATATGTATATGTATATGTATATATATATATGTATATGTATATGTATATATGTATATGTGTGTGTGTGTGTATATATATGTGTGTGTGTGTGTGTGTGTGTGTATTTTTTTTGCTTTTTCCTTCGCCAAGGTTTTATCCACAAGGTTGGTTTTACTTGGCAAGGTTTTAATGCGGCATATCATATATTTCTTGGATGTTGGAACTTCTCATTTCCATTATACGTTATATTTTCTCCATGTAATAAGGTTTTCCTCCACCATAAGTGAGGCGCCAGCATAATCAATAAATCGCTTTTCATAAAAAAAATGTATGTATTTTTTTTAAATGAAGCAAATTTATTATTGAAATTCCTCACTTTTAGTGAGGGAAACCATATTACATCAAAGCTAATGTCATCATATGAAAATAACGAATGTAGCATACGTAGTATGCGAATCCGCCAATCATATATGATATGCCACATTAAAACCTTGTCAAGTAAAACCACCCTTGTGGATAAAACCTTGACGAAGGAAAAAGCGTACATATTTATATGATTAGTCTGTGAAAAACACAAAATGTACAAATATGTACAAATAAACGATGATAATCTACTCTGAATTTGACCGAAGAGACGCGTGGTGTTGAAGAAGCAGCTTGGCTGGAGAAGTATTGAATTCGCTGATGGCCAATGCCAGAGATCAAGACCTCGCACAACATGCAAAAAAACTTGCGTAAGGATAGCTCAGAGAAAATACCATTACAATAACATGATGAAGGAAGGAAAGCCATACCCGCGTTTCCTGTAGCCAGACAACCACGGGCAACCACTAAATACGAATGCCATATCGTCCACGCAAAAGCAAACCCCATGGTTGTGGATGCCAGACACAAGTAACACATAGAAGCAGGGAACGTCATCCAAAAGTAATATATAAGAATCTCGCAGATGTTTGTAGAAAGCAACAAAGACATACCAATGCTGCCTATGCCAAATTAGGACATAGGCAACCCGCAAAACTGATGGCGTAATCATTGAAAGATTATAGCCGAAAAGCTGGAAGAGTAGCGTCCATGCTAATGACTCCACGCACCTCACTTGGCAAAGCAGAGACTGATGTGTATGTCTTCATTCCTGATATGTGGAGACCATAGAGTGCTAACAAATGGGCTGCAGAATTTGCCTCGCGCGGACAAGAACAGACAGTAGATGAATTGATATAAAGCAGCTCAATAGCTCGCTGCACATCACTCAAACAAGAGCCATGATATTGTGAAGGGTTAGCGAGCATATGCAGTAACATGCGGCAATCCGTTTCAACATGCAATGCATCATATGTGACCGCATAATAAAGAAGAGAGAAAAGCAAGGCCAGCAGTTCCGCCCTGACGGGAGTAACATGTGGAAGAGCAAAACAAAGGGCAGATACAAATCTGCCAGTATCATCCCGAAGTACCGCACCTGCTGCCGCACCATGGCGACCTACCGTAGAATCCACATTGATTTTCATTCGTCCAGAAGGGGGCAATTTCCATTTAATCAATCTGTGCCGGAATACCCTTAAACGAGGAGAGAAACCGCAAGCAATAAGGTTGGGAATAGACTCCACAAATTTACGATCTTGTACTGAAGCACACCAAGTATATATATGTGTACGGACACGATCAAATAAATGATTATATGAGAAAGTATTGTCTCCAAAGCGGATAGACGTATACTCCTTCTAAATCACCCAGAGAACCAATGCTGGAACCACAGCTCGAAGATGTCCCCGCATGGAAGATGTTGAGGCTTGGCGCCACCAACAGATCAAGTAGGCATTAATGGTTGATTGTCGTGGCAAAGGTGCTGAAAATAGGACTGCAATCTCATTCCATAGTGATTTGATTTCCTTGCATTGTAAAAACATGTGATCCTTAGTGTCCGATTGACTCAAACAGAAAACACACTGAGAGGGATAGATAGTCTGCCATATCCGAAGGTTATTCGTGATAGGCAATGATCCCGACCAAAGGCGCCATAAAAACACTTTTGCTCCTATCGGAGAAGAGACCCACTATATAAACTTAGAAAATTGCAAAGTAGGATTATCATCATGATGCAGCAAGTAAGCTGTTTTGATAGTATACATGCCAGTTGCATGCGAATCCCAGCTGATGCCATTGGGATATTGAGTGACATGTGTATTCATGTACTCATGAACATGACAAAGCCTTTTCCACACTGCTGAATCATAGATACGTGCAGACACAGTCAGTCGCTGACCATATTTTGCACGGCAATATGTGGGCCATAAGGGATTCGATGTATGCCATCGTACGCTTGTTGAAGGTAGTCCAAATTCCGGATACCAAGGCCACCATTGACAGCCGGACGACAAACCAGATGCCAAGAGGTCGAATGATGGCGACCATTCCATAAAAAATTTGCCATTTTTCTATTTGGTGCGTTGATGACACTTTTAGGCAACCGTGAACTTGCAATGAGATGAGTTGGGACCGATGATAAGACATGTTTGACTAATGTTAATCTGCCTGCCATAGATAATAATTTGGATGACCAAGCATTGAGACGGATGTCAAAGTGGTTTAGTAAAGCAGTGCAGTAGGAAGAACGATTAACACCTTTATACAAATACGACCCAAGATATTTTATGGGCAGCACAACCAGTCGCATGCCAAGCATTCGAGCTAACTGTGGCCCAGCCACAGATTTTCCCACAATCAGCTAACTCTTGTTAAAGTTAATTAATTGACCCGTGGCAGCTTGATATGCGTCGAGGAACTGATGAAAACGCCGTACATTTGAAAGCTTGCCATTAAGAAAAACAAGCAAATCATCTGCAAAACCCAAATGCGATATTTGCGGGGCCCGGCCCACATTAAAGCTAATTAACTCACCCGAGGCCATTAACGAGTTAATCCCACGAGAAAACCCTTCGGAAGCCAAGATAAACAATAAAGGCGATAAAGGATCACCTTGTTTTACCGCTCGTGTAATAGGAAAGAAGCCCACTGGTTTCCCATTGATAAGTATGGAGCACCTTGTAGCCGCCAAATTATTTATAATAATCCTGACTATCTTTGCGTCAAATCCAAACTTATGGACGAGCTGCCGAAGATAACCCCAATCAACATGGTCAAACGCCTTTGCCATGTCAAGTTTTATCATAACTTGGCCTCCATGCACACATTTGTCGATCAAATGAACCATTTCTTGGGCCAGTAAAGTCTGATCAGTGATACCACGGCCCTTTAAAAAACCCGCCTACTCCATTGAAATCAGCTTTGGCAATACGCCGGAGAATCTAGAAGCTAACAGTCGTGTAATAATCTTGGCAATAAAGTTAGTTAAACATATTGGTCTGAAATCAGAGAACGTTTGTGGATTCGCTACTTTAGGAATAAGTGTGATAAGAGACGCCGCCAATTGATTTGGAGGCGGAATACCAAGGAAGAATTCCTGAACTGCCTTATGCACATCAAACTTAATTACATGCCAGAATTTACGATAGAAGGAACCTGGGAAACCATCAGGGCCATCCGCACTTGTTGGACTCAGTGCCCATACTGCTTGCTGTACTTCTTGTATGTCTGCGATGGCCAAAAGCGACACATTATCTTCAGCAGTTAATACAGATAGTATATATTGAAGCAAGTCAGAAGTATTATGTAAAGGTTCCGATGTGAATAATTGCTGATAAAAGTGAATGGCTTCTTGCTCTATCTCCACTGATGTTTGACATTCAATACCATGAGGACTAAGAATTCGAGTGATATGTTGCCTCCTTCTCTTGTCTTTAACTATTTGGTGAAAATATCGTGTGTTGGTGTCCCCCTCTTTCATCCACTTGACACTGGCTTTTTGCTGCCAAAACAGCATTACCTGATGCTGCTTTTGTTTCAAAATTGCCATTTTCTGATGATATAACTCACGGTTTACAGCAGTGGGATTGGCATCATATTCTTTCTCGCAACGGATGACTTCAGCTTCCGCAACAGCAACATCGTCAAAAACATTTCCAAACACGTCTTTATTCCACTGTTGAAGATGATGTTTAAGCTGCCTCAACTTGGCATAATATCCGCGCATACCTCCAACTGTTTCATAAGATTGCCAACAGTGGGTGACTAACTTTTCAAAATCTGCATGTGTAGTCCAGACGTCCAGGTATCTAAATGATGCAGTGGAGCTCGAGCTTTCAACTAAAGCCTGAAGATAGATAGGGCAGTGATCCGATGTAGTGCGGCTAAGGTGTTGATATGTAACCGTGTGAAAGAGCTCAAAAAAGTCCGGTGAGCAAAGATACCTATCCAACCTACGCCATACTTTTCTCAGTCCTCGCCCATCACTCCATGTAAAAGGGGATCCTTGATAATTAATCGATTGTAAAGAGCAAGCAGCAACACAGTCATTAAAATCTTGCAGAGATCGCAGAGAGGGAACTGATCGACCCTTGTGTTCTTCCAAAGATAAGAATGTATTAAAATCGCCTCCTAGTAGCCATGGAACATCCAGTTCCTGATGTAAAGTCATTAAGTCATCCCACAAAGGGCGACGCGAGATCACCGAATGTAAACTGTAAACTAAAGTGCAGCAGAAAACACCTCCCGTGGGTAGCCATTGAAAATACATTGAGTGATTTTGAATGCCTGTACGATTTCTCTCCAAACGCAAAAAAGCAGCACTCCAAAATATCCATATCTTATCCTGACACACTGAGAGCGCTTGTGTAAAACCGAATTTCAGACGATAGAATAGCAAAGAAGAAGGCCTGACCTTAGGCTCAATTAATACCAAAACATGCAACTGATAATGACGTAACAACGATAATATACGTGGCATAGACGTGCGCACTCCATGGACATTCCATATCATGATCTTCATTGAGTTGATAAACAGTCAAAAGAGATAGAGAGAGTAGACCTGGATCTTGTAACTGGTGGTGACACTGGCTCAATGTTACGACGAGGACGACGAAGTAGACGAGGTGGAGGCTGAAACTGATCATCCAACACAGACTCTGGTATATTTATAATTTGAGCATCCTGAGAGGCGTCTGTTGAAACCACTGCATGTATGATATCTTCAAGAACTTCTGTGACGACTGCAGCTGCTTCAAATTCTGGTGTAACAGCAACCTGCACCTCAGTCGAAGGTGGAGGGATTTCACTGTCAGAGAAAGATATAGGTTGTGGATGATGTTGTATGTCAGAAATGAAACTATCATCAACTCCTTGCAGTCGAGAGAGATCCTGAGCATAAGGGACTGCAGTTGGCATAGATGCAGTCAAGTCCGGCGACAATAATAGAGTTGGCTCCGCAGGAACATTCTGTGTAATGTGCTGAGGATATTTTTTAGGTGTCCATCGCTGATCTGGAACCTTGCGTGTGAGCAGTGGTCCTACTGATGCTGTCTGTGGTTCTATCGTAGCCTTAGTATGCACTTCAGATTGCGTCACTAGAGCCTTTCCACGATCTGCTATCTTATGTCCGAGCCTGCAACATTTAGAACAATATGATGGCAAATCTTCATAAATTACCTGTTGAGCCATCACTTTGTTTAATGCTTGGATGAATACTCGCTAAGGTAACTCCTGGGTGACATCAATTTCAATACATAAACGAGCCACTGATGGACAAAGAGATTCAGCGTCGCAGTATCCAATTTCATCGGGGTTCCTAGCATACGACCAATCTGCTTGAGGGCAGATTTCTGATTGAGATGCAACGGTAGCCCAGGAAAAGATACCCAAACCGGCACAATAGGCACATCAACTGTAGGATCATTTGCCGGCGTCCATTTTGTAACACGCATATATTTCCCTGCTATCATCCAACTTTGACGTGCAAAGCAATGCAGGTAATCTTGTTCATGCTTAAAGTGTAGTACCACATGCGTGGAGTCCAGGAGCCCCACCTGCACCGGGCCAGTAAATCCGATCGGATCAATGGACGATCGGATGATGGCGATTGGCGGCTTGCCATACCAAAAAGTTCCCACAAGTGAGAATTTGAACGGAGCCGCTAAGGAAGCGATTTCTTCATCCGTAAAAGATATCATTGGGCTGCCCTTGTATTTGTGTATCGGCTTATGATCAATGTGAGCAGCAGCTGTCGTCTGAAATAGGGAAGCGAAACTCTTCTTTGATGAGGAGTCCGTAGGGTTTGTCGAAGGTTGCATGGCCGCCATTAGGAAAAAAGCAATCTTTCGGTGATGAGAGAAATATTAGAGTAGAGAGAGAGAGAGTAAAATGCGAAAGCAGTAGCTGTCGATGTCGGCCGGCATCAGCCGGACCTCCATTGCCGCCGCGCCGCCCAATCGCCAGAGAGAGAGGTCATCGTGCTTTTATATATATATATATATATATATATATATATATGTATATATATATATATATGTATGTATATATATGTATATGTATGTATGTATATGCATGTATATGTATATATGTATATATGTATATATATATATATGTATATATATATGTACATATTTTTTTTATGAAAGAGATTTTATTAGCATGAGTCCTCACTTATGGCGGAGGAATACCTTATTACAAAGCATAAAAGTATGGCGATAGTAGTAGCATATGATTATCAACATCCAAACGATATATAATATGCCACATTAAAACCTTGTCAAGTAAAACCACCCTTGTGGATAAAACCTTGGCGAAGGAAAAAGCGTACATATTTATAACAATGGAGTGTTGATAGACGCTATCGCTTAAAATGACTGAAAATACATTTCGAAACGAATACAACAACGGAAATGAAAACCATGATGAATCCCGCGCATGATGTGCACCTCGTTTGCCAGCGGAGAGAGCTGCGATGTCGATGACTGAGTCAGATGTATATGTAGGTCGTGATCTCGTCCATGCACAAGATAAAGAAATGTATGAGTGAAACAGAGTAAAGAGACACAGCAAAATGTATACAACAAGCCGAAAGCAGACCATACCCGGTCTGCCTGTACCAAGTAGGGCACAGGCAGAAACTGTAAAGGCGCGCCAATCCATATGGAAGACCGTAGCCATTAAGGAAACTGCAAATGTACAGAGGAGAGATCCAAATCAACAGTACCACGAACGATAGATGGAAGACTGTGACTCGTAAAGGAGCTAGTTTGGGGAAACATCATCGCATGTTGAGCTAGATAGTGTGCCGCCATATTAGCTTCTCTGTAGACATGATTAAAGGCCAGACCGTGTTGATGAAGCAGTGTCCGCAAGAGGCGAAGATGATAGTTCCCAAAGATGGATTGTGGTTGTCTCAGTCTTGAGACCATTTGGGCACAGTCAGACTCTAAGATAATGGTACGATAAAACTGGAGGAAATAGAGGAGGCCAAACAATGCTGCTTGTATTTCCGCTGCAATCGGCGTACTGTGAGGAAGACGAAAAGAAATCGCTCCCACACAGAATCCAAGATGGTCACGCAGAATCTCCCCACTGGAGGCGTAGGACCTGCCAACTAATGCATCAATATTTAACTTTAGTCTACCAGATGGTGGGGTTTGCCATCTGATGATTTGAAGGCGCGGAGACTGAATTCGGGGAATCCATGAAAGACGGAGTGAGGGACTAGTTGCAATCTTTGAGCCTTGTATATATTTTATCCACACCTCGATATTAGAATGTATAGCAGCTCGAAGCGCAGATAGAGCAAATGAAGAAGATTCACCATATACCAACGTTGCATAAGTTCGCCAAATATTAAAGACAACAATAGCCGGAATGACTATCTTTAAAATCCCAAAAAGCGACGAAAACGTAGATCGATACCACCAAGACAACAAGTATTGACGTAGGTGTAATGAACCTGGCGATATACCCTGTAGTTCCATAACGAAGAAATCCCAAATGAGACAAATGTCGCTGTAGTAAAGGAAAACATGATCTACCGTGGCCGAATGTCGCTTACAGAAAGGACATTGTGTAGGTCGGGCTGTCGAGTAACGACCAATATAATCCTCAAAAGGCAAGGTAGAGTGGAAAATACGCCATAAGAATAATTTTATGGAGGGGGAATGTTGCTTAAACCAAATGAATTTAGAAGAAAGCAGTGTGGTCTTTGAACACGGCAAATGTCGTAAGCTGATTTCAAAGAAAATTCCCCGGTTGCCGTGGTTGTCCATGTAAGATGAGTGCCTAGGCCTTCAGTCTGTGCAGTGCAAGTAGCATGGATTCTGCAAATGAGTTTGCAAACCGGTGAATCCGGTAGCCGAGGGCGGTAGTCATCTTTGCCGCCATATTTAATATGCATGTATTTACTCCATAATGTATCTTGCTGCTGATAAGACCACCAAATGCGACAATGATGAGCCATCTGTAAAGTGATAAGATCACGGAGGCCCAAGCCACCTTCGGCTATTGGTAAAGTAATCTTAGGCCATGCTACCCAATGGTGTCGGTTGCCCCAATAAAAAGATGACATCTTTCGTTCAATGACCTTTATAACTGACTTTGGTAAACCACCTGCCGCGAAAATATGAAGAGGAAGGGCCGAAATCACTGAGCGGAGAAGCACCAAGCGTCCGGCCATGGAAAGAAAACGAGTGTGCCAGCCTTGAATGCGATCGTCAATATGCTGCAATAGAGATGTACAATATCTGGACCGATTTATACCTTTATGCAAATACAATCCAAGATATCGAAATGGTATAGCCGTACTCCTCATGCCTAAGATGGTTTCAAAAGAGCGAAGTTGGCGCAATGAAGTGCTAGCAGAGGGAATGAAACTGCTCTTTTGGAAATTAATCTTTTGCCCCGATGCTGCTTCATACATAGATAAAAAAGAGTGAAAGCGTCGTAAATTTTGTTGTGTGCCCCTCAAAAAGATAAGTAAATCATCTGCATATGCTAAATGGGTAATAGCAAACGGGATACGGCCTAAGCGAAAAGGCTACGGAAGCGCGTATGCATCGTCGAAACTGCAACCACGGCACGTGCGTCGGTTACGGCGGCCAAAAAGAACCAAGGGAAAACGTTCCGAAAAAAGAAAAAAAAAAAGAGGGGTGCAACACGAGGACTTCCCAGGGGGTCACCCATCCTAGTACTACTCTCGCCCAAGCACGCTTAACTTCGGAGTTCTGATGGGATCCGGTGCATTAGTGCTGGTATGATCGCACCCGTCGTGTTGATGTCCGCAAAAGCATTTGATCGAAGCTATGGCCATGCGACCCGACGCGTGCGAAATGTTCCGGGGTCCGTACGTGCCGTCTAGAGCGGGAATTAGCCCTTGGAGCGCTGACGCAATGGACTTCCAGTCGCCAGAATGTACCATGGCTTTGATGCCCCTGCTAAAACCTTCTGAAGACAGAATAAATAGCAAAGGGGACAGTGGGTCACCCTGCTTAACCCCTCTGTACGGCCTAAAAGAAGTGGAAGGTTGGCCATTTATCAAAACTGATAATGTAGTGGCGCGCAAGTGATTGAGGATTATTCGAATAAAGAAGTTGGAGAAACCAAACTGTCTTAATAATAATTCCAGGTATTCCCAGCTGACTCGATCAAAAGCTTTCATCATATCCAATTTTAGACATAACTGAGATCCTCCCTTATCAAGCATATGTATCATCTCACGTGCCATTAGAACTTGCGAAGAAATATCATGACCTGGCAAAAAACATGTCTGCTCCGGAGATATCAATTTCGGAAGCAGTGTGCCCAAGCGTGTGGCAATAATCCTTGTGCAAACTTTACTCAGAAAATTTGTAAGACATATGGGCCGAAAATCACTGAAAGTTTGCGGCGATTGCGTCTTGGGTATCAAAGTAATCAACGCACTAGCCATGACAGATGGTTGTGGTACTCCAAGAAAAAACTCCTGCACAGCTTTAACCACATCTGAATGTATTATTGGCCAACAAGATCGGTAAAACATACCGTGAAATCCATCCAGGCCTGCTGCACTCTGAATATCTAAATACCAAACTACCTCCTTGACCTCAGCCGCCGTTAGCAATGTTGTAAGCATAAGATTGTCTGCCTCCGTTATTGTAGAAGGGATATGGGAGAGGATGGATGAATGATTGTGTGCGGACTCGCATGCGAATAAGGCAGTATAGAAAGAGACGGCTTCCACCATAATATCATCGGGTGCCGTATACAGTGTACCAGTGGAGGAGCGAATTCGCTGGATGCGAAGATGCGTGCGTCTCCCTTTGATAATAGAATGAAAATATCGGGTATTTGCGTCACCCTCTTTAAGCCATCTTATCCTTGCCTTTTGCTTCCAAAAATGTAATCCATAAGTAGATGCTCGTAAATATTCAGCCTTTGCCCGAGAATATGTCTCACGAGTCTCATCATTCTAGTCAGCATCCCAACTAGCCTCAGCAGTATTCAGATGTGATTCCGCATGCATAAGGTTATTAAAAATACTTCCAAAGATTTCTTTATCCACCTTTGAATGTCCCTCTTCAAGGAAAACAACTTTGAATAAAAACCATACATACCTCCTGTAGTCGGATATGATAACCAGGCATTCTGCATATAGGAGTGAAAATCTGGATGAAGCAGCCAGGAGTCTAAAAAGCGGAAAGAGCGACGGCCAGTTGCTGTAGTAAGTCGACATGCAAACAAAAGTGGTGTGTGATCTGAAGAAACCCGCGGGAGATGTGTTAATTGCATGTCTGGAAACATATCTTGGAATGAGGAGTTAAGAAATAACCAATCCAATCTGCGACGAACTCGGCCAAGTCCCCTGCCATCTGCCCAAGTAAACCTTGGTCCCTGATATTGCGGTGCCATAAGAGAACAAAGCTCGACACAGTCATTAAAATCCTGTAAGATAGTCAGAGGTGGATGTGACCGACCCCGATGGTCCTCAAGCGCTTGAAATGTATTAAAATCTCCTTCAATTAACCAAGGCAAAGTGGAAGATGTAGCAAAGTCACATATAG
The DNA here is from genome assembly GCA_036186865.1 of Eustoma russellianum. Classification (NCBI taxonomy): domain Eukaryota; kingdom Viridiplantae; phylum Streptophyta; class Magnoliopsida; order Gentianales; family Gentianaceae; genus Eustoma; species Eustoma russellianum. The sequence goes on from AP025057.1 coordinate 22,568,062, forward strand.
AATGCCAAAGATCACGACGTAATGCTGCTGTGTGCTTTGCATACACCACTGAGAAGACGAAAGTAAGCTGGAGCGGAAGAAAAAATAATGTGAAATGTACTACTTGATCTTGATCCTGTGTATCAAGCAAACGAAATTCAGAGTCACGCCAGAAAAACCAAATGCGTTCAGACTGAGAAGCATACCAATTTGTAAAACCAAGACGTAAACCAAACCCAGCAATATGTGATGGATCATGCTTAGGTTCAATAAGAGCTAACAAATGCAAACGATGTTCTGTAATCAAAAGTCGCAAACTAGGTAAAGAGGCACGCATGCCTCTGATATTCCAAATTAACGTATTCATTGAGAAATAGTAGAAGCACTTCCCTGTGAGACCTGCGACACGCTTCGTGTGAGAATAGTAGATGGCGGCAAAGGGGGCAAATCTTTACGCCACGACGCTTTCGACGAGGGACAACTGGAATAAACTCAGCCTCCTCTACCGGTTCCTATAGGCGAGAGAGCAATGTATTGTCATCTGGAGACTGAGGGATTAACTGCATGCATCTAACAATCTCATCTACCACATAAGGTAAATCCACAGTTGTACCCTCAACAGGCAATTCCGTGTCTAATGCATGACCCAGTTCCTCTTGGGCCGGATCGGACTGGAGTGGTGGTTCTGGGGCATCACAATATACTTCAGCATGGGCGTCATTGTCGTGATCAAGTATGGTTTTAGCCTCTGTAGGGGGCACTTCTGTGGGGGCCTGTGGAGATGCCGCAGATGGTGGTTCAGCTATTGGCAGATCAACCACTTTCTTCTTTTTGATGGGTGTCCAACGTTGAGATTTTGGATGTGGTGGAGGAGGCGGCGGCGGCGGTGGTACGGACGAGGTAGCTGTGTCTGCACATGTGTCGGGTGCATGTCCCAATCGACGGCATGTAGTACAAAACTTGGAGAGATCCTCATAAACGATTGTCTGCAGTGTAAACCGATTTTTTGCCTGCAAATAAATTTTCTGGGGTAGGTCTTGAGAAACATCAACCTCTACACAAACTCGAGCGACGGAGGGGCAGAGTCCATCCGATGTAGCCACATCCAATTTGATGGGCGAACCAATAGGGCGAACAATCTCAAAAAGAGCTTCACGACGATGCAAATGAATTGGAAGACCAGGGAAGGCAACCCATATGGGGACAATAGGGACATCAGCAGTAGGATCAAAATCAACTGTCCATTTGGTAATGCGCATATGGCAACCCAAAATATGCCACGAACGTCTATAGAAACAACGTAGATAATCCGCTTCATTGTGAAAATTCAGCAATATGTGTGTTTGATCAATTAAGGTTATGCGCAAATCATGATGAAATCTTATCTTCTCAAAAACTTCACGTATAATTTTCAATGGAGGGCGGCCATACCAAAAAGTACCTAACAATGAATATTTGAAAGGAGCAGCAAGGGCATCAATCTCAGAGTCCAGAAATGATATCAATAGGATGCCTTTGTAGCGTGACACAGTCTTCGAAGATATATCAATATTTCCAGAGGATTGTGCACCGGTGACAACCGCAGCGAAAGTTGGCGGGACTGTCATTGAATCGCGTAAAAGAAAAAAGGAGGCATCTTTCTGAAAAAAATGATCACGAAAATACTGGAGAATTGAAGTATGACAAATGTAGACGATGAAGAATTAGAAGGAATAAAGTTCTGGCGGTGGCGGAGGCTGGCGCCGCTAGTGAGCGTGCGATCACCAGATGAGCAGCGGCGGCGGCAGCATATTCTTCATTTCATCATATATATATGTGTGTGTATATATATATATGTATAAAAATATATATGTATATATATATATATATGTATATATATATGTGTATATATATATATGTGTGTGTGTGTGTATATATATATATGTGTATATATATATATGTATATATATATATGTATATATATATATATATTAGGTGAAGGACGGGCAATACCGTCCGGGAGTTTTATAACCATCACTTGTGGCGGAGGAATACTGTGGTTACATAGTTGTTCTGCTTATGGTGGGAGACTGTCCCAAACTAAGCAATAAAGAAATGCAAATATCCAAATAAAGCGTAAACAAGACGAAAACAATGCATTATAGAAAACGAAAAAGACAACAAAATAATCTATGCGTGGTAGAGGAAGTTGAATACACGGTACTAAAGGAAAATAAGGCTGGGTCGTCTGCTGCACTAGCCAAGCATAGGCATCTTGCATCCCCATCATCTATCAAACTTGGAAATAATCCGTCGGTTTTAGAGCAGCTATTAAATTGCGTAATTGGGACGAAATTGAATATATGTAACAGATTGGTCGTACCAATGTGGCTTTGGTCATATTGGACTAAAGCAACCAATGTGAGAAGCTGGCTGGGTGTTGATTAGACGATATTCCATGGAGCATTTGCATGGCGTATCCTCGACAAGAAAAAGCAATGATTAAAAGAATGTCCATGTTAAATTTAAAAGAAGGTATATAATTAAGGCGATCATTTTTGCATAACAAGGTTGCCCGAAGTCCAAAGACTACGGTCAACATGAAAATATCAGCACCAACCTAATAGGGAGATATCAGTGCAAAAAGAGAATAAAGTGATATGTGAGAAACCATACCCATGTTGCCTGCATATAAGCAATGCAGGAAACCTCCAAGTACATGAAGCAAGCCATCCATGAGCTAGTGTCGGAGGGCATCAATAGATGTATTAGTATGATAAAACCCATGAGCCACCGAAGGAAGCGACACAGCAGATGTATATAAAGCTGCAGCAGGAAACATTCGGCCATGCTGAGCTAAATGATGTGCTACCATATTTAACTCACGTGGTATATATTATAATCGACTCTCAGTAAGCAGAAGAAGTGATCGTAGCCGGACATATTCAAGTAGTGTAGAAAAATTGGCTGAAGCATGAACCACTTGCTCGCAATCTGTCTAAATTATAAGGTCCTGATGCAGCCTACCAATAAAAAGAAGACTATACAATAACGCCTGAATCTCTACGCGCAAGGGTGAGAGAACATACAAGGCCAAACAAATAGCAACAACTATATGTCCCTCAGAGTCTCGAAATATGGCCCCAGCTGATGCCAATGTAGCCCCAGCGGATGCATCAACATTTAATTTTAACTTTCCAGAGGGCAGCAAAGTCCACTTCAGAACATGAACTTGCTTGAGACGTAAATGAGGGGTAAAGCATGCCGATATAAGAGAGGGAATATGTATGGCAAATTTCGTTCCATGCAATGTAGAGGACCAATCATAGCAAGAGCGACGAGCCATGGAATAAATACTAGATGGAGAAATATTAGCCAAGCCATAGATATGATTTTTGTATACCTTCCAAACATTCCAGCAAATCATGATCGGCCCAATTACTCGTAAGTGCCCTAATATATGATGAGTTGTAGAAGTAATTCACCACATTAACAAATGTGTGCGAAGATTATCTCCATACCCTGAGGGCCTGTTGAGTATCCAAGAAAATCGCAGCCAAACATCTTTGACATAAGAGCAATGAAGAAAGATATGATCTAAGGTGGCCAAGTGTAGCCGACAAAATGGACAGTAAGTTGGACAAATCTGAGTGAAGCGTGTTAGGTTATCCTCCAAAGGCAATGCTCGATGGAATAATCGCCACATGAAAAAGATTGCCGACTTGGGCACTTGTTGCCACCAAATAAACTTATGAGAGTATAATTGAGCATTGACAATCCGCAAATCATCATATGCATATCTAATGGAAAACATACCCGATGGGGAAGATCTCCACTGAGGCATATCCACGTTGGTAGTAAGCTATAAACAAATCGAATGCATGGAGCGAAGTCGCTACCATCCAGATGAATCATAAATGCGAGGCACATAATCCCCACAAATTTCGTACCGCTGTCTCATGTAGGCTACCCAAGGAGTGGATTTTGTGTGATAGTTCCACCATAATTTACAATCGTAGGCCGTCTGTATCAACGGCAAACTTCTAATACCTAAGCCACCTTCTCCTTCTGGCAAGCATAGTGTAGATAATGCTCTCCAATGATAGCGGTGCCCTAAAGAAAATGGACTATTTTCTTGTGAATGACCTGCTGTACACTTTTGGGTAACATGCCTGAAGCTAGAAGATGCAAAGGAATGGCTGAGAGCACTGACTGAATCAAAACAATGCGGCCACCTGGGGTAAGCAGATGACACATCCAACCCATCAGTTTGGCGTCGAAATGTTGTAACAACGAGGTGCAATAACACACACGGTTTATGCCACGATAAAGATAAGGTCCAAGATACTTTATTGGGAGAGTTGATGGCCGCATAAGTAGAACTGAACTTATACCTCACAAAGATGAAGGCATGACATAGGAACTAGAGACAAATTGACTTTTGTTGTAGTTCACAAATTGGCCCGAAGCTTGCTGGTAAGAAAATAAAAAATCCTAAAAAACTGTGAGATTTCATACGGCGCCATTAAGAAATATGAGTAAATCATCTGCGTAAGCTAGATGTGATACCGGGCAAGCTCTACCTAAGGAGAAGCCGTGAAGTGCACCACTATCAAATAAATGTTTGATGCCTCTAGTGAAACCTTCGGAACCAATGATAAATAATAAAGGAGATAGGGGATCACCTTGATTCACTCCCTTTGTTGGCGAGAAATAACCGAATGTTGTGCTATTAATTGATAGCGAAAGCTTGGAATACCGCATATTATTCATGATCAAACGAAAGAACCGTGGATGACATCTTAACTTTAATAAAATTGACTCAAGATAGGTCCAATTTACTCAATCAAAGGCTTTGGTCATATCCAACTTTATCATCACATTTGTGCCACGAGTTCTTCGGTCAATTACATGAACCATCTCATTAGCCATGAGAACATGTTCACTTATATCATGCCCCTTTAAAAAGCCAATTTGTTCCTCTGAAATTATGCGAGGTAAAATAGCCGATAGGTGGGTGGCAATGATGCGAGTCGTAACTTTTCTTATGAAATTTGACAAACATATTGGCCTAAAATCTGCATAAGAAGTAGGACGGTCTTTTTTAGGAATCAAAGTAATCAAAGAAGAGATCATAACCTTGGGTACAGGAACTCTGAGAAAAAAATTCCTGAACAGCACAAACAACATCCAAGCAAACAATGTCCCAGCATGTACAAAAAAAATGACCACTAAAACCATCAGGGCTAGCAGCGCTATTACGGTTTAAATTCCATACAGCTTCTTTATCTTCCTGCATGTCAGGCATAGCTAATAAGCTGTCATTATCAGAAGCTGTAACCAAAGAAGGAATTGTGTGTAAAAAAGAATAGACGTCAATAACTGGCTCATTTGTAAATAAATGCTGGAAATATTCTACTGCTGCATTTCCTAGCACATCGTTGTGTTGTAATAATTCCCCCACCGAATTCTGCAGCTGTCGAATTCTTTGCCGTCGATGTCTCTCTTTGACCATTGCGTGAAAATAAGAGATATTAGCCTCCCCTTCAAACATCCATTTTACTCTTGCCTTTAGGCACTAGTATGAAACTTGTTGCTTTTGCGTGCTCAAGAGAAGTGCTTGCACAAGGAAAAAGGCTTCTCGATTTGATGGAGTGGGATAATCGTCATATATTTTTTCCAGCCTTGCATAATTACTTTTACTTCTTTTGCCTTTGAAAATATGTTGCCAAACATAGTTTGGTTCCAATGGCGAAGATCGCGCTTGAGTAGGCTAAGCTTACTATAAAGACCACACGTTCCCCCAACCATAGAATATTGCTTCCACTGCGCCGCCACAAACGACTAAAATCCTCATGTAAAGACCATGCATTAAGGTACCTGAATGGCAGCCATATAGCCATCCGTGAGAAAGAGCATTTTAGCAATAATGGCGAATGATCTGAAGTAGCTCGTGGCAGATAATGAACAACCATATCATCAAATAAGTCCGAAAAAGATGGAGAGCGGAGAAGTTGATCTAGTCGCCTCAAAACTCTACCTTGTCACTGTCCACGCGCCCAGGTAAATAAAGAACGTATAGTAGGAATGTCCTGCAACTGGCAATGGTGAACGTATGCATTAAAATCTTCTAATGAGCGCAGAGTAGGAGCAGAGCAGCCTCTGTACTCATCTAGCATGAGGAAGGTGCTAAAGTCACCCCCAACAATCCATGGTTCCGATAACGTTTGAAAATGAGTAATCAAAGAATCTCATAATAACTTTCGGTCAGCTATAGTATGTCTACCATATACAACAGACCATCCAAATTGCATCTGAGTCTGCTTCCATTTAAATCGCAGGAAGGTTGTCTGTGCCCCATGCTCAATATGTTGCAAATCCAACGTTGAAGAGTGCCAAAAGATCCATATATTGTCATCACAAGTATGAATGGCATTACTATAACCCAGCCGTAATCGACAGCGTGTGAGTTTAAATGGCCGCTGCTTAGGTTCAATGATAATTAGCAATTCCACACGAGTTTCATGCAATAAACGTAACAATCGATCCATGGAGGTATGAAGTCCTCCTACATTCCAAGTTAAAGCATTCATTGAGAAAGATCAGAGACAGCACCATGACGCACTGCACTACGTGTCACAACAGTAGACGGAGGACGAGGTGGGAGTTTTTTTTTTGTTCTGCAGCGACGACAAGGGGCCACCAGAATAAAACCATCATTGTCTGAGGAGACATTAGCAAAATAGTCCTGCAGAATGTTGTCATCATCATCCAATACTTGACGATGTAAAAGACGCTTACCTATTAAATCTGATGCTTGTCGCATCTGCTGCCTGAAATCTGAACGTGAAGTGGCATCATATATTGATGGCTGGTCTTGTTGCCCTACATCCGAGTCAGAGCATTGGCAGGCATCCAGATCATCTATGTGTTGATTTTGAAGAAAAAGATCCTCCTTATTTGAGTGAAGGAGATGAAGATCTTGTGCTGGAGGGATTGCAAGACCGGAGGAAGTAGGAAGTGCAAACTCCGTCGTAGGCGCTGGAACTGCATGATCTGCATGAAAGATCGAATCTTTTGCAAGAAGCTTAGATGGCAGATCAGAGATGTCCTGAGGCTGAGCCTTCTTTTTGGGTGTCCACCGGGTTGCAGGCTTCGAAGGCTTTGACAGCGCTGGCGGCGGAAGATCCTCGCAAGCCCCAGCAGCGTGTCCTAAACGGTGGCAATCTGCACAAAATGAAGGGAGATCTTCATAAACTATTTGTTGTTGAATAATCTTTTGTTTCCCTTGCAAAAATAGCTTCTTTGGCAGATCTCTGGAGACGTCCAACTAAGCGCAAATTTGGGCGACTGAGGGATGAAGACCATCCGCTGTCGCAACATCAAGCTTGATTGGATGGCCAACCACGCGAGCAATTTCAAAGAGCGCCGACCGGTGATGATAATGTAGAGGCAACCCTGGAAACGCAATCCAAACAGGAACAATGGGGACATCAGTAGCAGGATCAAAGTCGATCTTCCACTTGGTAACTCGTATATTGAAACCCGCAACTGTCCCTGAACGACGAGAAAAACATCGAATATAATCCGGTGAGTGAAATTTAACAATACATGGGATTGATCTAGGAGCGTAATCTTGACATCCGATTGAAATCCAATCCGCTCAAAGACATCGTGAATGATTTTAAGTGGAGGCTGGCCAAACCAGAATGATCAAAGGATGTCCTTTGTGATTAGAGATTAGTTTGGAGGAGATGGTGATAGGTGGGGCACTGGAGGTGATGACGGCGGTGAATGATCGACCACCGCCGCCATGGAGATCAGGAGAAGAAGGAGGGTGCGACGTTGACGCCATCTTAATCTTTACAATATATATATATATATATATATATATATATATATATATATATATATATATATATATATATATATATATATATATATATATATATATATTGGTGGAAGACAGGCGGTACTATCCAATATTTTATTATAAACCCTCATTTCCGGCGGAGGAATACCATGGTTACAATGGTACCTATGAGCTACGTGGGACTCTCCCAAAAAATAACAAAGTAAAATAGTAATATTGCGGTTGAAGCATATACATAATCCATAGAATCTAAGACTACAAAAATAAGTCGTGATAAGCTCCTCGCAAGTAGAAGCATCCATGCCAGGGGGCGTCAAGCGGCGATGAAATTTACACAAAATTGATTAAATGTAATAACCAAAATGAGAGTGAAATACAAAAGAAAACGAAAGTGAATGATAGAAACATACTGAGTACACCTGTATTCATCCAAATACAGGCTCCAGTAAATATACAAGTATAGTGCAGAAAGGCCTGTAGCCCTTACATCATGAAAGAACGCCAACGATCCTCATCCAGAAAGCAGAGGAAAGTGATCATAAAATAAAAATAAAGTAATCTGAATAGGCCATGAAAGAGAAGAGGAAGCGTACTGGCGGTGCCTATATCTTGTTGATACAGGCAACCAAATATAATGGGCATGCATGAGCATCCAACTAAGAGAGATGCATGAACTTGTTTGTAATCGTAATTGTGGAGACATGTACGGTATACAGCCAGCATTTACTTGCCATAATGTGAAAGGACGACACAGTAAGCAGAGGTTATGTACAAATAAGATGGAAAAAATATACATAACGAAAAAAACCATACCAATGTAACGTCTGAGTGTATAGGGACAGAACAAGTCGCCCCAATTCTAATGGTGCATAACATGTGTTGTGCAATTTGTAAAATAATAACCACGGGCGGCTGGTGGAAGAGCGGTAGCCGAAGCAAATAAGGTCGTCGCAGGGAACATACGGGCATGCTGCGACAAATGATGCGCGACCATATTGATCTCACGGGGAATGGACTGTAGGTGACTACCAGTTAAATGAAGAAAGAGCTCCAACCGTGTATAGTCTATTAGATAGGAGAGCGTAGAATCATCTTCCTGTGTCGCCTGCAGGCAATCTGTCTCAACCAGCATGTGGTGATGGCTTTGACCAAAGTAGATAAGACTGTCCAATAGTACCTAAATTTCTGCATGGAGGGGAGGAAGACATGGCAGCGCAAATGTAATGGCGGCCACCATGTGGCCAGTGTGTCCCTTAGAATAGCACTAGCCAAAACCGAGTGCCTGCCTGCAGATGTGTCAACATTTAATTTCAATTTTCCTTAAGGTGGTAGCTCCCATTTCAATAGTCGCAATTACTTTATCCGTAGTCGCAGTGAAAGGCCATGATAAATAAACGTGTGGAGGTCGGCAGCAAGTTTAGTGCCTGAAAATGTGGACGTCCAATCATAACACTATTGACACACCATAACATAAATGCATTGGGCTGAAAGGTTAGCTGAGCCATAAACAACATTGGTGTAGACTTTCCAAACCGTCCAACAAAGTAGGGACCAATTATCCGAAATTGGCCCATAAGATATCGGGATGTGGAGGACAACCACCATTTTAACATGTATGTCCGAATGGGTATGGTACTTGTAAGAGGACCATCCAAAATCAAGGCAAATCGTATCCAAACATCCTTTACAAATGAACATTGAAGAAAAATGTGATTGATGCTAGCCGAATTGGACTTACAGAATGGGCAAAGCGTGGGAAAAACTTATATAAAGCGGCACAGGTTCTCTTTATGAGGAAGCGCATGATGAAAGAGCCGCCATATGAAGACACTCCCTGATTTAGGAAGCGTCTTGCATCAAATAAGTCTATGGTAATATAGAAGTGGACGGGCGATGCGGATATCCGCAAATGCCTACCATAGAGTAAATTGTCCTGTTGGAGAAGTGGTCTATTGCAGGGTATTATCGTTGGTAGTGTAATTTGAGCATACAGAGTTAATGGAACAAATCCTCTTTCAACCCAGAGAATCATAAATACAAGGTATAAAGTCAGAACGAGAACCATATCGATGGCGCATATATGCTGCCCAAATTGTGGACTTTGTGCGATAATTCCACCATAACTTGCAACCATATGCCAGCTGAATCAAATAGAGACTACGAATACACATACCGCCCTCATTCTCCGGCGCACAAAGGGTTGACCAAGATACCCAATGATAGTGATAACCCCAAATAAACTCTGCCATTTTTCGGCTAATAGCCTGCATCACGCTCTCGGGCAAACATGCAGCCGCCATCAGATGTAATGGGAGGACGGTGATGACAGGTTTGAGCAAAATAAGCCGCCCTCCGGAGTAAGCAAGTGACGTGCCCAGCCTGCTAACTTAGTATCAAAATGCTGTAGAAACGATTGACAATAAATTGCTTGGTTGATCCCTCGATATAAATAGGAACCAAGATATTTTATGGGCAAAAAAGATGGTCACATGCCCAAAACACTGTCGATTGCCATCAATGACTGTTGAGAGACATAGGAACTTCCCACAAATTGACTTTTGTCGTGATTGTCCAACTGACCTAATGCATGCTGATAAGATTGAAGAAATGGTTGAGAAATTCGCAAATATCTTGTGGAACCATTTAGAAATATAAGCAAATCATTCGGATAGGCCAAATGGGATATCCCTGAGACCCTACCTGTACAGAAGCCTTTAAGTGAGCCGATGTGAAAAAGATGATTAACCCCCCCCCCCCGACTGAAGCCCTTGAAGCCGAGGATAAATAATAGTGGGGATAGTGGGTCACCTTGCTTCACCCCACGAGTAAGAGAAAAGAAAACAAAGATCTTATCATTAACAACTACAAAGAGCTTGGAGTAACGCATGTTGTTCATAATAAGACAGACAAAGCGATCAAGAAAGCCAAATTTCCAAAGTAGAGTCTCAAGGTAATGCCAACTCACCCGATCAAAGGATTTCACCATGTCAAGCTTTATCATAAAATTAGCTTTATGTGTCTTTTTATCAATCAAAAGCACCATCTCATTCTCCATAAGAACATGCCCACTGATATCGTGTCCTTTTGAAAAACCTATTTCTTCAGTCAAGATTATCTGTGGAAGTAATGATGCCATGCGAGTAGCCATCACCCTAGCAATAACTTTGCTAATAAATTAGAAAGGCGTATAGGTCTGAAGTCAGCATATGTAGACAGCTGTGATTTCTTAGGGAGTAAAGTGATCATAGAAGAAAGCATAACCTGTGGCACCGGGATGCCAAGGAAAAACTCCCGGACCACGCACAAAACATCCAAGTTAAGTATTTCCCAACTTGTGTGGAAAAAATTGCCGTTAAATCCATCCGGCCTGGTAACGCTATTTGGATTTAGGCTCCAAAGTGCCTGCTTAATCTCTTCCATATCAGGGATAGATAGGAGCATGTCATTGTCAATCGATGTAACCAAAGAAGGAATAGAATGAAGAAAGTTATCCAATTCTACCACAGACTCACTGGTAAATAACTTTTGAAAATAATCCACTACACCACGCCCTAGATCGTCAATCTCCTCTAGAACCGTACATCATAATCCGTAATATGATGGATGCACTGTCAGTGATATTTGTCCTTGATCATCGCAAGAAAATACGCTGTATTGGCCTCCCCGTCAGCGCCCAACAAATGCGAGTGTTCTGCGACCAAAAGGATACCTACTCATCGTGTGCACGTAACAATTGTGCCTGCACAAGAGAGGGGTTGTTATCAAACTCGGCCTCCATTCAACAATAAGTACGCTCAGCCTCAGATGCCCTGCTAAAGATGTTACCAAATACAGCTCGGTTCCAATGTCGAAGGTCATACTTCAAAAGGCGGAGCTTATTATATAATCGACGCATACCTCACACCATGGGATATTTTGTCCATTGTGCTTCAACATACGCATAAAAATCATCATGCAAAGCTCATGCATTAAGATACCTGAAAGGCATAAGAGGCTTTACCATTGATAAACTGCACTTCAATAATAGCGGCGAATGATCAGAGGAGGCGCGTGGAAGATGGTGTACAATAAAATCTGCAAACAAATCAACAAAAGAAGTGGTGCACAACATGCGATCGAGGCGACGTAGCACACGGTTGTGTCCATTCCCCGAGCCCATGTAAATGGAGAACCCAATGTGGGAATTTCATGCAACTGACAATGATTGACACAATTATTGAAATTGGCAAGTGAGCGAAATGTAGGTGAAGTGCGATCCCGATGCCCATCTAAGCTTAAGAAAGTGTTAAAATCCCCACCAATGATCTATGGACCTGTAATATGCTGGAAAATAGTAACCAGCGATTCCCATAATAACTTCAGTTCAAGAGTAGTATGCCTGCCATATACTACTGTCCAATGAAAGGACTACCGCGTATGACGCCATATGTACCGTAATAGAGAAGACTGGACCCCATGATCAACACCACAAAACTGCAAATTTGCAGTGTGCCAGAAAACCCAGATATTACCTTCACAAGTATCAAGCGCATTGCTAAAGTGGAGTTTCAGCCAATAATATGTGAGCTTTGAGGAACGCTGCTTAGGCTCAATAAGAATTAATAGCTCAATACGATGAGTACGCAGCAAAGTGAGTAAGCATGCTGAAGAGGTGCGCAGACCTCCAACATTCCAAGTTAGAGCAGTCATTGCGAACTAGAAAAAGAAAGCGAAGGAAGACGGCCACTATGAGTCGCACTACGAGTCACAACAAAAGAAGGAGGTCGAGGAGGCAGTTCCCATCTCGGCCCGCGTCGCCAACGAGGTGGTATAGGAATAAACCCATCAGTATCAGGGACCGAAGAACCAATCATGGTTAAATTGTGGCATCTCGCTCCCGAACCCTAACTTCGGGAATAGTACACCTGCCATAGTCTACTACGAGAACTACAAGGTGTCATTCAAACTTCTTACACGTCAGAAATAACATAGAATTTTTTCGCGGAAACGATAGTTAAATTTTAATTCAATTTATAAATAATCCTAATGCTAAAAATAAATGAACTGTTTATGGATGACGAAACCCAACACATCTATCGAAATTCTAAAAGTCTAATAAAAATGAAATATATAAGAAATCCATCAAGTATCCCTAAAACGTCTCGTAAATCTCACTCGTCCAGGCTCTCGTAGTCTGACTTGTCCGCTACGAAAATATACTCGAACTCAGACTCACCTGTGGAAAGGTTAGTAGTAAGGGTGAGTGATCGGGAAATTACCCGTAGGTTATTCTTTTTTTCCAGAAAGGAACCATACTGACAAAATACATAAATACATAAAGAAAAAAAACAACAAATATATAAGTACATAAAGAACAGCAACAACTGAAGCGTAAGATAAACACACACTCATCCAATCAAATTCGATACGCAACTTCATGATGCATGCTCCTTCCTACTACCGTGTCACATGCAACAACATTATTATCCCACACAATATGCTCCTTTCTTTCCATGATATGCCATGCATGTCCCAGATCCTATTCCTCGTTCTGTATCGTAGAGTCAGCGTATCTCTCACTCCGTATCATGGAGTCAACGTAGATCTCACTTCGTATCATGGAGTCAGTGTATCTCTCGTTTCGTATCATGGAGTCAACGTAGATCTCGCTCCGTAATATGGAGTCAGCGGACATCGCTATATAACGTGGAGTCAGCGCCCCGAAGGATCACACGCGTCTGTATCGCAGAGTTACATGTCCCGAAGGGAATCACACGCACCTGTATCATAGGTCACACGCCCCGAAGGGATGCAATGCAATGCACATGCCATGAATGCTTCACACATAATCTGGAGTATCCATACACGTGCATATATACTTGTATGTACCCTCAAATTAATCCGGTATATCCATACTCCGATATATACTCGCATCTATACACGTGCATATATACTTGTACGTATATCCATATTTTTTCTTTCTCGGTATTTTCTACATTTTTTCAGGATTTATTTTTTCACTTTCTGAATTTATTTCTCATCCAATTCTTTTACTCTAATTATTGAAAATGTCATGAAAATATGATCACCATCACTTATATTTTTCCTAGCTTCTATTAATTTTTCTGTGACTTTATACTATTTTTTCTTATTTTTTCCTATTTATTTCATATTCATTTAACTATTTCAATTAATATAACTTTAGAAATTAGGTAAAAATATTTTATTTTTAGCATTTTATGTTTTCTGGAATTTAATTATAATTTTTTGGAATTTTAAACTAATTTTAATTAATTGTTTATTATCAATTTTATTTTCAGAAAATATTTTTTAATCCAGGTCAGCCCGCCATTGCCAGCTCAATCCCGCAACCGGGTCAGCTTGGGTCAACCCGACCCGGCTGACCTGGATTTTCCTTTTTTTTAAATTATTTTTCTATTTTCTTCTAACCTCAATGAAATCTTCATTTTAACTCCGAATTGACCCAAACCAATTGCATTTGACTTTGTTTAACACGACAAATCTTTTGCTTCTGGACACGTCAGCTCTTGTTCCGGACGCGCTGTTAGGGGCAGTGTGTGGGCCCCATGCACCAACCCTGAAACGTGCGCGTGTGCTACATGCATCGTTATCCAGGGCCGTTTTTCAATTTCCAGACTAATTCTGACCTAATTTAAGGGCGATGTGACATATTTCTAAGGCTATTCATGTATTTTCCATTTTTGGCGCATAAAAATCACTTCTTTAAATTAATTTCGAATCATACAACCAACACCATCGCACACACAATTATACACATAGATATGAACATCATAGAGCATGCATATATACGAAAACAAAATAAAAATTGCAGCAAGAATGATTTAAGACACGAAGTGCAGGCAATCCAGAAGAGGAGAAGGTAACCTATCTTTTCAGGTAAATAATTTCCTGTGCGCTTTTCTCTTCTTCCACCTTTTCCTTCCCACACCTGGCTGTCTAAGCTATGGAGGTTGAAAAATAAATTTTTTTAAGTAGTGGCAAATTTTTCAAAGAAAGGGAATTAGGGTTTATTTTATTTTTTCTTCTTTGTTTGGGGGGGATACGGAGGGACGGCAGCTGCTGTGGGAAAATTAGGGGGCGCTGAAGATGGGGAAAGGGGATGGGGGTTGGGGTTTATTTATAGAGGGTATAGGGTTTTCCTAAGTAGAGTAGGTTTAGAATTTTAATTAATATCAAATTCTAATTGTAAATTTTATCCATATCCCTTTTTTACTTATGGAAAGTAATAATGCTATATCTTTTATTTTATTTATTTATTATTATTATTTTCCCCAAAGTTCTCGGACATAATACTCCTCCCCCTTACAAAAAGTTTCGTCCTCGAAACTTGTGTACCTTATTCGAATAGATGTTGATAGCGCTCGCGCATAAGCTCTTCGACCCCCAAGTCGTTTCACGTTCTGTGTGGTGGGTCCACTGAACTTCCACATAAGGAAGGACCTGACATCTCAATACTTGATCCTTGAGATCCACGATCCGAGTAGGGGTCTCCTCATAAGTAGTGTCAGTACGCACTTTCAGTGGTCGAGCATCCAACACATTACCTGGGTCTGGAACATACCTCTTCAACTGCGATATGTGAAAGATGTTTGTGCACTTGGCCAAGGCAGGGGTAATATCAAACACTAGGCCAAAGTGCCAACTCGATCAAGTATCTCATACGGACCAGCATAGCGAGGGCTTAGTTTACTTTTTTCTCCAAACCGCATCACACCCTTATTGGGTGATACCTTTAGGTAACTTTCTCTTCTACTTCAAAATCCAATGACCGTTTCTTAGAATCTACCCTACTCTTGCTCCTATCTTGCATAGTATTGAGTCTATCACGGATAGCCTTCACTTTTTTCTTGGTTTGCTCGATTAACTCCAGTTCAGTGATAGCTCCCTCCCCAATTTCGTGCCAATAGATAGCGGACCTGCACTTACGTCTATGGAGAGCCTCGAATGATGGCATGCCGATGGCGCTATGGTAACTATAATTATAGGAGAGCAGTCAACTTGACCAAGTCGTGCCAGTTATCCTTGAAGTCCTAACGCACATGCTCTCCACATATCTTCCAAGGTCTGGATCGTCTATCTGACTGACCATCACTTTGAGGATGAAAAGCCACATTCAATTGTAACTCAGTCCACATCCACTTCTGACACTATGGCCAAACTGGATATGAACCTCTTTCACGATCCTAGACATTACTGGCTGGGACTCCTTGCAAGCTAACGATACTATGAATATACAACATCGCCAATCTCGCTCTAGGGTCGCGTCGCTAGAGTATTTACTGTAGAATCCACTCTGCCCAAATCGAATTCCATAATTTCTCTCTAGAGAGTTGAGTATGCATTAAAAGAGATGGTTGGAGCTACTTAATTAATGATTACCTGTCACGACGTCGCCAGCTGTCTCGATGTTTGCGTCCGTCATCACATGGACTCTGGTATTAGTCCTTGGTCGCTCCTTCGGTTGGCTAGTCTGTGACTGCAGTGTCCATGGTGTTGCCTTCTGCTTAGTACACTCTTTCGCATAATGCCCTAACTTTCCGCACCTGTAACAAACCATCGTTTTCTTCCAGCACTTACCTGGATGTGTGCGTCCGCAGTGTGTACACGGCTACAACGGTACAATAGCCCTCGATGGTAGCGGCCGTGTAACACTCTCCTAAAGTTTTGGCTGGGGTGGTCTAACGTGGGGTCCTCCAAACTGTCTTTTGGGTACCTTTACCAAGCGTCCAGGCCTCAGAGTGCTAGTCTCATCACGGGGCCCCTTGCCCCTCTCCTCCGTAGCGACTCTCTTGAAGTTGGTTTCTACCTCTTCGCATACCTCTAACAGCTCTCATCAAATATCCTAGGTCTGGTAGTGACTATCCTTGTCTAGATCTGTGATCTGAGCCCCATCTTAAATTTCAACATCTTCAGTCTTTCATTTGCCATGGTGGATGGCACATACTTACCCAGTGTATGAAATCTGTGGGCATGTTTAGCCACTGTTATATTGCCCTAGGTCAAGGCCTGAAACTCTACCATCTGCTGGAGAATCACACTGTCTGGTACGTAGAATATTTTGAACTCCTTCAAGAACTGGGTCCAAGAAATTGGCGGTGCCAGTCATACCTCCACACTGTGCCACCACTCCTCTGCGTCTCCAGCCAGAAACAGAATTACCACATCTACTCTCAGATCATTTGGTATTTGTAGCAATCTGAGATGGTCCGACATCGTCTTCAACCAAATCTCTGTCTCCTCTAGCTTAGAGGTCCCTCTGAAAATAGGAGCCTAAGAACTCTGCATCTCCTTATAAAAGAACCTCAGCCCTGGCTGCAGTGGTAGAGGAGGTTGTGCTTTTTGATTCAATTGTTGTTGCGTTTGTGTTAAAATATTCGTCAAGATGGCCATGGCGTCAACAAGAGCTTGGGGAATAGCCCTCTGATTCTGGTGGTTATTACCATGCAACCTCCTTTACCAGTTTCGTCACATCTTGGCGGCATTTTCTGGAACTATAACAGTAGAAAATATTTATTTATTTGAATTCAGGTTAAGTTGGGGTGTATTTTGGAAATTTCTAGTCACTTATGAGGTGCATGCAGAAGTTTAGGGTTAAAATAGTAAATAAATAAAGAAAAACGAAAGAACACTCACACTCTTCTTAACTCAATCATAACTAAAGTCTAAGATCATCTCTTAAGTCTACTTTGTTCATCAGGGGTAAAATCGTCATTTAAAAAAGATCATATCTTATGTCTAAGTGATCTAGTTAATCCTGCGTTTCGGAGGCAAATCTGGAACATGGGCTCTGATACCACCTGTGGCGCCTCGCTCCGAACCCTAACTTCAGGAACAATGCACCCGCCGTAGTCTACTACGAGAATTATAAGGCGTCGTTCAAACTTCTTACACGTCAGAAATAACATAGAAATTTTTTGCGGAAACGATATTTAAAATTCAAATTCAAATTATAAATAATCCCAATGACAAAAATAAATGAACAGTTTAGAGCTGACGAAACCCAACACGTCTATTGAAATTCTAAAAGTCTGATAAAAATGAAATATATGTGAAATCCATCAAGTATCCCTAAAATGTCTCGTAAAGCTCACTCGCCCTGACTCGCGTAGTCTGACTTGTCCTCTACGAAAATATACTTGAATTCAGACTCATCTGTGGAAGGGTTAGTAGTAGGAGTGAGTGATTGGAAAATCACCCGTAGGTTACACATCTTTTTCCAGAAAAGGATCATGCTAACAAAATACATAAACGCATAAAGAAAAATAACAACAAATATATAAGTACATAAAAAACATCAACAATTAAAGCATAAGATAAACACACACTCATCTAATCAAATGCGATGCGCAACTTCATGACAACAAATATATAAGTACATAAAGAACCGCAACCACTGAAGTGTAAGATAAACACACACTCATCTAATCAAATGCGATGCGCAATTTCATGATGCATGCTCATTCCTACTATCGTGTCACACGCAACAACATTATTACCCCACACAATATGCTCCTTTCTTTCCATAATATGCCATGCATGTCCCGGGTCCTATTCCTCGCTCCTTATCGTAGAGTTAATGTATCTCTCGCTCTGTATCATGGAGTCAACGTAGATCTCGCTTCGTAAAGTGGAGTCAGCGGACATCATTCCGTAACGTGGAGTCAACTTAGACCTTGCTCCATAACATGGAGTCAGCGGATATCACTCTGCAACATGGAGTCAACGCCCCAAAGGGTAACACGCGCCTGTATCATAGGGTAACACGCCCCAAAGGGAATCCACGCCCCTGTATCATAGGGTCACACGCTCTGAAGGGATGCAATGTAATGCACATGCCATGAATGTTTCACACATAATCCGGAGAATCCAAACTCATATATATACCCGCACCTATACATGTGCATATATACTTGTATGTGTACCCTCAACTTATTCAGGTGCATCCATACTCTTATATATACACGCGCCCGTACACGTGCATATATACTTGTACGTATACCCCTATTTTTTCTTTTTTTGTATTTTTCACATTTTTCGAGGATTTACTTTTCCACTTTCTGAATTTGTTTCTCATCCAATCCTTTTACTCCAATTATTGGAAATGTTATGAAAATATTATTAGCCATCACTTATATTTTTCTAGCTTCCATTAATTTTTCCGTGACTTTATACTATTTTTTATTTTTTTTCTCTATTTATTTCATATTTATTTTCTAATTATTTTAGTTACTTAAATTAATACAACTTCAGAAATTAGGTAAAAATATTTTATTTTTAGTATTTTTATATTTTCTAGAATTTAATTATAATTTTCTCGAATTTTAAACTAATTTTAATTAAATATTTGTTATTTATTTATTTTCAGAAAATGTTTTTTTTAAACTCAGGTCAGCTCGCCACCGCCAGCTCAGCCCTGCAACCGGGTCAGCCCGACCAGTTGACCTGGATTTTTTATTATTTTTCATATTTTCTTCTAACTTCAATAGAATCTTCATTTTAACTCCAAATTGACCCAAACCAATTGTATTTGACCCCGTTTAACGCGACGCATCTTTTGCACTTGTACACGTCAGCACGTGTCCCGGACATGCCGTCAGGGGCCACGCGTGGGCCCCAGGCACCATCCTTGAAACGCACACGTGTGCTACATGCGCCGCTGTCCGAGGCTGTTTTTCAATTTCTAGACTAATTCCGGCCTAATTTTCAGGCTATGTGACCTATTTCTAAGGCTATGTAATTTTTTTTAGATCATACAAACAACACCATAGGACACACAATTATACACATACATATGAACATCATAGAGCATGCATATATACAAAAACAAAATAAAAATCAAAGCAAGCATGATTCAACACACGAAGTGGGGAAAATCTGAGAAGAGGGGAAAGTAACCTACCTTTTTGGATGAATAATTTCCTACACGTTTTTCTCTTCTTCCATCTATTCCTTCCTACACCCGGCTGTCTAAGCTATGGAGGTTGAAAAATAATTTCAAAGAAAGGGAATTACGGTTTATTTTATTTTTTTCTTTTCTGATGGTGGGGGAAAATAGGGGAGGGGCAGCAGCTGCTGGGGGGAAATTTGGGGGGGAGCTGATGATGGTGAAAGGTGATTAGGGTTGGGGTTTATTCATAGAGGGTATAGGGTTTTCTTAAGTATAGTAGGTACAGAATTTTAATTAATATCAAATTCTAATTGTAAATTTTATCCATATCCCTTTTTGCTTATGAAAAGTAATAATACTATATTTTTTATTTTAATTATTTATTATTATTTCCCAAAGTTCTCGGACGTAACATAAATGGTTGTGTTCTTGCACTTAAACTGACTGAACTTTCTGTAAGGAAAGCTACAGCCAAGGGCCATAAATCAAGGAAAATGTGTGATTGAGTTGTAAATAAGAATCAATCAAGATAAATGTGATTGATCTTATTTAATTAGTGATTGATACTTTCCTAGTATAGGGAGTCCATTGTATCTATATAGGGCACAACAAAGAATGAATGAAAACATCAAGAAATTTGATCCAAATTGTTTAATATGGTATTAGAGCCACTATCCGATCTTGGATAGAACGCATTCTCATCATATACCATGGCCTTACCTGGAGGGACGGGGGACCAAACACCTTTCTCCGACACCTCTGACATGGCCAAGGAAGCACCTGATCAGAACCAAACATATATCCTAATCCAAGTCCTTGAACTCCTCAGAAATTTACCAACCAAAAACGATTCCATCGAAAATCTCTCTGGTCAGATTCCAAACCTGACAGAGAAACTCAATGATAGGAATTACTCTGTTTGGGCCAGGAAACTGAGTTTAGATCTTGATGGGAGAGGCAAGCTCACACACACCACAGCCCCTCCCCCATCAACAGATGATCCGAAATACACAAAATAGCGTCAAGCTGACTCCACAGTAATCACATGGATATTGGAGAACATTGACGCAGATTTGGTAAATCAGTACATAGATTTCCCAACAGCGTGGGATCTATGGAAAGGAATTACGGCAACTTACAATGCAGGGAAGGATTCTCTTCAGATTTACGACTTGACAGTCAAGGCGAATAGCCTCCGTCAGGGAACATAGTCACTAGAGCGAATTTACGGTCAGTTACAGGCAGTGTGGAAAGAGATTGATCGGAGACAGTCAAATCTGATGGAGTGCCCATCGGATATGGTAAAATACAACCAGATCCAGTAGCACAATAGACTATACCAGTTTTTTCAAGCCATTAACGAAGAATATGACTCTGAGAAGAGAGATTTGCTAAAACAAGACCCTCTACAGACGATTGAATAGGCCTACGCTAAAATTCGAAGGGAGGCCAACAGAAGGAGTATTATGAGGGGAGATGGACCATCATCGGAGGAAAACCCCTCAGGAATTGGAAATGGCTTAGCCATAAAGAGTATTCCACGGCAGAACACCCACAAACCAGACGCAAGATCAGAGCCATCATAGTATAGAGGAGCTCCGGCCCAGTCATTTCGGCGGGACGAAGACAAATCACACCTCTGGTGCACTTTTTGTGGCAGGACAAAGCACACAGCGGAAGGAAGTTTCAAGATCATTGGCTATCCGGACTGGTGGCCAAAAAGTCGAAAAAGAGGCAAGAAAACAGTAGCTGGAACCACCATAGGCAGCACAGAAACCGCCAGTGGAGCCCCAGAAATCAAAGATTTGCCTTGCTAATTTACTTCCCATTTTGTGTCGAAAATAATGTGCACAGGTACCCCTAATTCTGGTGAAAAAAATTCACAGTGGCTGTTTGAATGTGGTGCGACGAATACAATGACATATGACCCATCAGATTTCCAGAATTTGATACCCTCAAAAAAATCATTAATCCACACAACTAACGGTGGGCAGTCACCAGTCCAAGGAGCTGGGACTGCGAATATTTCACCCTCACTCCGACTCTCTAATTGTCTTTACGTTCTCACCTTATCATATAAATTATTGTCCATCAGCCATGTCACTAAAGAATTATAGTGTACTGTACTCATTTATCCCTCCTTTTGTCTCTTGCAGGATATTCGGACGGGGAAAATTCTTGGGCGTGGTTCTGAGCGTAATGGACTTTACTTTGTCGATGAAGTAGACCAACATGGGGCGGCAGCGCTTGCTCACAGGACTACTGACAGGCAGGCATGGCTATGGGTCGTCCCTCCTGGGAGTATCTAAAACGACTTTTTCCTAAATTATTTCCTTAACATTATCAGTTTTCTTGTGATACGCGCATACTAGCAAAAAGCCATCGAAAAGTTTTTCCGTTGAATAATACAAGAAAATATGTTCCTTTCTCATTAATACATTCTGATGTTTGGGGTCCGTCTCTGTCACCTAGTCCAAATGGTTATGCATATTTTCTGCTATTTATTGATGATTCCACCCGCATGACGTGGGTATACTTCCTAAAAAATAAATCTGAAGTATTTGAAAGGCTTACTACCTTCTACAACCTTGTACACACCCAGTACGAAACTCAGATCCATATTCTTCATTCCGATAATGGAGGAGAATATATCAACACACGGATGCAACAATTTATTCAAACACATGGATTACTCCACCAAACCACCTGCCCAGATACTCCACAACAAAACGAAGTTGCTGAGCGGAAAAATCGATTTATCCTGAAAATTACCAGAGCCCTCATTCTTGAGTCCCATGTACCAAAATCCTATTAGCCTGAAGCGGTTGCTACTGCATTCTACCTCATGAATCGTCTACCCACAAAAATACTTGACTTCCACATGCCACTCGATACCTGACACACTTTCTCTTACCCCTCGGATCATTGGATGTACAGTTTATGTTCATATTCCTAAACCCCACTGATATAAGCTTCAACCATGTGCGGTCAAGTGTGTCTTTCTTGGATATGGTGTCAATAAAAAGGGTTATAGATGTTATGATCCAGTTGCCGATGCATCTATACCACTATGGACTGTGACTTCGTCGAAACCGAATACTACTTCCAAACCTAATCTAGTCGTCAGGGCGAGACATACAGAGATGACTCACTAGATTGGCTCTTAGCCCAGTACTGCCTGCGGCGGTCTCAACAGAGCAAGTAGGCCAAACCAGCGGTTTGCATTCAGAAAACAGGGGACAATCTAGTGCCTCAACCCCAAGTCCAGAATTGATGTCATCCGATTCTCCTCCTGAGGTCAGTACTCCATCTCTTGATATTGTGCCTCCTGATACTACTACTGATATTTTTTGAACAGTCAGTTCCTGAGAGATGTATTCTGCCTCCAAGACAAAATCGTTGAGTTCCTCCAGTACGGTATGAGCCGGAGTATCAGCCTCAAAACTCTAGGTATCCTGTGTCTAATCTGGTCAGGGGATACTATCCGAAATAGCAAGAGCATTCACCTCTTCTGTGCATAATACAGAAATACCTCGGAATGTGGATGAAGCACAAAAATGTCCAAAATAGAGACAGGCAATGCAAGATGAGATGGATGCACTAGAAAAAAATGGAACTTGGGAGAAGTGCAGACTC
The DNA here is from genome assembly GCA_036186865.1 of Eustoma russellianum. Taxonomy (NCBI): domain Eukaryota; kingdom Viridiplantae; phylum Streptophyta; class Magnoliopsida; order Gentianales; family Gentianaceae; genus Eustoma; species Eustoma russellianum. Next base: position 22,591,437 of record AP025057.1, read on the forward strand.
CAGTGAGGAAGAATACCCGTAGGATGTCGTTAGGTATTCACGATAAAGTATCGATTAGATGGGACTATTGAAAGGTAAAAAGCGAGGCTGGTGGCAAAGGGGTATACAAAAACATACGGTGTGGATTACTTAGAGACTTTTCTCCAGTAGCCAAGATAGACACGATCAGAGTCTTTATCAGTTACAGTGAACCAAGATTGGCCATTGTATTAGTTCGACGTGAAGAATGCCTTTCTTCACGGAGACCTAAAAGAAGAAGTATATATGGAGGCTCCCCTAGGATTCGCTTCAGGGTTCAAACAGGGCGAGGGTTGCAGACTGAAGAAAGCCTTATATGGACTCAAGCAGTCTTCGAGGACATGGTTTGACAGGTTCACCAAAGCCATGAAAGAAACTGGGTATCGACACAGTAACTCGGACCACACCTTGTTCCTCAAAAGAAATGGAGGAATGATTATGTGTCTTATCATCTATGTGGACGACATAATCATCACTAGGAATGATCATGAAGAAATTACCCGACTACGAAACAGGTTGTTCTGGGAGTTTGAGATGAAATATTTAGGACAACTTAAGTACTTCTTGGAGATAGAAGTGTTCAGATCAAAAAAGGGGATATTCATCTGTCAGCGAAAATATATATTGGACCTGTTAGTAGAGACGGGGCTACTGGATTGCAAACCTGTGGCAACTCTGATAGTTGTAAACCATAGCCTACAGATAAACAAGGGGGAAGCTAATGTTGATCAGGGACAATATCAGAGACTGGTAGGAAAAATTATCTATCTATCACACACCATGCCAGACATAGTTTATGATGCAGGGGTAGTAAGCCAGTTCATGCACTGTCCTCAGAAGGCTCATATGGATGCTTCTCTCAGAATTGTGAAGTATTTGAAAGGGTCAGTAGGACGAGGAATATTGTTTCAGAAGCGTGGTCATCTAGAAGTTGAGGTATACACCAATGCTGATTGGGCTGGCAACCTGAACGACAGAAGATCTACATCATGTTACTTTACTATTGTGGGAGGGAATCTTGTCACCTGGAAGAGCAAGAAGCAAAAGGTGGTAGCCTTGTCAAGTGCTGAAGCTGAGTTTCGAGGAATTGCACGAGGACTAGCCGAAGTATTATGGATAAGGAAACTGTTCACTGAGATGTGGTTCTCTCCGAGCAAAGTTTGTCAAATCAAGTGTGATAACAAAGCTGCGATTAGCATCTCTAAAAATCCTGTGCAGCATGACCGTACGAAGCATATAGAAGTTGATCGACACTTTATCAAAGAGAAGCTTGAAGAAGGCATAATTGATTTTCGATACACACCGTCAGAAGACCAGTTAGCTGACATCCTGACTAAAGCAGTTCCAGGAGGAGTCTTCCGCAATGTACTAGGCAAGTTGAGCATTGGTGATCCACTGACTCAACTTGAGAGGGAGTGTAAGGAAAGCTACATTCAAGGGCCATAAATCAAGGAAAACATGTGATTGAGTTGTAAATAAGAATCAATCAAGATAAATGTGATTGATCTTATTTAATTAGTGATTGATACTTTCCTAGTATAGGGAGTCCATTGTATCTATATAAGGCACAACAAAGAATGAATGAAAACATCAAGAAATTTGATCCAAATTGTTTAATACTTTCCACATAGAGCTTCATTATGTATCATCAACTTACTCTTCCTTTTACATGGCAAAAGTTACTTCGGGTTTGCCGTCCTATTCAAAATAAGTTTGTTTCCTTTTTAACTAGTTTGGCAATTAACTATTCTTTGAGTGATCAATATTTTAGTGTTTATGGTAGAAATGTTTACTGGTTTATGTGCATATGTATATTTGTATAAATACATACATATATGTACATATATGTGTGCATGTATGTACGTATATATTTATATTTGTATGTGTTTATTTTGAGTAAGATTACATTCAGCTTCTTTGTTAGGGTTTTTAGAGCTTGAATAATGAAATTTGGAGTTGAATTGAGGCATATAGCGAGAGATTACTGTGCTGGAGGTTATTGTTGATCTATAGGGTGAAGTTGCTGCCGTAGGAGTTTGGATTTTAGGTTACTTGGTTGCTGGGTTTAATGCAATGACCAAAGGTAAGGATTTTTCTCATGTTGTTTCTAAATTTTATTTCTATGACATGTGAATGATGATTATAAATGTTACAATGATTGAGAATTAGCTTTGCATCATGTATTTTATATTTATAGTCATGGTAGATCTTTAGTTGGACATTAGGCTTGATTAGCATATCTTTTGGAAAGAAATTCTACAAAAAAAAAATATCTATTTGGTGTGTGCTAGCAACCCCGGAGATCGACTTCCAGCTGGAGGTTTACTTCTTGTATATTGCTAGTTGAAGCCTGGAAATCAACGTCCATGTTGGATGTGAAGTTGTGAACCTCCGGATGGTTGAATTGAGGCGCGGAGGTCGACGTCCATAGGTCTTGATCATGATAAGGGACTTCTGGAGCGAGACATTATTCTCTGAAATCGATCTCGAGGTCCATATATCGATCTCCGACCCTGAGATCGTCCTTAAAGGGTTTTTGTTTTCAGGTCTTTGAGGATTTTAAAAATTATTCGACTGTTGTAAAGTCCAACATAACACCCGAGCTTCCAAGTATTTATTGTTGGAAGTAATTCAAATCAGACAAAATTGACTTCTGTACAGTAGCAGACGACCTGTCGAGCTCATGGTAGGCTGGATCGATCACCTAAGTTAAGACAGTTCAAATAGCGCAATTGAGTTTGCGTTATAAACAGTCCGACCTGCCGAACCTTAGCACAATAGCACTTCAGAACAGTAGTTGTGCAATATCAGCCTTCCAGCCGAGCTGAACTCAAGTTAGATTGATCAAACATATCAAATCAGTCTAGTCATCGCAAATGTATTTACGTTCTGGCTGATGACGGACCTGCCAACCTCGGCACCTCAGCACAACCACAACAGTTGAGCTTTCACCCGCTTTAGCAGAGCAGAGCTTAGTACGGCAGTGCTACAGAACAACGAATGTTCTTAGCCAACAGCAGAGCTCAGCACGGCAACACTGTATAACAACAGTGCTGTGCTATCCCACGATCAGTTGGGCTCAGCACAAAGCAGAGCTCAGCTCGGCAATAACCTTCACGGCTCAACTGAGTACAAATCCAAGGAGGACGTATTGCTCTGGTATATTGTGTCCAACCAGAAAGAGCAATCATCTCCCAAGATACAACGGAGTCAGTTCAGACGAGCGGCACTAAAGCATATGAAAGGGAATCGAGTGATAATCGTAGGATCACATACATGCTCGGCCTGAACCATTGGATCAGATAACCAGACTAGGTCTGATCTTAGCCGTCAAATCAAATAACTGTTCAATATGAGCCGTCAGATCATAACAAATTCAGGTCAGCCTGACCGGTTTAAGCTCAACAAGATTTTAAAATTTAATCTTATCCTATCTTAACAACCTGGAAGTCTAAACTCAAACAAACTCCAACCCAGCTGATAAGATCCGGCCCGCTGCTACAGGACCCGGCCTGCAGCTCGCAGCCTGGCTTGTAGCCCAGTCCGCAACCTGAGCCCATCAGGTCCGCAGCTCAGTCCGCCACCTGAGGCCTTGCCCAGGTACAAGTTTGAGCATTAATTTCTTATTCACCCGGTACCAGAATCGAGTGATTCAAAAGCCTAATATTATCTGCTCGTCGTCTAGATAATTAAGGACTTATTGGTTTTTACTTATTATTATTAAAACTAATCATAATCTTAGCCCAAAGTATGTTACTAACCACAGTCCAATTTCAATTTCTTTCCAATTTCTCCAACAATCCCCCACATGAAAGGGAATTAATACAAGTGTTTATACAGACTCTACCGAGAAGTCAGATAAAAAAATGCTGCATCAGAAGAGGTAGCTTCTGGATTTGAACCTTTCTTAGTGAAATACTATCGAATCCACTCGGCTAATTAGTGACATGTTGTCTTGAACTAATCGACATGTAGTGTGAATCTAGACAACAGTACTCACACAACATTTTCTTTAACAACTTTTTGGTTCTCATGATTTTGTTCATTTTGATCATGAACCACCCGGTTTCAGAAAGTGCGTTAAAGAACTTTGGCCTTACAAAATCTCCATAGAAGCAGCCACACTTCACACTTACATATGCGTTTCCTATCAAGAGTATTATGCTATACCCCACTTGATATATCAAGATATAGAAAACATTAAAAGCCTCAGCTTACCCTCATTTCTTTGCAGACATCACTTTTACTTAACAGAATGGCTAAGTGCCCACTGAACTCCATAACTTAGTTGTCCTATTGAACCAAGATTCTAGGATCTCTAGTCAACAAGGTTGGGTTACCGCTACAAAGATTCGTGTATTATAGTTTTTAGCCCTATTCCGTTTGTCAAAATTGACATCTGATATCTAGGAAATTTTTTTGTAAGCAAATATGCGAGATTTTCTTTTGATTTTATATAATCAATGGAAATCGAGCCATTAGAGATCAACTACTTAATAGTATTGTGTCTCCGTCGCAGGTGTCGAGACTTACCATTAAAGATGCTGCTTTGTGCTCGTCCTATAGGTGACTGACTATCACAGTGTATGCTAATAGGAGCAATTGGCTTAGTCCGGCAGGGCTGCCATTCAGCTTCTTTCCTGGCTTTATCTAGTGCCATAAACTCCGCTTCTATAGTGGAACGAGCTATGCACGTTTGCTTCATGTATTTCCACGACACAGCACCGCCACCAACAGTGAATAAATATTCACTAGTGGACTTAGAATCTTTATTGTCAGATATTCAGTTGGTATCACAATAGCCTTCCAATACTGTTGGATCGGGTAATATAATCCAATTGTATACAGTAAGTATCTCATCACTCTATTTAGAGCATTCCAATGATCATTACTTGGATTACTGGTAAACCAGCTCAATTTTTTTACCGAACATGCTAAGTCTGGTCTTGTATAGTTTGTTACGTACATCAGACTTCCAATTACTTGCGAATACTCCAATTGAGCTATTGTCTCGCCTCGATTCTTCCTTAAGTGTATACTTAAGTTGAGTGGAGTCTTCACTGGTTTCACATCAAGCATATTGAAATGCTTTAAAACTGATTCAATATAGTAAGTTTGTGACAACACGAGTCCTTCGGCTATCCTAGAAATTTTAATTCCTAGAATAACGTTGGCAACTCCCACATCCTTCGTATCGAAATTTCTCGTCAACATTTTCTTTGTGTTTGAGGTGATATCACGAGTACTGCCCATGATCAGCATGTCGTCTACAAAGGATATACTATCACATATACATTTTGTATGTTCTTAATGTAGACACATTTGTCACACTCGTTGATCTTGAAATCATTAGCTAACATAGCTTGATCAAATGTCAAGCACCACTGTTTAGGCGCTTGCTTCAGTCCGTACAGCGACTTAACAAGTCTGCAGACTTTTGACTCTTGTCCTATAACCACATACCCTTCGTGTTGTTCTATATAAATCTCTTCTTCTAACTCACCATTCAGAAACACAGTCTTTACATCCATCTGATGGATTTCAAGATTATAGACTGCAGAAATAGCAACTAGCATCCTTATAGAAGTGATTTTGGTTACTGGTGAGTAAATATCAAAAAGTCAAAGCGTTCCTTCTGTCAATAGCGTTTAGCTACCAACCTGGCCTTGTACTTTTGATAGACCCGTCCTCTTTCATTTTCTTCTTAAAAATCTACTTGCACCCAAGTGGTTTACTTTCCAGTGGAAGGTCAACCAACTCCCAAGTGCGATTCTGAAGAATCGAGCCTATCTCACTATTAATTGCCTTTTTCTAGAAAGGAGCTTCTGGAGTTGACATTGCCTCGGAAAATGTCCTTGGTTGGTTTCTAACATATAGGTTAGAAGATCTGTACCAAACAAAGTTGGTATTCTGGCGAAGTTTCTCATTTCTTTGATGAGTCGCCTCATGCATTCGCTTATCAGTTCTTGTTTCTTCATTATTCTTGCCTTTTCTCGGAAAGACATCTTCGAAGGACGCTGCATTCCTTGACTCCATAACAACGATTTCACGTATGTCAGGAATATCCAATTTGTGCACCAAGAAATGATATGCACTACTGTTAGTTGCATATCCTATAAATATGCAGTCAACCATTTTAGGTCCAATTCTCACTTGTCTTGGTTTAGCCAGAAACCCCCACACTTTCAAGTATTTGTAGCTAGGCTTATGGCCTTTCCAAAGCTCGTATAGGGTTTCATCCATCCTTTTAGATGGAATTCTATTCAAAATGACGTTAGCTGAGAGAACGGCTTCCCCCCACAAGTTTTGAGGTAAGCCCAAACTTATCAACATAGCATTCATCATCTCTTTTAGAGTTTGGTTTTTTGCTTTTAGCAATACCATTCGATTAGGATGAATATGGTGCAATCCTTTGATGAATAATATCATGTTCTGAACAGAATTCATTAAACGATGTATAATATTCACCACCTCTATCACTACGAATTGCTTTAATTCGTTTGCTAAGTTGATTCTCAACTTTATTTTTATAGCCTTTGAAAGCATCAACAACTTCATCTTTGCTACTTAGCAAATAGACATAACAGTATCGTGTGCAATCGTCGATAAAAGTTATGAAATACTTTTTACCACCTCTTGTATGCACAAATTTTAAATCACTCACATCGGTATGAATTAAATCCAAAGGTTTTGTGTTCCTTTTTATTCAAGGAAATGGCGCCTTTTCCATCTTCGCTTCAACACATATTTGACATTTTTCATTGTCAAAATTTGATTTGGACAACAAGTCAAGATTAACCATTCATTGTATTGACTAATAATTAACGTGTCCCAAACGAAAATGCCATAAACAAGAAGACTCAAGCATGTAAGCAGAAGAGAAAGCATTATTATTAGCCTCTGCGGGCAAATCTCTTTTGGGTGCAATCGTGATGACATTCGATTTAAACATCATATTCGACAAGTACCCCTTCTCCAAATACATGCCATTTTTTGAAAGAATATCTTTATTGGACTCTAACACTAGTCTAAAACCGTGCATGACTAGAAGAGATCCAGATACTAAATTCTTCCGAGTGTCGGGGACGTGCAACACATTTTGCAGAGTCAGATGATTCCCTGAGGTGAGCTCAGAATAACTTTGCCCTGGCCTTTGATCTTCGATGAGGCCAAGTTCCCTATGTAAAGTTTTTCAGTGTTCCCGGGCTGGTACTCCTTGAACATCTCTCTGCTGGAGCAGACATGTCTTGTAGCGCCAGTATTGAGCCACCATTTGTGCATATTTCCCACATCTTTGCATTTTGAAACTACTGCATAGAGGTTTATATCGTCTATGGTATCAACTATGTTCGCCTTTACCTTAGTCTGCTTCTTCTTGGGCTTTCGACACTCATTGCTCACATGCTCCTGAATGTCACACTTGTAGCATTTCCCTGTGAACTTCTTGGCTATCTGTTTGCCTTTCTTGTTCACCCCATAGTGGCCTTTCTTTTTTTTTGGCCTATGCAACGTGAGCCTTGGCCTGACCAGTACTGGATTGTGGCTTCCATTCAGATCTTTGATTTTCTTACTCTATACGGAGTCGAACAATCAGATCTTCCAATGTCATCTCCTTTTTGTGTTTGAGATAGCTTCTAAATTCCCTCCACGAAAGAGGTAGCTTCTCAATCACTGAAGCCACCACAAAATATTCATTGAGCAACATGCCCTCCTCTTCAATCTCAGCTACGAGCGTCTGAAGTTCCTCAACTTGAGAAACAACAGTGCGAGAATCAGACATTTTGAAATCCAGGTATTCACCGACAATAAATCTTAGTGTCGGCATCTTTCATACAGTATTTCTTTTCCAAAGCCTACCACAAAGGCTTTGCAGTTTTGTACGTGCTGTACAAACCATACAAGGAGTTGTCCAAACAACTCAGAATATGGCGCAAACAAATATAATTGTTGAAGTTCCATGCTTCAACATAGAGTTTGTTCTGTATATTCTGGGTTTGGTCCTCCACTGGTTCCACCATAGGTGGGTCCTTGGTCAAAAACGTGGCCAACCCCATGGCAGTCAAGAAGAACAACATCTTCTGCTGCCAACGTTTGAAGAAACTCCTATTGAACTTATCTGATTTCTCCACTTGGGCCACCACAGGACCCTGTGCAAGAGGAGTAGGCATCGGCACCCCAGAATTTGGTGCCATTGGAGCAGCACTCAGAGCATCAACGCCTTGAACATATCTTAATCTTGCGTTCTCTACTAAGTTTCTGTAATCTGTCAGAAACAAATGAGAATCAGTTCATAATCAATAACAATACGTCTTAAGAATTGTTGGAAATAATTCAAGTCAGACAAAATTGACTTTTGTACAGCAGTGGCTGGCCTGCCGAGCTTAGGGTAGGCTGAATCGATCAGCTAAGCCAAGACAGTTCAGACAGCGTAATTGAGTTTGCGTTCTGAATAGTCAGCCGGCCTGCCAAACCTTAGCACAATAGCACCTCAGAATAATAGTTCTGTGTTATCAGCCTTCTAGCCGAGCTGAACACAAGTTATATTGATCAGACAGATCAGATCAGTCTAGTCAGTGCAATTGTATTTACATTTTGGGCTGATGACCGACCTAACGACCTCGGTACCTCAGCACAATCACAATAGTTGAGCATTCAGCCGCTTCAGTCGAGCAGAGCTCAGCACGGGAGTGCTGCAGAACAACGAATATTCTCAGCCAACAGTAGAGCGCAACACAAGGTAGAGCTCATCACGTCAATACTGTACAACAACAGTGCTGCACTATCCCACGATCAGCTGGGCTCAGCTCAAAGCAGTTCTCAGCTCAGCAATAACCTTCACGCTCAACTGAGCAGAGATCCGAGGTGAGTCCAAGACTCTGTCCTTAAGAAGTATTGCTCCGGTATACTGTGCCCAACCAAAAGAAGCAACCGTCTCTCATGATACAACTTAGTCAATTCAGAGGTGCGGCACTGCAGCGTATGAACTCTACGAACCTGTAAGCTGTCCTGAACTTCTCGGATTATTAGAATGCAGAAGTGTATGTGGGAGAGTGAATATGCAGAGAATAATTGTGCAGAGGGAGATTGCAGAGAAAAGAGGAACTTTGGATTTCTAAGTGAGTGGCCACAGAGGCTAACTAGACCACTATTTATAGAGAAATTCTGAGGTCAGTCTATTACAACCAGTTCAACCACAGCCGTAGGACCACATACCTGCTCGGCCTGAACCATTGGATCATATAGCTGCACCAAGTCTGTCAGCAACCGTCAGATCAAATAACTGTTCAATCTGAGCCGTCAGATCATAATAAATTCAGGTTAGCTCGGCCGGTTAAAGCTCGACCACTTTTTAAAATTTAACCTTAGCCTATCTTAACAACCTGGAAGTTTGAACTCAAACAAACTCCACCCCCAGCTAATAAGATCTGGCCCACAGGACCCGGCCTGCATTCTACAGCCTGGCCTATAGCCCAGTCCGCAACCTAAGCCCATCAGGTCCGCAGCTTAATCCACCACCCGAGGCCATGCCCAGGTACGGACTGAGCTAAGCTGACTTACTCCCTTATTTTGAGCATTAATTTCTCGTTCAACCGGTATCGGAATCGAATGGTTCAAAAGTCTAAAATTATCTACTCGTCGCGTAGATAATTAAGAACTTATTAGTTTCTACTCATCATTATTGAAACTAATCATAATCTTAGTTCAAAGTACGTTTCTAACCACAGTTTGCAGCTTGACCCAATTTCAATTTCTTTTCAATTTATCCAACATTTATGACTTTAGGACTCTAACTGATATGATTCTAAAGGCTTGAGTTGTTTTCTAAGGCAAAACAACCTAGGGTATTGTATATAGACCTATGTCATGCGAGCAGGAGGACTATCATACTATGAATTGGGAACTAATTAAGGGTTAAGAGATATTTGATTTGTTTTTGTTGATGTCTTATGATTGTATGAATATATGTTCAAGATATGACACATGAATTGTTGATTCTTGATGTTAGTTTTAACATTTATCTATTGTCACGAAAACTCCATGATTCTTTGGCTGATTAAAATTTTTAGAATCTTGGTCCGTCGTGTCTTTACATAAAAGCTTGGTCGTGATAGATTGTCGGTACCATTTTACTATCTCTTTTACTAGGTAATAAACTCTTTGTATATTATATGTTCTCAAATTTAAAAACAAAATAGTAAACGGATTCCAAAGCTGCCAAAAAAAAAATCACAACATAATGAAAAATTATATATCAACTTGTGAATGTAACTTCCCATCTCAAAGGTATTTTATAATATTTCCAACACACATAGGGAAACTAGAATACAGTAATTTTTAAAGTCACTAGCCAATCTAACGACCTTTATGAATTAGAACGGGGCAAAAACAAAAACCCAACAGAAAGAAGATATCATCTTCTTGCAAAGCACCAGAACAGCTTAAAAAACTTAACTAATTATATGACATAATTATCTCATGTACCCTTTCCGTAACCCTCCCTGGATAGAAACCCCCCCCCCCCCCCCCCCCCAAAACAAAGAAACGAAAGGGTCAAGTGCAATTTAAATCCTGAAGCTCTTTGGAAGAGATATTGATCTTCATGGTGCAATACATATTGGCCGACTTCTTCTTCTTCATAACCATCATTAGCTTCACCTTTCCTCTCAAGGTAGATTTACTGCTTAGAGGAATCCAACCATTTCTAAGAATCTCATTTCCAAGCTCATCTCCTGGAACATCAGCTGATGATAACTCCACCACAACATTAAACTTCCTTGTGGATCGAATATTTGCCTTTCCCTTTGGAACTATTGCTTGTCCTACCTTAACGTTCTTGTAGAAGAACTCAATTGTGCTATTATGGTACTTATACTCACCAAAATTCGCATTCTTGACACCCAATTTCGCATTCATCGTGATGTTGAATGTAGAATTTGTTTTCAACGTGGAAACCTGAAAGTTGCCGAACGTTGCAGACCTCACGCGGAATTTAGGTGCTCTGACCTTCATGACGACAAGTGCAAAGACTAGTATTACTGCTGTTTGGAACACTACGAAGAGCAGACCGTAAACGAACCATTTCAAGCGTTTGTCGCCCTTTTTGCTTCCTCTGGACACTCCCACCCCCTCTTCATCTGGCATGTATGTGTTTGGTTCTTCGATTTGCGCCATTTGTTTGAGAATTAAGTAAAAAGTGGGTAGGAATAAGATCTGCTTTGAGGCTGGTTTTGGTTGATGAGATGCAAAAGTAAGGTTTGGTTTGGTTCTGGTTGTGCGATTAGGATTCTTATAGTGCCAAAATCAATACATGTTGACAAAGTAATGATGTGGATTGAAAGGGTAAACATTACTCTTTTGAAATCTTTTTTTTTTTTTTTGTTATGTTGTAAATAACAATTATTGGATGAATGTGGAGGGATATGAGAATCCCCCAGCACATGAAGATCTTTCAAGTCAACTGAATTTGCCATAATTTTGAAATTAAAACAAGTTGCGAAAAGGGCACTAGTTTAAGGGTCTGGCTTAGATTTCTTCATTTTTCGCCAACACAATGCTTTGTCACATTTTTACTCTAATAAACATATAGAAACAGCATTATTTGTTGCTTAGAACTACATGCATCAAATCATGTGTATGTGTTTATAATATATATATGTGTGTGTATGTACATATATATACATTTTTGTGTGTGTATATATAACGTGACACTTTGGTTATAGGCTATATACATACATCTTTATAAGTATTTAAGCTGTGTTTGAAAATGATTTGTTTGATTTTGACTCCGAGATGAAGACAACTGGGAGAATCTTACCGCATCCCGTAAGAGGGAGAATCCTTACTAAAATACCTCTCTTGGTATCCTATTCCGGTGACTAGGTGAAGTTAAAGATTTAAAACGTAACATGATAAGATATATAATAAATACAGTATAAGGGTGATAATTAATTGGGAAGAAAAGTATACGGGTGTCTGAAGCGTAATATAAGAAAATATAAATATATGTGTGTATATAAACATCCAAAACCACCACGTGTATGCCTTTGTTTTCTGTTTCTGAATGCAACTGCTAACTATCTTAATGGAATAAACGTCTGATTTATGGGATTAGTTATTTGATCATGAACCTGTCAAAAGCTTGTAGATATATATTTTAGCTTTCAACGAAGTGGTGCTTTTTTATATAGGTAAATATAGGTAGGCAAAAGACCAAGAGATGACAAATAACAGTTTCTTGATGTAGGTAATTATATATAATGCCAACCTAATAGCAGCTATGAGTATGAGGAATATTCCATTTTCGGCAGCGAGAATAGAAATACAATGAGGTGCGGTAAAAAATATATTGGATGTCCCATTCTGAGTAGCTTTCAGCTTTAGTTTTCATGGCACCAGAATATTAATAAACCATTAGACAAAGATGAACACTATTTAAAAGCCGTCTATGAAAAAACATAATCCAGAATCACTACAATGAAGTTCAAACCGATCTCTCAACATATACCAGATCTAATATCCGTAAAATTAATATTTTTTAATAAGGGGCTAAATCGAAAATTTTAACTTTACTGAATATTAGGTATAATTATTAAAATGGAAAAAATAGTATATATATATATATATATATATAGCACCTTGGGAAAATATAGCATGTATATATATATATGTACATATGTGTGTATATATATATGTATATATGTATGTATGCATGTGTTTATGCATGTACATATGTATGTATATAACACCTAGGGCAGCCACTCTAACTGCAAACGAAAGAAAAGAAAACAAAAAAAGGAAGAGAAAGTGTTCAACTGTAGCGCCCTGGTCCGATATTGGACATCGGTACAAGAGCATTCGCCGTAGTCTGCTACGAGAACTACGAAGCGTCAAAGCAGATCAAGCATCCGTCATCCATGACGTAAGATAAATCAGCGGAAACGTCGTAAAATTTAAAATTTCCATAACAATAATATAACCAAATACAATACAGTGGAAAAGAAACGTAGCTAGGGAAATGTCTAAAGTATTCATCAATACAACACATTAAACATTAAGTCTTTCATCTTAAAAAGAGAATTGGTGTAAGCATGTCCACTCTAATGACCATCATCCCAATAAGCCCACTCGCCGTTGTCCTCTACAAAAATCATCTCGAACTCCGCCTCACCTGAAAAGCGGATGGAGTATCTATTCTTAGCGAAAACATCGCTACCAAGTAACTCGTCTATACACCTTACGGGACTACACACGACGAGTCACCAGTATTATTGCATGTCAAGTCTTATTCTTCGTGACACATGATGCATGTACTCCTTTAAAACTGTTATGCCCCGCACCCTCCGTAAAATAAATAAAGGATAAACGGAAATTAAATAGGTTAAGGACCATTAATAACAATGAATTAAGAATTAAGTATGAGAATTAATTGAGAGGATTAAATATAGAATTAAGTAGCATTTAATTTTAGAATTAAATATTAGAATTTAATTGTTTAAGATAAATAAGATAATAGGATATAATTTAGAAAACTCAAACTTCACCCTTCCCCATAATAAAAACTGACGAGCATCAGTTTTCCCTCCTCATTCACAAAAGACGTCGACTCCCTTTCCCCATGCCCTAGCCTTTTCTTCTAGGTGTAAGAGAGGAAGACATCCTCCAAGAATTGATCCAACCTTCATTCGTTTTTCAATCTGATTATCGATAACCAAAGGCAAGTAATCTACTTATAAGTTCTTACGTTTTGCGAAAGAAGAAAATGCCTATTTTTTATATCAAAATGGATCACCATGCAGTAGTCTCTTTCTGTGAATCTATATGTGATTTATGTGTTTTGATTTCAAGATTTGGCCGCTATTTAGTTTAGATCATTGTTGTTTTTGTTGATTATGTGAGATCATGCAAAACCCAATCCCTTGAATCCCCATTTGCGCTATTTTCGGATGGAAGGAAAGGGGAGTGAAAAAGGTGAGATTTTGGGTTCGTTTTGATGAATGATGTGCGTTTTACGCTTGAATCCGTGATTGGTTCATGAAAGGTTTTGTGTTGGTGAATTAAGTATGGATTGATAGGGAGGTTTAGGCTTGGAATGGTTGGAAGAAAGTTGGAAATCGATTGGGATTTAGATCTGCAGTTTCTGCAGAAATCGCAGGATGGAAATTCTAGAAATTGATGACGTCGATTGATCGACGTCAGGGTATGACGTACGTCGATCGATCGATGGCTAGTTGGTGAGAGATCGACGTGCCTCATATGGACGTCGATCGATCGACGTCAGGGTATGACGTACGTCGATCGATCGACGTCAGGGTATGACGTCCACCTGTTTTGTGGAAAATTAAGCGAAGAAAGAGGTAAGTTAGGGGATCCTTTGGGGTGACCTTAGTGACTTCTTAGGACCTGATTGAGGCTAGTTTAAGGCTTGGGAGTACGACTTAGGATGGTGAATCAACGCGGGAGACTTTGTAATGTATTTGAATCGGACTTTAAGGTGTATGATCTAAGGGGTTAAGAATGAACTTTTGAAGCTTCGATAGAGTTCAAATGGAACGTGTGAGAAGAGTTACTTCATTCCTCGTATCCTTAGTGTGAAAGCTTAAGTGAGGTAGGTTTAAGCTTGTGAAGATACGATGCAAGTGAGAATGTGATTTGAAGTATGTGATTGAAGAACGTGATTGATATGTGAACGTGCATTCTTGTATCATGGCACTTGCATTTGCATTATGAGCTGTGCCTCGGCACAGGGTATAAAGTTTGCGAAATGATCTGTGATGCGTTATAGGGTATAAAGACAAGCTGTAACCATCACAGGGTATAAAGTGAGCAGTAATGTGTCATAGGGTATAAAGACAAGCTGTGGCACATTACAGGGTATAAAGTTGAGCTGTGGTGCATCACAAGGTATAAAGACAAGCTGTGACCCACCACAGGGTATAAAGTTATGTGACCGGACATTGTGACATGCATTGCACTATTTTGAAAAGAATTGCATAAGCATTTGTGACTGTGTAGTGTAGTGCATATTTTGTCATGCATCACGTGAGTCGTTACAGTATGATTGATTTGTATCTAGATTGTTATTGAACTGTTAAATGCGTATGATTTATTGTTCTTGTCTGTGATGCTATTAATCTATATTCTTGAAGTTATACAAGACATGTGTCCCATCACCCCTTGATTTAAATACTACTCGTGTCTTCCCATGTGTTGATCCCGTATGTCTTATAAGCAGGTTACTTGCTAGCATTTTTCGCTAAGGGTACTACCGTTATGTTGCAGGTGCGCCTGAATATGATATGATTTTCATGGAGGATGACGGCGAGTGGGCTGAATGGGATACTTAGAGCTCATGTTGAGAATTGTTCTAGATTGTCTTCTGCTATTCCAGCTTTCTTGTATTGATTTGAGGACTTAGATGGCTGCGTCCATAAACAATCCTTGATAGTTACGTTGTCTTTTGATGTACAGATTGATGGTTTAGAATTATTTTACATGTGTTTCCGCGCTTATTTCTCTTACATCATTGATGATATGTATTCGAGAGATGAGACGTCTTATAGTCTTCTCAGTAAGCTACGACGGGTGCACCGGTTCGGATTTGCTGTCCGGGTCGGGACGCTACAGGTGGTATCAGAGCCTAGGATTCAGATCTACCTCGGAGACCTAGGTTATGTCATGTAGAGCCTTAATCTATGAATTTGACCCTAAGTTGATCTTTAGATCTAGGTACATGATCTTAAATATAAGTTTGATTGGGTTGGGTGTGTGCGAGCGCGATAAAACTTAATTCACCATCAGTTTTACTTTCTTTCGGTTTACGAGTTCCGCCTTGTACAACTCATATGGGCCTTCAATATTTACTTTTGGAATTGTTGAATGCTAATAAGCGTTGATTTTGTAGACAATGCCTCATAGAAGAGATAACCAAGGAAACGGTGGCAACAGGAACGAGAACCCTCCACCACCACAAGTGATAATACCCCAGGCACTAATAGACGCTATCACAGTGATAGCACAAGGAGTTGCTCAACAGCAACAACAGCCCCCTCTGCCACCACCGCCTCAGCACGGCATCCGTTACTATATTGGGGAGATGCGGAAGATGCATGCCCCCACCTTTGAAGGGACCACTGATCCAGAGGTGGCCGGGTTTTGGTTGGACGAAGTAGAAAAGTGCTTCAGGCTGGTACAAGTGCCTGAAGAACTTAAGGTCGATGTGGCCACGCCGTTACTGAGTGGCAGAGCAAATGCCTGGTGGAATGGTATTCTGCCAAAGATGACTCCTCCCATCTTGTGGAGACAATTTGTTGAGGCCTGCAAAGACTATTATGTGCCTGAGACTGCCATTCTGGAGAAGATGAGGCAGTTTGATAAATTCGAACAAGGCAGGATGTCCATTTCTGATTATGCTGATAGATTAAATGCCTTGGGGAAATTCACGCCTATGGTGTTGGAAAATAACAGAATGAAGATGCTTAAGTTCGAAGAAGGTTTGAACCCCCGCATCCGGACGGCTATAGCGGGGTCTAGTCTGAAGACGTTTGAGGAGATGTTAGACGCCTGTTACCGGGTAGAGAGTGAGATGCGCAGGTCTCAGCCTAGAGAGGCTCATGACGAAACAAGCAAGAGGCCTAGGGATGAGAGAAGTGGAGGTAGACCCGGACGTTGGGTCAAAATTTCCAGGAAGGGTCAGACAGGACCATTTCAGAGGGCACCGCAGCCGAGTCAGTCTGATCATCAGGTGCCCGGAGTGTGCCCACATTGTCAGAAAAGTCATGTTGGAGAATGTTTGAAGAAGACCAGAGCATGCTTTAAGTGTGGTAAGACAGGTCACAGGATAAAGGATTGTCATGAGTGGAAGCAGAAACCACATGAAGACGCCGGGCCATCACAGCAACAGAGAGCTAGGCCCAGGACCAATGCCAGAGTCCATGCCATGACGGACGCCGAAGTGCAAGAAAGCACGGACGTTGTGACGGGTACGATTTAAGTTAAGTCTTAGTTGTTTAAGTTGAATATTAGTCATTTAAGTTGAAATTACATGTACTATACGTGAAAACCTTTATGTGCTACACTTTTTGTGTTTAGGTACGGTTCTAGTTAATAAAGTACCTGCGATCGTATAGTTTGATAATGGAGCGAGTCACTTGTTCATCTCTAAGCGATTCGTCAAAGGACTCGATTGCCTACCCGAGTGGCTTGAAACCCCTTTTAGGGTGAAAGCAGCTGATGAACAAGTACTGGTTTCACACCACCAGTACAAAGACTGTGAAGTGGAGTTGGATGGGAAGGTGTTTCCTGTGACATTGGTCCCAATTGCGATGAGAGATTTCGATGTGATTTTGGGCACGGATTGGTTGACTAAGCATCATGCCAACATCGAATATAGACGTAAACTAGTGACAATTAAAGATCCCGAAATGAATGAAGTGACCGTTCAAGAGAACGTCAAGTTAACCAAAGCCCCAAAGAAGATATACTTGACGGCGATTAAGGCTTTCAAGGCCTTGAAGAAGGGAGCAAAGGGACTTATGGTATATGTGTTAGACGTGAAGCAAGAAGTTCCCTCCATAGATCAGATTCCGGTAATCAATGAATTTAAGGACGTGTTTCCGGATGATTTGCCGGGAGTTCCGCCATCAAGAGAAGTGGAGTTCGAGATCAACTTGATCCCTAGAGCCGAGCCTATATCTAAGGCACCCTACAGAATGGCTCCAGCTGAATTTAAGGAGCTAAAGGGACAACTTCATGAGTTGTTAAACAAGAAGTTGATTCGTCCCAGTATATCACCTTAGGGAGCTCCAGTATTGTTTGTGAAGAAGAAAGATGATAGCATGCGGTTGTGTATTGATTACCGAGAGTTGAACAAAATCACCATCAAGAACAAATATCCTCTGCCAAAGATTGAGGATTTATTTGATCAACTAAAGGGAGCCCGATGGTTTTCAAAGATTGATCTTCGTCAGGAGTATCATTAGTTGCTCGTGAAAGCAGGAGACGTACCTAAAACAGCTTTCTGGACTCGATATGGGCATTATGAATTTTTGGTGATGCCTTTTGGATTGACTAATGCCCCAGCAGCCTTTATGGATTTGATGAACACCGTATTCCGAGAACAGTTGGACCAATTCGTAGTGGTGTTCATCAATGACATTTTGGTCTACTCCCCTGACGAGCAAGCTCATGCAAAACATTTGAGAGTGGTGTTGGAAATTTTGAGGCAACAGAAGCTTTGTGCCAAATTCAACAAATGTGAATTCTGGCTAAGAAGTGTCGCTTTTCTCGGTCATGTGATTTCAGAAGACGGGATCTCTGTGGATCCTAAGAAGATAGAAGACATTACTGAATGGCCAAGACCCACAAATGTGACCGAAGTCAGAAGCTTCCTAGGCCTTGCAGGCTACTATAGGAAGTTTGTTGAAGGATTTTCTACAATAGCAGTTCCATTGAGCCGACTTATGCAGAAGAAGACTAAGTTTGAATGGACTGCTGAATGCGAGCAGAGCTTTTCTGAGCTCAAGAAGAGATTGACTACAGCCCCGGTGTTGGCACAACACTCTGGCACCGACGGTTTCGTGATCTATAGTGATGCGTCCAAGAAAGGACTAGGTATGTATATCCTTACAACTAATGCATTGTATATACATATGCCAGTCTTAAACTAACTTTCTGTTTATAGGTTGTGTCTTGATGCAAAATGGACGAGTTATTTCGTATGCGTCGAGACAGTTGAAACCATATGAGCAGAATTATCCGACGCATGATTTAGAACTCGCGACAGTGGTGTCCGCCCTTAAGATTTGGAGACACTACTTATATGGAGAAAAGTGTGCCGTGTTCAGTGACCACAAGAGCCTAAAATATTTATTCTCGCAGAAGGATCTTAACATGAGACAGAGGAGATGGTTGGAATTGCTTAAGGATTACGACCTAACCATCAACTACCATTCGAGTAAAGCAAACAGAGTGCCAGACGCGTTGAGCCGAAAATCTAGCCATGCAAGACAGTCTCCTTTGGAGCGAGAGATCGAAGAGTTTGGTCTGGATGTTATAGACTCGGTGGCAAATGTCCTTACAGCCTTATCTATAAGGCCAGATTTGGTAGACAGGATCAAAGAAGCTCAGCATGAGGATGCAGCACTGAAGGAAATCCGTGACAAATTATTTACGGGACCAATAAAAGATTTTCAGTTGAGAGAAGATAAAAGTTTATGGTTTCAAAACCGGCTATGCGTACCAGATAAGGAAGAGCTTCGTAGAGAACTGTTGAGTGAAGCCCGTAACTCAAGGTTGTCTATCCACCCCGGCAGCACAAAAATGTATAAGGACCTCAAAAGGAATTATTGGTGGATAGGGATGAAGAGAAGCATAGCGGAGTATGTTGAGAGATGTTTAGTATGCCAACAAGTTAAAGCGGAACACCAACGACCTGGTGGTTTGATGATCTCACTTGAGATTCCTGAATGGAAATGGGAGCACGTGACTATGGACTTCGTGATGGGGCTACTCAAAACCAGAAATGGAAATGAGATGATTTGGGTAATTGTCGATCGTTTGACAAAGACAGCTCACTTCATAGCTATGCCACATGGTACATCTTATGAGAAATTATCCAACATATATGTGGATAACATTGTGAGCTTGCATGGAGTCCCCGTCAGTATTGTATCGGACCGTGATCCCAAGTTTACTTCTAAGTTCTGGAGGGTATTTCAGAAAGCGATGGGTACCGAGCTAAGGGTGAGTACCGCCTATCATCCTCAGACAGATGGACAGTCGGAGAGGACAATCCAAACTTTAGAGGACATGTTGAGAGCTTGTGTTTTGGATTTTAAAGGAAACTGGGATAGCATGTTAAAGCTGATGGTGTTCTCATACAATAACAGCTATCACAACGCGATTGGCATAGCACCGTTTGAGGCTCTCTGTGGACGCAAGTGCAGGTCCCCGGTTTGTTGGGACGAGGTTGGAGAAAGGATGATCACCGCGCCGGAGTTGGTATAACAGACAACTGGGAAAGTGAAAATCATAAGAGAGAGACTAGGGGTGGCGTAGGATCGCAGTAAGAGTTGGGCGGATGTTAAAAGATGACCCTTGGAATTCGAAGAAGGCGAGAAAGTCTATCTACGAGTCTCACCTACTAAAGGAATTTCGAGATTTGGGATGAAAGGCAAATTAAGCCCGCGATATATTGGTCCATACGAGGTGCTGGGTAAAGTGGGTGAAAGAGCATATCGATTAGCCTTGCCTCCGAGTTTGTCGCAAGTCCATAATGTATTTCATGTATCTCAACTGAGGAAATATGTATCGGACCCGAGCCATGTCCTTGTGGCTCAACCATTGGATGTTAGAGAAGATGTCACATATGAAGAGCATCCAGTGAAGATTGTGGATAAGAAAGATCAAGTCCTACGCAAGCGCGTGATACCGTATGTCAAAGTTCAATGGAGTAATCATACGGAGCGTGAAGCCACGTGGGAGCTTGAGGAACAAATGAGGGAGATATATCCACACCTCTTCCAATAAGGTATGTAAGTTTCGAGGACGAAACTTTTTATAAGGGGGGTGGAATGTTATGCCCCGCACCCTCCGTAAAATAAATAAAGGAAATAACAGAAATTAAATAGGTTAAGGACCATTAATAACAATGAATTAAGAATTAAGTATGAGAATTAATTGAGAGGATTAAATATAGAATTAAGTAGCATTTAATTTTAAAATTCAATATTAGAATTTAATTGTTTAAGATAAATAAGATAATAGGATATAATTTAGAAAACTCAAATTTCACCCTTCTCCATAATAAAAACTGACGAGCGTCAGTTTTCCCTCCTCATTCACAAAAGATGTCGACTCCCTTTCCCCAAGCCCTAGCCGTTTCTTCAAGGTGTAGGAGAGGAAGACATCCTCCAAGAGTTGATCCAACCTTCAATGGTTTTTTTATCCGATTATCGATAACCAAAGGCAAGTAATCTACTTATAAGTTATTATGTTTTGCGAAAGAAGAAAAGGCCTATTTTTTATATCAAAATGGATCACCATGCAGTAGCTTCTTTATGTGAATCTATATTTGATTTATGTGTTTTGATTTTGAGATTTGGCCGCTATTTGGTTTAGATCATTGTTGTTGTTGTTGATTATGTGAGATCATGCAAAACCCAATCCCTTGAATCCCCATTTGTGCTATTTTTGGATGGAAGGAAAGGGGAGTGAAAAAGGTGAGATTTTGGGTTTGTTTTGATGAATGATGTGCGTTTTAGGCTTGAATCCGTGATTGGTTCGTGAAAGGTTTTGTGTTGGTGAATTAAGTATGGATTGATAGGGAGGTTTAGGGTTGGAATGGTTGGAAGAAAGTTGGAAATCGATTGGGATTTAGATGTGTAGTTTCTGCAGAAATCGCAGGATGGAAATTATGGAAATTGATGACGTCGATCGATCGATGTTAGGTTATGACGTACGTCGATCGATCGATGTCTAGTTGGTGAGAGATTGACGTGCCTCAGATGGACGTCGATCGATCGACGTCAGGGTATGACTGACGTCGATCGATCGATGTCAGGGTATGACGTCCACCTGTTTTGTGGAAAATTAAGGGAAGAAAGAGGGAAGTTAGGGGATCCTTTGGGGTGACCTTAGTGACTTCTTAGGACCTGATTGAGGCTAGTTTAAGGCTTGGGAATACGACTTAGGATGGTGAATCAACGGGGGAGACTTTGTAATGTATTTGAATCGGACTTTAAGGTGTATGATCTAAGGGGTTAAGAATGAACGTTTGAAGCTTCGATAGAGTTCAAATGGAACGTGTGAGAAGAGTTACTTCATTCCTCGTATCCTTAGTGTGAAAGCTTAAGTGAGGTAGGTTTAAGCTTGTGAAGATACGATGCAAGTGAGAATGTGATTTGAAGTATGTGATTGAAGAACGTGATTGATATGTGAACGTGCATTCTTGCATCATGGCACTTGCATTTGCATTATGAGCTATGTCTCGGCACAGGGTATAAAGTTTGCGAAATGAGCTGTGATGCGTTATAGGGTATAAAGACAAGCTGTAACCATCACAGGGTATAAAGTGAGCTGTAATGTGTCATAGGGTATAAAGACAAGCTGTGGCATATTACTGGGTATAAAGTTGAGCTATGGTGCGTCACAGGATATAAAGACAAGTTGTGACCCACCACAGGGTATAAAGTTATGTGACCGGACATTGTGACATGCATTGCACTGTTTTGAAAAGAATTGCATAAGCATTTGTGACTGTGTAGTGTAGTGCATATTTTGTCATGCATCACGTGAGTCGTTACGGTATGGTTGATTTGTACCTGGATTGTTATTGAACTGTTAAATGCATATGATTTATTGTTTTGTCTGTGATGCTATTAATCTATATTCTTGAAGTTATACAAGACATGTGTCCCATCACCCCTTGATTTAAATACTACTCATGTCTTGCCATGTGTTGATCCCGTATGTCTTATAAGCGGGTTACTTGCTAGCGTTTTTCGCTAAGGGTACTACCGTTGTGTTGCAAGTGAGCCTGAATATGATATGATTCTCATAGAGGATGACGACCAGTGGGCTGAATAGGATGCTTAGAGCACATGTTGGGAATTGTTCTAGATTGTCTTCTGTTATTCCAGCTTTCTTGCATTGATTTGAGGACTTAGATGGCTGCGTACATAAACAATCCTTGATAGTTACGTTGTCTTTTGATGTACAGATTGATGGTTTAGAATTATTTTACATGTGTTTCCGTGCTTATTTCTCTTACATCATTGATGATGTGTATTCGAGAGATGAGACGTCTTGTAGTCTTCTCAGTAAGCTACGACGGGTGCACCGGTTCGGATCCGCTGTCTGGGTCGGGCGCTACAAAAACCACACACAACACTCATGCATATGTCTTCTTTCGTAAACATGTCATGCGTATCATTTCACCAAAACTTTTCACAATTCTTCTTATCATATTCTTCGCGTAGCAGAACTTTATACTCTGTGGATGATCAATCCACGGCAAACAGAACTTTATATCCCGTGCCGAAAGGTCCACGGCCCCATAACATAACTTTATACCCCATGTTGATAGGTCCACGGCCCCACTACATAACTTTATACCCTGCTGTTGATTCACAGGTCACGCTTTTATACCCTACTACCGCAGGCGTGACTTTTATACCCTGCGATCAACCAGCAGTCATAGCTTGTCTTTCGAAAACTTTAATCTTCTTTTGCAAACACATGTTCTTTCGCAAAACAAATCTCATGTAGAAACGCAAAGTGTTCATGTCGTGATGCAGAATGCTCATGTTACATCATATCAAACATGTAAACATATGCACGCACTCTACACATCAAGTACAAGGTCCTAAACCTCAAACACACCACACTCGTACCTTTTCAGGGCCTTTTGTATTACAAATTCACTTCAGATCCACTCTTAACCTTACTCATTCACACTTAACATCTACAACTCAAGTACACCTCTAATACCCGTGTATTTTATGAGCAAAGAAAGAGAATAAAGGTATCTCACACATGGAGCGCTTAATGTGTCGAAAGAGACTTCCAGTACACTTCGAATGCCTTCAGGAGGCACCTATAGTGACATGAAGTGCCTATACTAGGCGTTCGAAGTATTCTGAAATGTGCTGTGACACATCGAACGCCTACATAAGGCGCATTATGTGGCATGAAGCGCCTTATGAGGTGTTCAAAGTGTTCTGGAATGCACTGGGACGCATCAAACGCCTACTTTAGGCGCCTAAAGTAGGTGTTTGAAGTGTTCTCATGGTTCCAGAAACTGAAAATTCTGCAGTAACTTCTCCTCATCATCTTCTTCCTTCACCCTTTCATGTTAAACACATCAAATTTCATCTTACCACCTAAATCCATCATGCTTAACATACACATAACACAGATTGGTCCTTAAAATTGTAGGACCTGCAAGGCACCACTAGAAGGAAGGGTTGAATAGTAGGTGCAGAAAATTTGGTTTTCAAAAATGTTTTAATCCAAAAACACAACTTCTGAAAACAGTTTCTGTTTTCAGGACCTGTTTTACGACGTTCTGAGATTTGGAGAGATCTTAGTCTCAGATGTCCTGAGTATCTCCTAAAAATTTTAGATCAAAATTCAACCTTTAATCCTTTTAAAAATCGTTTGTGGTCGGATTGCGCAAATCTTCCAAAAACTATAGTCTGATTTAAAATATTTATTCCGATTAAACCGTGGCTCTAAATGGTCTGAAAATTTAATGACAAGCCCCTTACTATGTTTATTTAATTGTGTTAAAACAGTTTTGAAAAATTCCTTTGGGAAGTTAGTCAAATACGTTCAAAGTCTCAACCTTTGTAAGTCTGAAAATCAGACTGCACTAGTCTCAGAACTATTAACATTTGAATGACTTATACTTTTCCAAAATGGTTGAAAATTATGCCAAATGAAACTTAAAACGTGTGGCTATATTTCTGGAAAGTTTTGTGATTTTTGAAATTCGTTTGATATTTTTACTACTGTAATGAAAACGATGCAAAGTGTTGGAAACTGAAAGTAAAATGCTGAAAGTAGTAACACCGATAATTTTATACTGGTTCGGTTAACACAACCTACTCCAGTCTTCAAGGACACCTTCCTCGGTTATCACTAATCACAAAAAACACATTACCACAAATGGTTGCTAGAGTTACACACCAACTCCAACCCTTTACAAACGATACAAGCAATCACACCTTTCACGAACACCACCACCGAAAGAATGAAGGATTGATCACACCTTGATCAACCTTTTACAACAATGAGCGTGTATGGTGGTCTATACAAAGCCTATTCAATATATTTGAATATAAGAACAATAGGCTTGAAAGAGAAGAAGAAGAAAGAAATGTGGAAGAAGAAAGTAGAAGACTCCTTTTGCACTTGAAAATTATGAGACTTGTCTTGCTTTTGGTTGGCTCTCTTCTCTTCTTTTTATGACAACATGGCCGACCCCTAGGGCTTTTCTTCACCTTGAGAATTCTCTTTTATGTCCTTGGAAGAATGCCTTGTGTAGATGTGACACCATCTTGCTTACTTGGCACAACTTGATTGGATAGATGACTTGACCTTGCTTACTTGTCACTTGATGATTGGTCTATCTTGTCATCATTTAGTGTTCTGTAAAAATCTGATTAAAACTCATAAAACATGTGCCAATTAGTAGTCAAAAGGTTACCAAACAATCACACATTAATCCCCCTTCAATTTTGGAAGACAATTGAAGACAAACACATGCTAAATTCGTCCATAACAAGGAACATGTGCTCAAATTTCAGCATGTGTTGTATTTTGAATTGTTTCCTTGTGTATTGCCCTCTTCAATGTCACCAATCATGTGTGACTTATTTTCTACCAATTAAAGTGCCAGTAAGTGTCAAATAAGCTCCACCTAAGCTCCATCATGGCTGAAGTGGCGTGTGAATTGAGCTTGAACATGTGCTGAATTTATTTTTGTAAGCTTTGTAAAATAGCGCACAATAATTATACACATATGGTATATTCCAATCATCCCTAATTTAAATATTCTAGAACACTTTAGTATGTATTGAATATGTAAAAAGTGTCTAGATACATGTTACATGGCATGCAAAAAACAATCCATGTATCGTGTTCGTGGAAAACCGAATTTTTGACTTTTGTCGATTACGCGATTTTTCTCCAATTAAATTCAAAATTTTTGCACATGTTATATATATTATGTCACACATAATAAACATAGAATAAATTGAATATTCAGCTCTAAAATGTGATTAAAAGTGGCGCCAACATGTGCTTAAAAAGTGAATTTGGAATCTCCATAATTTGGCCTTAATTGGGGGTGATTTGTGTGTGCCATCATGGAATGATTTTATGGCTGAATATACCATGTAAGCCACGAAATTGATGGCCATTTTTGAAGTGTAGGGGTTGGCCATCTATATATGGCAAGTACATGACATGTTAGCGAATTTTCGGTAGTCACCCGATACGACATATTTTGGTTTAGAACCTTGTAACGTGTCGTAATAATTTTTTCATCACCATGACTTATATCATATGATATAAGACCTGAATATACTCATAAATATGAGGTAAGTATAGTGGTGTGACGTTGACATATGTTCGTAAAATATATAATGTGTCGGTAGTATGTTGGAATATATGTGTATAGTGCCTTTTTTTAAAAAAAATCTGAATATATATATATATATATATATATCAAAACGTGTGATAAGAGGTGGGAGAAGACTTTCCATTCTTTAATTTGTTGCCTTTGTGCCTTTTTCAAATATATCTTCATTTAGTGAACTACTTAGTTCATTTAACTAAGTACTTCACTTAATGAACTAGTTTAGTTCATTAATGGTGGCACCTGAAAATAGTTCAAAAACAACAAATGTTCGTCATTTGAAGTAATCTTTAAAGCATCATGGCTTGTTAGTACGGCAACATTATATATAAAGTATATAAGGCAGGTTTGTCGTAAAAACGTGTCAAGTCGTAAAATGTGTCATGCATTTCTTTAGCACATGTTATTTAAATTATGCATTTTGTGAATCACTCAAACCCCTTTTTCTCAACAATCTTCCCCTTTTGATGATTTACAAAATAACCTAAGTTCATGATTTAAATTTAGTTGCTCCCCCTCCAATAGTGCACAAATTCAAATTTTGAATTTTGAATTCTCCCCCCCTTGATTTTTGCAATCAATCACTCTCACTCCCCCTTAAATCGTTCACTTTCTCCCCTTTATTTTGTAAATAAAATCAAAAGTGCATGTAAGAAAGAAATAGCAATTTGTATAGCAACAAAAATCATGCATTTCAAGTGTATTGTGCAATAATATCAAAAGTGTATTCTTAAGGGTTATTTATTCAACCCTTTGCGAATGACCCTTTTGGTACCCAAATTCGGGTGACCTTTCTAGGTCATCCAAAAGCTGAGAAAAGAGATGCCTTTGGCCGAGAATCCCATCATGCACATAGTATGATCTTTGTCTTTGATATGCATTTGTATTCATGTGCATACTGTGTGATCTAAATGGATTTATGTTGTATGATCGTCGCGTATGCAACGATGGTTTCCTTTCAAATCTATATGGTACATGATTATACTTTGCACGTGTTGAGAAAGAATAAGTGCGATGAGGTATAATAGGTGACTCGCTAGTTTTGATGTTCACCTTCTTAGGCTTTTTAATCCTTTTGAACACATATGGTTGCTTAGATGAAGATAAGACAATGTTTGTAGATTTATTTTGTTCATCATTATCTTCAAGGTACCCTAATCCAGTTTTGTCACTTTCATGCTTTTGCGAAGAAATGAGACGATCTAGCGTGCAAGTTCCTCTATCGAATTGTTTTACCGTCTTTTCTAGATCTTCGTTTCTTGATCTCAAATCAGATGTCTTGGCTTTCATTACCATATTTTCGGATTTCAAGAATTGAATTTCAGATCTCAATGAGACAATCAAATTTGGCGACTCCTCTTTTGAATCGTTTAATTGACATACAAGATTTGCGTTAGAGGATTCTAACGATTTCTTGTCTTCAATTAAGCGTTTCTTTTCTTTTGCAAGAGTTCTAGCAAACTTATGTAATTCAAGATATTCAACATACAAATCATTAAAAGATAGTTCAGAATCGGAATCGGAATCGGAATTTACCTCACTATCAAAGGGTGGAGGCTTTTGCCTTGACATACCTTCTTGCTCGGTTTTGTCGCTAGTGGTTGCCATCTCACTAAGATCGTTGGATCTTCTTGTTGTGAGTGTATCTGTACTCTGATACCACTTGTAGGACCTGCAAGGCACCACTAGAAGGGGGGTTGAATAGTGGGTGCGGAAAGTTTGGTTTTAAAAATGTTTTAATCCAAAAACCCAACTTCTGAAAACAGTTTCTGTTTTCAGGACCTGTTTTGCGACGTCTGAAAAACTAGGTTACAGGTCTTCAAAAATTCTGAAATTTGAAGAGATCTTAGTCTGAGATATTCTGAGTATCTCCTAAAAATTTCAGATCAAAATTCAACCTTTGACCATTTTAAAAATTGTTTGTGGTCAGATTGCGCAAATCTGTCAGAAACTGTAGTCTGATTAAAAAAATTTATTCCGATAAAACCATGGCTCCAAATGGTCTGAAAATTTAATGACAAGCCCCTTACTATGTTTATTTAAGGTTGAAATAGTTTTGAAAACTTCCTTTTGGAAATTAGTCAAATACGTTCAAAGTGTCAACCTTTTCAAGTCTGAAAATTAGACTGCACTAGTCTCAGAACTATTAATATTTGAATGACTTATACTTGTCCAAAAGGATTGAGACTTACGCCAAATGAAACTTAAAATGTGTGGCTATGTTTCTGGAAATTTTGTGATTTTTGAAATTCGTTTGATATTTTTAATACTGCAATAAAAACGATGCACAGTGCTGAAAACTGAAAGTAAAATGCTGAAAGTAGTAACACCGATAATTTTATACTGGTTCGGCTAACACAACCTATTCCAGTCTTCGAAGACACCTTCCTCGGTTATCACTAATCACAAGAAACACCTTACAACAAAAGGGTTGCTGGAGTTACACACCAAATCCAACCCTTTACAAACGATACAAGCAATCACATCTTTCACGAACACCACCACCGAACGAATGAAGGATTGATCACACCTTGATCAACCTTTTACAACAATGAGCGTGTATGGTGGTCTATAAAAAGCCTATTCAATATATTTGAATATAAGAACAATAGGCTTGGAAGAGAAGAAGAAGAAAGAAATGTGGAAGAAGAAAGTAGAAGACTCTTTTTGCACTTGAAAATTATGATACTTGTCTTGCTTTTGTTTGGCTCTCTTCTCTTCTTTAGATGACAACATGGCCGACCCCTAGGGCTTTTCTTCACCTTGAGAATTCTCTTTTATGTCCTTGGAAGAATGCCTTGTGTAGATGTGACACCATCTTGCTTACTTGGCACAACTTGATTGGATAGATGACTTGACCTTGCTTACTTGTCACTTGATGATTGGTCTATCTTGTCATCATTTAGTGTTCTGTAAAAATATGATTAAAACTCATAAAACATGTGCCAATTAGTAGTCAAAAGGTTACCAAACAATCACACATTAATCCCTCTTCAATTTTGGAAGACAATTGAAGACAAACACATGCTAAATTCGTCCATAACAAGGAACATGTGCTGAAATTTCAGCATGTGTTGTATTTTGAATTGTTTCCTTGTGTATTGCCCTCTACAATGTCACCAATCATGTACGACTTATTTTCCACCAATTAAAGTGTCAAATAAGTGTCAAATAAGCTCCACCTAAGCTCCATCATGGCTGAAGTGGCGTGTGAATTGAGCTTGAACATGTGCTGAATTTATTTTTGTAAGCTTTGTAAAATAGTGCACAATAATTATACACATATGGTATATTCCAATCAGTCCTAATTTAAATATTCTAGAACACTTTAGTCTGTATTGAATATGTAAAAAGTGTCTAGATACATGTTACATGTCATGCCAAAAACGTTCCGTGTATCGTGTTTGTAGAAAACCGAATTTTCGACTTTTGTCGATTACGCGATTTTTTTCCGATTAAATTCAAACTTTTTGCACATGTTATGTATATTATGTCACACATAATATACATAGAATAACTTAAATATTCGGCTCTAAAAGCTGCTTAAAAGTAGCGCCAACATGTGCTTAAAAAGTGAATTTGAAATCTCCACAACTTGGCCTTAATTGGGGATGATTTGTGTGTGCCATCATGGAATGATTTTATGGCTGAATATACCATGTAAACTACGAAATTTGTGGCCATTTTTGAAGTGTAGGGTCTGGCATCTATATATGGCAAGTACGTGACACGATAGCGAAGTTTCGGTAGTCACCCGATACGACAATTTTTGGTTTATAACCTTGTAACGTGTCGTAATAATTTTTTCATCACCATGACTTATCTCATATGATATAAGACCTGAATATACTCATAAATATAAGGTAAGTATAGTGGTGTGATGTTGACGTACGTTCGTAAAATATATAACCTGTCGGTAGTATGTTGGAATATATGTGTATAGTGCCTTTTTTTAAACATTCTCCTTGACATTCTTTATTATAACTGTTGTTATATTTGTTGTTATGAGGTTTTCTAATATTTCTATTATAGGGTTTTCTAGAACATTCTCCTTGACATTCCTTTTAAGTTGTCCAGAGAACCCAGAAATAAGATATTCAGCAATTGCTACTTTATTTGGTTTTTGGGTTATTGAAGTGGATGGCTTAGGTTTAGACATTGCTGATGATGAAGTCTCGGCTAATTCTGTAGTTTTTGGTATATTGAATTTTTCAAGCAATGCTTGAAATTCTGAACTATTGGATAGGCTTTCAATAATAGATATTGGTGTTTTATTTGGAGATATTTGGGAAATTGGAACTGCAGCTATTAGGGTTTATATATATAAACGTGTGATAAGAGGTGGGAGAAGACTTTGCATTCTTCAATTTGTTGCCTTTGTGCCTTTTCCAAATATATCTTCATTTAATGAACTACTTAATTCATTTAACTAAGTACTTCACTTAATGAACTAGTTTAGTTCATTAATGGTGACACCTGAAAATAGTTCAAACACAACATATGTTTGCCATTTGATGTAAGCTTTAAAGCGACATGGCTTGTTAGTACGGCAACATTATATATAAAGTATATAAGGCAGGTTTGTCGCAAAAACATGTCAAGTCATAAAATGTGTCATGCATTTCTTTATCACATGTTATTTAAGTCATGCATTTTGTGAATCACTCAAACCCCTTTTTCTCAATAAAAATCATCAGCCTGCATCAACCGAAGACTACTACCATTCACATCTCTGGATGTATCATCAATCTTCGACCCACACTAAATTTGCAGTGACACATCATCTAAACCTTCAAACCTTTTTCAATTCATCTCAAATCATCTAACGCAATACTTGGAAAATACAAGAAATTATCACAACGCAATATTTGCACCAAAGATAACAGTCTAAGGGAATGTTTATCAACAACTAAGCACAACTTAGATATTCTCAGAATTTGGCCCAAAGAACATGTTTAATCAACCAACGGCAACAATTACATATAGTAGAGCATTTAACATAACAAATCAAGATTACCAATGTGTGATCCAAACTTTCTCTTTATAAGAACATAGGGCCTGTTGAATCCAAAATTTGCATAAAGCGTATAGAAAGATTACTTGCTTTTGTTTCTAGATAGTCTTACGAGTGTATAGCAGAACTTTGGAACGGATTGGACCTATGTTGACCGCTCTTTCTTCACCTTCTTCTTCCTTTCTTCTTCTTCTCTCTCTCTTTTCCTCTCCTCCTCTCCAGCCGTTTCCTTCTCCTTTTTCTCCTCCAACCGATGGTCTCCTCTCTTTTTGGGGAATTACACAATTGTATAACTCTCCCATCATTTAGTTGGGGGCAATTTTTATATTTGGCCTACTTTTCTAAATTCCTAGTTTTAACCCTTTCTTTTTTTATATTTTATTTAACTAAGCCTCATAAACTTATACAATTGATTAAATTTTATTTAAAGTTGTTTTCTAATTATTTAATATCGGACGCAGAAAATACGGGGTATGACATCAACAGGAAGGAAGGAGCGCGGTCAAGAAAAGGGAGAAAGAAAAAATAAAGAAAAAAAGGAATGATAAAAGGAAACTGCGTGTCATGCCAGGGAATCAATATCTAGGTAAAATATATTGATCTTTTATGTACTTATCCTGTTTTTTTTTTTACTTTAGTGTTAAGATTAGTGGAGGATGATGATGTTGTAAGGTATAACTGACTTTTGTAAGGTTGCTAATTTAATGATTGAACAATGATTTGGGTTGGTTTGAAAATGATTTAAGGATGCAGTATGATATTAATTAATTTACATTGCTTGATTTTATTTGATGTTGCTGATGACGTTTGTGAGGTATTAGAGTCGTTTGATATATGTTTTGGGTGTGTTTGGAGTGAAAAATGGCAGAAAAACATGTTCTGCGATAATGAGGAGCACTTCCTGCAAACCGGGTTAATACGAGCTGTGGAACTATTAGAAACGCTCATACAAGGGTCAGGAGACTTCTATGTCTTCTGAGACGATAACTGTTACAGGTTTGTCTACATACAAAGTTTTTGTCATTGAGATAAGATACGTCGGAAATATCGTTCTGTGTTCTACAACTTTCATGTTTTAAGCTATATCTCAAGGAGGATCTGAGGATCTGCAAGCATGTATGAAAGCCCTTAGTCTTTGGGAGGAGAACATTCTTAAGCAATGGCAGTCCATTCTCAGAAGCAAACTTTTGACTTTTTTTACACTTCTTTTCACTATAATCAGTGCCTTCAGGAAAGACTGTTAGCCATAATGAATCCCTGCGATCTGTAAAAGTTGAAAGCATATGGCACAAGACAGGCTCATCAGCTTCCCATTTCCTCTCTACTGGAATGAACTCTAAAATGTGAATTCCCCATCCAAGAATAGGCAGCTTCATCAAACTACTCTTGAGAACACACTTAATGCATCCCAAGCAGCCCTTACGCAATGCAAGATCCCAAAGGTACATCAAATCCACCTCTGTCCTATGGTTTGCGATTAGCAAAACACGCTCCCCTAGTGGAACAGTCTCACCAGAGAAAATCACTTTGGTTCCATTTATCTTTTCAAACAAGAATTGTAGCGCCACGACCCGGACAGCAGAATCCGAACCGGTGCACCCATCGTAGCTTACTGAGAAGACTACAAGACGTCTCATCTCTCGAATACACATCATCGATGACGTCAGAGAAATAAGTCCAGAAAAACGTATCTCATAAATCTAAACCATCAATACGGTACACCAAAAGATACAGTGACTATCAATAATTGTTTATGGACGCAGCCATTTAAATCTTCAAATGAAATAAGAACTGAAATAACAAGAAACAGTCTAAAACAATTCCCAACATGCTCTAAGCATCCCATTCTGCCCACTCGCCATCGTCCTCAATGAATATTATATCATAGCTAGGCTCGTCTGCAAAACAAAGGTAGTACCCTTAGCGAAAAACGCTAGCAAGTAACCCGCTTATAAGACATACGGGATCAACACATGGCAAGACATGAGTAATGTATAATTCAAAGGATTGGTGGGGCACATGTCTTGTATAACTTCAAAAATATAGACTAATAGCATACGAAAGCAAGAACCGTAATACATACACATTTAGCAGTTCAATGACAATCCAGTTACAAGCCAATCATCACATAACGACTCGTGTGATGCATGACAAAATATGCACTACACTACACAGTCACAAATGCGTATGCAATTTCTTTTCAAAACAGTGCAATGCATGTCACAATGTCCAGTCACATAACTTTATACCCTGTGGTGGGTCATGGCTTATATTTCCATCCCATGACACAACACAGCTTAACTTTATACCCTGTAATGCTCCACAACTTATATTTCCATCCCGTGTCACATTACAGCCAACTTTATACCCTGTAATGCTCCACGGCTTATATTTCCATCCCGTGTCACATTACAGCCAACTTTATATCCTGTAACGCTCCACGGCTTATATTTCCATCCTGTGTCACGTTACAGCCAATTTCGCAAACTTTATACCCTGTGCCGAAGCACAGCCCTTTTCAAGACATTATGCAAATGCAAGTGCCATGATGTAAGACTCCTTGTATCAGATCACATTCTTCATTCACATACTTCAAATCACATTCAATCTCAATCAGTCACACAAGACTCACCTCACTTACACACACGAGCTTATACTTCACGGCAGGTCAACATCACCTAAACATTGATTCTAGAACTCAAAGGCTAAGGTAAGAACCCTCACATTCCTCTTTTGTACTCTGTAAAGCCACATACGTCCATTCTTAACCCCTTAGGTCATTCACGTTGAAATCAGATTCGAATACCCTTCGAATTCTCCAAATTTGATTCACCATCTTAAGTCATGTTCCCAAGACTTAGAATAACCTCAATCATGTCCTAAGAAGTCCCTAAGGTCACCCAAAGGGTCCCCTAGCTTCCCTCTTTCTTCCCTTATTTTCCCACAAAACTGATGGACATCATACCCTCACATCGATCGATCGATGTGACTTCATATCCTCACATCAATCGATCGATGTCCATCAGAGAACATCGATCTCTCACCCCATTCTACATCGATCGATCGAAGTGATTTCGAACCCTCACATCGATCGATCGAAGTTCATCAGAGAACATTGAAATCTCAACCCCTTATACATCGATCGATCTATAAACTACTGAGGTACATCGATCTCTCACCCATCAGACATCGATCGATCGATGTACTTCAAACTCTGACATCGATCGATCGATGTCAGCGTTTCTCCAGAATCTCCTCTGCGAATTTCTGCAGTTTCAATCAAACGATTTCCAAACTTTCTTCCAACCATTCCAAGCCTAATCTTCCCTATCAATCCATTCTTAATCCACCAAAAACATCACCTTTAACATACGATTCACGGATTCAAGCATAACACTCAAAGTATTCATCAAATCAAACCCAAAAGATCTCACCTTTCCTCCCCTTTTTCCCTTTTCAACCGCAAATAGCACAATGGGGATTCAAGGGGATTGGGTTTTGCAAGATCTCACAAAATCATCAACAACAACAACAATGATTTTAACATATAATGGCCAAAATCTGAAACCAAAACACATAAGGCACGTATAGATTCACATAAAGAAATTACTGCATGGTGATCCAATTTTGATATCAAAAGTAGGCCTTTTTCTTTCGCAAAACGTAAGAACTTATAAGATGATTACTTGCCTGTGATTACTCGAAGACGGATTGAAGAACGGACGAAGAATGGGTTGAAGATCTAGAGGAGTCCTTCGCCTAGGGTTGAAGAATGTCAAAATCGCCTGATGGTGGGGATGGGCGCCGGTCCCTTTTCTGATAAAGGAGAGAAACTGACGTTCAGTCAGTTTTTGTATGGAAAGGGTGGAATTTGGAGTTTCTAAATTATATATTTTTATCTTATTTATCTTAAAGGATTAAATTCTAATATTTAATTCTAAAATTAAATACTAATTAATTCTAATATTTAATCTCTTCACAAATGCCACTTAATCCAACATTTAATCCTTAATTCATTACCATTAATTGTCACTAATTCACTGAATTTCCTTTTTATCCTTTAGTTATCCTAGGGGGGGTGCGGCGCGTAACATTCCACCCCCTTACAAAAAGTTTCGTCCTCGAAACTTGTGTGTTACGCAACTAATAACTTAGTATAGTCCTATATAATTCATTTACCTAGATAATGACCGAACTCAGTATCCCTTCGTATTCTGAGACGTTTCCCATTTTACTTCCTTGATACACGACTAAGTCCTCAAATCATTCTGTGTGTATGCATACAATGTAATTTGTAAATCCATTGTCCTCCGTCTAATAGATCGTAACATATTCCTTATATAGTTCTCGAATCAACCTTAAGGGTACCGTCAATATACTCGCTTCATGACTTAATCGTCGGTCTATATCGTACTTATATTTGCCATCCTGACCAACCCTCTAAAATCAGTTCTTAGGGGTAGCACAATCTTTAACTTACGCCCTGCGCACAAGACTCATCCCTGAAGCCATATGTATTTCTCGAAATACGTTGTACTCTAGTACGATTTAATTTAGTCAATACTAACATCTCTCAAGGTGCTCTAGTCCTTATGCGATTCAATCCTTACTTAGTCCTCCATAATGAGTGCTTACAATCTTCCACTTACACCACCTGACGTGTATCACCCAACTTATTGCAATCTACAATCCCCGATTCAAAAACTTATCACATATGATTTATCACTTAGATACTCAACCATACTAACATCCTTGTGTATGCCAGGATGGTAACCGTTACCCCTTCCTAACACAACTAAGTCTTCAAAAGCAGTTCTTATATGCTTACCAACTAGCTCTATTATCATGCTCTTAATTTCTCAGAGATACCGTCATAAGCCTAGTATACGAAATATATGTATGAACATGCTTCTTTTTAAATAAAATGTAGTTTAAGTGACTATAATTCAAAATATAGCTTTAATTATTTATACAGTATCCCTAAATTGTTTTTTTGTAAACATGAGAGCTAAAGTATTATAAAATCGTTTTCGCAGGTGTTGTTTTGCGTGATCTCTTATAAAAGAAATGACTAACTTGTTCGCAAGAGTGCCTCAAACAAGGAAAAAGAATATGGGTATAATCTACTCACAAAAGTGTTACAGGTAAGACTGCCTTAAAACCATTTGAAACTCAACGACGTAAAGTTTTATAAAACAATCTGGAAATGGTATATCTCTTTCTCAAAAAAAAGCATGTATGTTTTGAAACTACTTTTTGTTTGGCAAAAAAAAATTAGGTAACTTCATGGCAAGCGGTTGATAATTCCAAAAATAAAATGCTTGCAATATCAATAGTCGACAACTCAAATTATTTTAACAAAATAAACATAGCTAAACGAAAATTTGTGAAATAATATAAGAAATATATAGACATATTGCTCCTTAAATCATCAACATTTTAACATGTATCTATTTTCAGAGTTTATTAGTAGTAGTTGAAATTCCATCAGGTTGGAAGTACGAATACGGAAGAAAATATAGCATTGTTAAGTTAGCAGACTATATAATTAAGCAAACTAGTTAAAATACTTAGCAAAATTGAAAAAAAAATCTTTGAAATATAGGGTATATCTTGGTGTACGTGCTTATGTATAAGTATTTAACCGCTTGAAAAATATTTATCCATACTTCGTATAATTTCTATAATCCACCCTTACGGTCAAGGATAAATCTACCTAAGTACCGTAACTTATAGGTCTAATGTTCGTCTATTCATGCTAACATCTTTAGCTGAGACTGTCCAATCCTAGCATGGCAAACTAAATATTAATCGTCTTAAGGTATTCTCATTCACCGTACTTCCGTGCGCCACCCTACTCCATCGTACTTCTTACTGGGTTGTTTTAACCGCTAATTCTAATTCAGTTAAATCTCACCCGAAAAGTAATTATTACTTGTTCATGCTTGCTCCCTTGCAATTTCAAGCCTACCCGACTCGAGCCAAGTAACTCATTGTTTCTAGGGGTTCATCACTTAGCGAAAGATTTTGTGACACTTTATTGTTCCAAGGTGTATAATATAGTCGGTTCTTGTATGTCGCTACCGATCAATATCGCTAATAAGACTAATATGATCGGCCTATTTTGGTAATTCTAAAATTGGCATCTTAATTGTAAACTATAAACTCCGTTGACAATATCTTTCACTAACTCTACTGGTTATAACGCTAATCGTTATTTAGTTTCTATCATCTCACTATAAATTATCCCTTAGTATTTACTATACTATTACAACTCATTTCTTAGTAGCTATGGTCCCAAATTAGTCCTACGCTTGCTCTGGTGTTACCGTCCAAGTAAAAATATGGGCCTTCCCTTTTTTTTACCCTAATGGTGTCAAGTACCATGTTGCAGTTATGGTAAGGCAGCCCGAGTTACTGCCTGACCCATTAATATGGACCTAATGCTCGTACTAGTATATTCTGATTAACATCGTAATTCATTCAAATCAATTATATAGTGTTCAACTAGGGTTACTAAGATCACGGCTTAGAGAGTTGTGATCAACCTTAGATAAGGGAGAATTGTATGGGATATCTTAGATATACGTGTTTCCAAAACCGTTGGCCCTCCATAGTTTCAGATCATAACTTATTTCTAGGATCGTTCTTAGCATCATCATTCTTACCTCTAAGATCGCGTCTTATTTCCCAATCATAATTAGTACATAATCAACACCTATTACTAATTCCGTACTTATGTCTAAAGTCAACTCGTAATCAAGATCGTTTCTTAGGTCTAAGATCGTGACTTATGTTCAGAATCATCGCTTATAACTGAGGTCAGTACCTATGTTCATAATCATCGCCTTATGTTCAAATTATCACTTAGGTCTAAGGTTGTGACTTAGAGGCAAAATCGTAAGTTATTTTCTAATATCAGGGCATGGGGAAGCACGGCGTCTGATGGAGCCGCATCCTTAGAGTGGTTCCCTCAAAGTTTGGGACATGCATCTTTCGCATCTCCCCAGTGTAATACCTTATGCCACGCCGAGGCGGTGGTGGAGGAGGGGGGTTGCTGCTGCTGCTGAGCAACACTTTGCGTAAACACCGTTATGGCGTCCATTAGAGCTTGAGGCATTACCATTTGTGGTGACTGTGGATTCTCATTTCCGTTGCCACCATTCCCTTGGTTTTCCCTTTGAGGAGGCATTGTCTGCAAGATCACGCTTATTAGCATTCAGTCATCCCAAAGATAATACTGAAAGCCCTTATGCGTTGTACAGAACGAAACTCGTAAACTAACTTAAAATAACATTTATTGATTAAAATCTATCACACTAGCACACACCCATCCCAATCAAACTTATATCTAAGATCATGTACTTAGACCTAAAGATCAACTTAGGGTCAAAATCATAACTTACGACTCTACATGACATAACCTAGGTCTCCAAGGTAGATCTAAAGACTAGGCTCTGATACCACCTGTAGCGCCCCCGACCAGGACAGCAGAATCCGAACCGGTGCACCCGTCGTAGCTTACTGAGAAGACTACAAGACGTCTTATCTCTCGAATACACATCATCAATGACATCAGAGAAATAAGTGCGGAAACACGTATCTCATAAATCTAAACCATCAATACGGTACACCAAAAGATACAGTGACTATCAATAATTGTTTATGGACGCAGCCATCTAAATCTTCAAATGAAATAAGAACTGAAATAACAAAAAACAGTCTAAAACAATTCCCAACATGCTCTAAGCATCCCATTCTACCCACTCGCCATCGTCCTCAATGAATATTATATCATAGCTAGGCTCATCTGCGAAACAAAGGTAGTACCCGTAGCGAAAAACGCTAGCAAGTAACCCCGCTTATAAGACATACGGGATCAACACATGGCAAGACATGAGTAATGTATAATTCAAAGGATTGGTGGGGCACATATCTTGTATAACTTTAAAAATATAGACTAGTAGCATACGAAAGCAAGAACCGTAATTCATACACATTTAGCAGTTCAATGACAATACAGTACAAGCCAATCATCACATAACGACTCGCGTGATGCATGACAAAATATGCACTACACAATCACAAATGCGTATGCAATTTCTTTTCAAAACAGTGCAATGCATGTCACAATGTCCGGTCAAATAACTTTATACCCTGTGGTGGGTCATGGCTTATATTTCCATCCCATGACACACCACAGCTTAACTTTATACCCTGTAATGCTCCACGGCTTATATTTCCATCTCGTGTCATATTACAGCCAACTTTATACCCTGTAATGCTCCACGGCTAATATTTCCATCCCGTGTCACATTACAGCCAACTTTATACCCTGTAATGCTCCACGGCTTATATTTCCATCATGTGTCACATTACAGCCAACTTTATACCCTGTAACACTCCACGGCTTATATTTATATCCCGTGTCACGTTACAGCCAATTTCGCAAACTATATACCCTGTGCCGAAGCACAACTCTTTTCAAAACATTATGCAAATGCAAGTGCCATGATGCAAGACTCCTCGTATCAGATCACATTCTTCATTCACATACTTCAAATCACATTCAATCTCAATCAGTCACACAAGACTCACCTCACTTACACACACAAGCTTATACTTCACGGCAGGTCAACATCACCTAAACATTGATTCTATAACTCAAAGGCTAAGGTAAGAACCCTCACATTCCTCTTTTGTACTCTGTAAAGCCACATACGTCCATTCCTAACCCCTTAGGTCATTCACATTGAAATCAGATTCGAATACCCTTCGAATTCTCCAAATTTGATTCACCATCTTAAGTCATGTTCCCAAGACTTAGACTAACCTCAATCATGTCCTAAGAAGTCCCTAAGGTCACCCAAAGGGTCCCCTAGCTTCCCTCTTTCATGCCATATTTTCCCACAAAACTGATGGACATCATACCCTCACATCGATTGATCGATGTGACTTCATACCCTCACATCGATCGATCGATGTCCATCAGAGAACATCGATCTCTCACCCCATTCTACATCGATCGATCGAAGTGACTTCGAATTCTCACATCGATCGATCGAAGTTCATCAGAGAACATCGAACTCTCAACCCCTTATACATCGATCAATCGATCTATAAACTCCTGAGGTACATCGATCTCTCACCCATCAGACATCGATCGATCGATGTACTTCAAACTCTGACATCGATCGATCGATGTCAGCGTTTCTCCAGAATCTCCTCTGCGAATTTCTGCAGTTTCAATCAAACGATTTCCAAACTTTCTTCCAACCATTCCAAGCCTAATCTTCCCTATCAATCCATTCTTAATCCACCAAAAACATCACCTTTAACATACGATTCACGGATTCAAGCCTAACACTCAAAGTATTCATCAAATCAAACCCAAAGGATCTCACCTTTCCTCCCCTTTTTCCCTTTTCAATCGCAAATAGCACAATGGGGATTCAAAGGGATTGATTTTTGCAAGATCTCACAAAATCATCAACAACAACAATGATTTTAACATATAATGGCCAAAATCCGAAACCAAAACACATAAGGCACGTATAGATTCACATAAGAAATTACTGCATGGTGATCCAATTTTGATATCAAAAGTAGGCATTTTTCTTTCGCAAAACGTAAGAAATTATAAGATGATTACTTGTCTGTGATTACTCGAAGACGGATTGAAGAACGGACGAAGAATGGGTTGAAGATCTAGAGCAGTCCTTCGCCTAGGGTTGAAGAATGCCAAAATCGCCTGATTGGGGGGGGGGGATGGGCGCCGGTCCCTTTTCTGATAAAGGAGAGAAACTGACGTTCAGTCAGTTTTTGTATGGAAAGGGTGGAATTTGGAGTTTCTAAATTATATCCTTTTATCTTATTTATCTTAAAGGATTAAATTCTAATATTTAATTCTAAAATTAAATACTAATTAATTCTAATATTTAATCTCTTCATAAATGACACTTAATCCAACATTTAACTCTTAATTCATTACCATTAATTGTCACTAATTCACTCAATTTCCTTTTTATCCTTTAATTATCCTACGGGGGTGCGGGGTGTAACAAGAATGGCCATAAACCAAGCCAAAGACCAAAAAGAAAGGATACAGCCTTCCTACTATGCTGTACACTGAAAATCCGTAGCAATACAACAGCTACCGGTAGAAAATATGCCAGAAACATAAATGCAGTGGAAAGGTAAACCATCAAGCATACCAAACCCTTTAAAATCATTAGTGGGGACAATGGTTGTTGTTTGATTTTATTGGAAGAGCTGTCCATCTGTAGAAAAATTCCTCCAGAAAAGTTTTTATGTTGAAGCTTAAAAATCCCAACCACCAAGCAAGAGATGCATAACTTGATTGAGAATCAGGCCACAAGTTAGTATCCCAAATTAAAAGAAGAAAGCAAAGAGCCCTGATGCAAACAATTGTGGAGTGCTGAAGCGAAAAGGGACAAAGGCGGCTTTCTCGAAAGGTAAGAAGACTTATTATTCACTTGGGAAAATGCAGAGGAGACAAGTACAATGTAGAAAAACTGTTATCTAAAGGATCTGCTGCGCTGTGGTCTGCCGT
Organism: Eustoma russellianum; assembly: GCA_036186865.1. Taxonomy (NCBI): domain Eukaryota; kingdom Viridiplantae; phylum Streptophyta; class Magnoliopsida; order Gentianales; family Gentianaceae; genus Eustoma; species Eustoma russellianum. The sequence continues at coordinate 22,633,182 of AP025057.1, forward strand.
TTTGTTGGAATATAAAGATTGGAGAAATTGTATTGTGGGAAGAATATGGGTGGCTGCCGAGGTTTTCTTAGGGTTGTAGTGTTTAATTTATGTGTTATGGTTGTATAGATATAGGCAAAGATAATTAGAATCCTAGAGTATTTAGGACTTGTAATTGTATTAGGATTCTATCTCTATCTCTTTAAGTATTCTTTTTCTAGTCATCTTAATATTTGTATTTCTAGGCTTTACTTTATTTTATTTTTCTTTTCCTTTCTGCCGTTTATGTGTGTTTACAATATGTAATATATATATTTTATTGTTGTTTGCCATGTATCATCATCATCATTCGTATCCAGTATATCCCAACGACAGCAAAAGCTATCGTTAGGGTCTGGGGAGGGTAAATGGTAGGCAGACAATACCTCTATCCCTAGGGATAGAGAATCGGCTTCTAGTGAGACCCCCGACTCTATGCGTACATGCATAAATGACAATAATAGAGATATGATGTGCTAGTGTGTTAGTGAGGGAATTCAAAAAATATATAGAAGATGCTTTCGATGTTAAAATACACATAACGTATATATACACGTAATACGAAGCAACGGTAATTCATAAGCAACCAAGTGCAAAGTCAACGTAAAGCGTAGATAGTATCTACGCCTATCTATGTCTCTAAATATGCTCGAAGGTGTCCCTATATATGACATATACCTCGTTAACCTTAATCTTATGTCTCCATGAACTCCTATCTTGGACCATGTCCTCAGAGAGATGCAAATCTAGTAGGTCGTGCCTAATCTGCTCATTCCAAGTCAGTCTGGGCCTGCCTTTACTCATGTTCCCCTCTACAATGAGGCTTTCAACTGCTCTGACTGACCCTGTTGTCTGTCTCCACTTGACATGCCCAAACCATCTCATTCTTCCCTCCCTTATCTTATCTGTTATACTAGTCACGCCTAACCTTTCTCGAAACACCTTGTTTCTGATCCGGTCTAGCCTTGTATGTCCACACATCCACCTCAACATCTTCATCTCTGCCACTTCCATCTTCTGCAATTGTGTCCTCTTGATGGCCCAGCAGTCTGTCCCATATAGCATTGCCGGTCGCACTGTCACCCTATAAAATTTTCCCTTTAATTTAGTTGGGAAATTCTTATCACACAGCACCCCTGAGGCCGCCCTCCATCTACACCAGCCTGCTTGAACTCGATGTACTATATCATTATCTATGTCCCCATTCTGCTGCACAAATGATCCTAGGTACTTAAACTTACTTACCTATGGTACCACTTGACCATCGATGGTGAGCTGACTATTCTCAGTGTCAGCTACGCCGCTGAAGTCGTAATGCAGATACTCTGTCTTATAACGGCTAATCTTTAAGCCTTTTCTCTCTAAAACACCTCTCCACTGCTCTAGTCTCATACTCAGGGTACGTCTACTCTCTGCGACTAATACAATGTCGTCAGCAAAAAGCATACACCACAGAACTGCCTCCTGTATTGACTTTGACAACTTTTCAAGGACAACTGCAAAAAGAAATGGGCTCAACGCAGACCCTTGATGGAGGCCTACCTCTACCGGAAAGAAGTCTGTATTCCGCACAGGTGTAAAAAACGGTTGTTTTTGCCATGTATATGTGTATAATATATATAATTATATTATTATTGTTATTTGTATGTTGACGTGTATGTTCCTGAACGTTGCATGCAAGTTCAAGTAGGAAGTCACAGTCATAACAGATAAATTTAATTATTAATAAAGTAGATTGGCTTAGTATATGGTTACTGTAAAAACGATATAAACCACATTTTGTGTATGGTTTAATTCAAGGATAAATCACGGCTAATTACATAAGGTTGAAACGAATTTGTCCTATGCTACAAACTACTTTTGGTTTTTCCGAAATACGTTCAACCGTAAGCAAGATATATTTAGTTGTGTTTTATACAAAGACGTCTACAACTTGATGCCGATGTAGTGTTGATTCGCGCATACACAGTATGTCACGATGTCCTATGCGTAGGAATCACAACGATCATAATGTTTAAGACACATCAATGAAGTTAAACGTTGGATGCGATGTGTTATTTTATGATTCTGATTAGGTGCAGTACGACCACGATGGTTGAGACATTATAATGAGAGTGTTTTTAATCATACTTGCTAGTACATTATATACAGTCACCACAGTGTATAAGATATTGTGATCACGATGATCCTTGTTACGTTTGCGTTGTTTAAATATGATAGGAATGTCACCGAGCACCTAAACGTTGGTCAAATTATCCACTTAACACTTAAACGTTCCTAAACCTCATTTGGCACCAAACGTGGCCAAAATTCACTCAATTAACACCAGAAACAGACTGATAACCTGCTGCAGCCGGTTTCACTACATTTTACCGCCAAAACGTTTTCCCTTCTAAAAAAGACGTCTTCTCCTTCCCTCCCTCATGCTGCAGTTGGTTTTACTCTGATTTTCCTCCATAAATTAGTCTTCCACTTCATAAAATCAACCAACATCTATAAACAAATCTTTCCCAACAAACATTTCCTTCCTTCCCCAGCAAACATTTCCCTAAACATTTCCCTCCAAACCTTTCCTTGATCCTTCCTTTCTCTACAGGGTTTTGGAATTAAATTTAGAAATGTCAGATTCCAGTGGAGGTGGAAGCATGCCGTGCGATTTCTGTAATGAACGATTGGCTGTTCTTTACTGCAGAGCTGATTCCGCTAAGCATGTTCATTCCGCTAATTCTCTTTCCCGGAAGCATATTCAATCTCATATATGGGATAACTGCAGCTCTGAGCCCGTTTCTGTTCGATGCTCCATCGATAATATTGTGCATTGTCAGGAGTATGATTGGGATGCTCATGGTGGGTGTGTACCCGCCGCCACACACGACCGTAGCCTTTTTGAGAGTTTTACTTGATGCCCATCTATTCTTGAGCTTGCTTCTTCATGGAAGGAGATTGAGGAAAAGAAAAAGTATTAGCTTTTGCTAGATTCAAGCTCCCGTTGAGGAAGCGGCGGATATTTAGACTTTTGGAATAGTGGGAAATACGTTTTTTCATATAACTCCAAGTCTATCATATGATTTTTCACCCATGATTCTTCTCTTTCTGTTCACCCGAACCTTTTTTCACATAACTCCAAAAACACAAAGTTTTAATCATTCAGAAAGAAACTTCAAAGCTCAAAATTCAAAAGTTACCCAACAATTTCACCCTGCAAAAGGGAAGCTCCCTTTTGCTATGTATTAGGCATGAGGACACAGGTATGAATGGAGATGGAATAGGTGGGTGAAAAGATTAGCTTTCTCTGCTATGCTATTGAAGGAGCTGATGGAATGGGCTATATAAGGCAATCCAAGATGGAAGAGAGAGGGAAGAATTGTAGGATAGAGGGGAAGAATAGCAGGAGACAGAGGGAAAATGTGAATTGCAGAGAGAGAGATGGAAGAGAGATAGAAGAATTGCAGGGGAGAGGGGAAGGATCGCATGGGAAGAATTGCAGGGAGAGAGGTGAAGAATGACAGGGTGGAGAGGGAAATGAGAAAAATGGATGGAAGGGCATACGGTTGGGGTATTTTATCGCCAATTCAAATAAATCAGGGGTAAAATCGGCAAATCACGCAGGTTACAATCAATTTTGGGTCAGTCAACGGTTGTATTTAAAAAGTCAAAAAGGTCACAGCCGGTTTTCTAGTGTTAATTGAGTCAATTTTGGCCACATTCGGGTGCCAAAAAAGGTCTCGGAATGTTTAAGTGCTAAGTGGATAATTTGACCAACGTTTGGGTGCTCGGTACGATTCCCCCATGATCATTATGCACACATTGATCAAGATGTTTCAGTGGTCGTGGATATAATGCTGATGTGACATTTCATCAAATAGCTAAGATATTGTGATCACGATGATCTTTATTATGGTGTGTTGTTTAAATATCATCATTATGTACACAGTGATCAAGATGTTTCAGTCGTCGTGGATATAATGTTTACGTGACATTTCATCAAATAGCTAATACTCACGGTGAGCATGAAGTTGATTTATGGATAAAGCAGGAAGAAATGCCACACTGGGATTATTTTCAACAACAAATTCCAAAATTATACACCAGCAGAAAACAGTTTCACACGTGTATCGATTTATCAAAGCAAGAATGAACTATACTGTGTTGTTTTTTGTCCTTTGTTTTTTGCTTATTTATGTGGTTTCTCAGCTGCCATTTCTTACATTCTTGCGTGCCAGTTTAGGTTTTCTTTTGGTGTTGTTAATAGGTTGAGACCTAGTGATTTATAGTAAATAAGTTGAATAATTTGGTACCGGAGATTAAAATTGTTATAACCTCGAGAAAAAAAGGAAAAAAAAGAAAAATATAATAGTTAATATATAAACTAAGAAATTAACAATTTGAAAAGGGAGAGTTATCATAAAGGTATTTAAAAGGGATAAGGGGATAAGGATTAAAGAAAAACCCCCAAAAACTGTCACACAAATTAAAGCATAAAGGGGGGCGCTGGGAATGAGGGTAGAACGCACAAAACAAAAATATAGCAAAAGAAAAGGGAAAGGGAGACACAGGAGAGGTGCAACGGCAGTGAAGAGGAAGGAAAAAGAGAGAGAAGAAGAGGAAGTAAAGTAATCTTGTTTTTCACTGGTTGATATTCAGTCTACAATCGAGGTAGGTTCCCTTTTCCCCTCCAATTGGTACAAAATCTAGCATGCTTATGTGTTTGTTGTTTTTAATTGTTAAAATCTATATCATATGTTGAATCTGTGCAAGATTGATGATTGTGGAAATTGGTGAATGCGTATACTGTTTTGCGTGACTTGGATTTGATATTAGGGAAAATTGGATAATCAAAATAGCACAATTTTAACATGTTTAAGGTTTCTAGAAGTTGTTTTGGCCTTAGAATAGGTTCCCATAGACCGGAAATAGGCAAAAATATAAATCGAAGTCGAAAAACAGTCACCGAAGTCCGCCGGTGCGCCGCACCCGCCGCCAGAAATGGTCGCGCATGGCCTGCACGCGCTCTGGTGGCGGCAGTAGGGTGTATATATATATATATATATATATATATATATATATATATATATATATATATAAGGAAAACTGCTTTAGGGCCGGCCTGCCAGCGCACACCATGCCAGCCCTTAACGGGCCGCGGTCTGCAGCTGCAGGACCAGCCCAATTGCAAGGTTATAAAAAAAGGTGCACTGTTCCCGATGCTAGGGTTCGGGAGCAGGGCACTACAGGTGGTATCAGAGCCGAGGCTTCAGATCCGCCTCGGAAACGCATGAATAACTAGATCACCTAGACATAAGCTCTGATCTTTTCCTAGAAACGAAGAGTATACCCCTAATAAATGAAGTAGACCTAAGTTATGATCGGGTTGAGGGAGGTGTGTGCCGATGGTGAGCTTTTCTTGTTAATTACCGTTTTACCCCGCGATAACTATTTAATTTACTTTTGACTAACCTACACACTTTTTATGAACTCGAACTCCCGGAAAATTGCCTGCAAGACGTGAGCCAGCAGGTAATGGAGGACGCGACGGTGATGACCATCGGGGTCAGGGGGCATCCCCCAAGTTCTTGCTGATTCCCCTAGCCACCCTGACTACCTTGGTGGCTCAGCAGCAGGTACAGATGGCTCACCTGCAGCAGCAGCAGCAGGAGCAGCAGCAACAACAACAGCAACAACAACAGCAGCAACAACAGCCCCCACCACCACCACCCCCAGGACTTCGATTCTTTTATAGGGAGATGCAGCATTTCCGGGTAGCGATGTTTAGGGGCACTACACGGCCAAAGGAGGCCAAGATCTGGCTCTAGAATGTGACCGAGCAGTTGAGGTTATTGCAGGTTCCCGATGACCTGAAGGTGGAGGTGGTCATTTCATTTCTTGAGGGTGATGCTAGGGGATGGTGGCTTAGCGTGCAGCGCCGTTGACCCCACAGTTGACTTGGACTCAGTTCCGAGAAGAGTATCAGAGGCACTACAATCCTGAGAGTGCCATACAGAGGAGGATGACTGAGTTTCAGCTACTTACTAAGGGGTCCATGACCGTGGACCAGTACTTAGAGAGATTTCATGCGTTGGGGAGATATATGCCTTCCGTTATGGATGACGAGAAGGCAAAGATGCCTAAGTTCAAGAATGGACTGAGCCCTCGCATTCAGTCCTTGATTATTTGTGCCAGACCGGGGACCTTTGATGATCTACTTGAGGCATGCCAGGATGTCAAGGGTGACCTCAGGAGGGGTGCAGTAGACGACCGGACGAAGCGGCCACGAGAGGAGTATCGTTCTGGGAGACCCGGGAGATGGCTGAAGGTGCCCCGTCGCCAGTAGCCGGGGAGCTCTTTTCGACAACCGCAGCAGCAGAGACGGTTTACTCAGCCACTAGCCATCGAGGGACCGTCATTGACAGATGCACAGCCAGTGAGGACGGTGGCACCCACTACACCATGTGTCCATTGTGGGCGCTTTCATCTGGGTCAGTGCTGGAGGACCAGGGACGTTTGCTACAGATGCGGCACCCCAGGGCACTTTGCCAGATACTACCCCGCACATGGATAGGCACCCCCACCACAGCAGAGCTAGACACAGCAGAAGGGGAGGTCGAAGACTAATCTCGAGTACATGTCATGACACACGCTGACGTCGAGGAGACCGGCAACGTCGTAGCAGGTACATCTTAATTAATTGTTGAGTTTCAGTTGCTTTGAATACATTTCCTTCTTGCGATTAAGTGCTATATGTATAACCCTGCATACGTTAGGTGAGATTTTGATTAACAAGGTCCCAGCCTACGTTCTTTTCGATAATGGGGTCAGTCATTCATTTATCGTCAGGAGATTTGTCAAAAGTCTGAATATTCTACCTGAATGGCTGGAGATTCCCTACCGGGTTCAAACTGCCGACGACCAGGTGTTTGTATCCCACTATCAGTTCAAGGATTGTACGTTGGATATTAACAAGCTAGAATTCACTGCTACTCTGATTCCCATCCAGATGCAAGATTTTGATGTTATTTTGGGTATGGATTTCTGGCTAAGTATCAGGTCACGATCGATTGTCGTCAGAGGCAGGTTAGCATGCAGACGCAAAGCAATCAGGAAACCATCTTTCAGGGGGATTTCAAGTTGCATAAGGCGCCCAAGAAGATTTACATGAGTGCAGCGCAGGTGCACAAGGCATTCAGAAAAGGTAATCAATGTTTTCTTTTTATGCTATTAGTGTAGAAAAAGAGGTACTCTCGATGGATTCGATACCAGTGGTGAATGAGTATAAGGATGTATTTTCCAATGAGCTGCCAAGACTATCGCCCAGTCGAGAGGTAGAATTCGAGATTAATTTGCTGTCTGGTGCTGAACCGATATCGAAGGCACCGTACAGGATGGCTCCGGCTGAATGGAAGGAGCTGAAGGAACAATTGCAGGAGTTACTAGATCGGAAGTTCATTCGACCCAGCGTCTCACCCTGGGGAGCTCCGGTCTTGTTCGTAAAGAAGAAGGACGGTAGTATGAGACTCTGCATTGATTATCAAGAAATTAATGCAATCACCATCAAGAACAAGTATCCTCTACCTCGGATCGAGGACCTCTTCGATCAGTTAAAGGTACCCCTTTTAATCAATGTAACTCACAATTCATATTATTAATTCTCTAATTAATTTTGCAACTTTGGCATTCTTCAGGGCGCTAAGGTATTCTCTAAAATTGATCTTCGATCTGGATACCATCAATTGAGGATTAAATACGAGGAGGTAGCAAAGACTGTCTTTCGCACTAGATATGGTCACTATGAGTTTTTAGTGATGCCATTCGGTCTGACTAATGCTCCCGCAGTCTTCATGGATTTGATGAATACGGTGTTCATGGACCAGCTTGATAAGTTCGTGGTGGTCTTTATCGATGATATACTGGTCTATTCTTCGGATGAGGAGTCGCACGGAAAGCATATGAGGGAGGTTCTGGAGGTTCTCAGGCAGAAAAAGCTATATGCTAAGTTTATTAAATGCGAATTTTGGCTGAAGAGCGTTGTTATCTTGGGACATGTGGTTTCGGAAGAGGAAATTTCCGTAGATCCCAAGAAGATTGAGGCTATTACTAAATGGCCTAGACCGACTAATGTGACTGAGGTGAGGAGCTTTCTAGGTTTGGTCGGCTACTATCGGAAGTTCGTTGAGGGACTCTCATCGATAGCGGTTCCCTTCAGCAGATTGACATAGAAAAAGTCAAAATTTGAATGGACCGCTGAATACGAGCAGAGTTTTGCAGAACTTAAGAGACGATTGACGACGGCCCCTATACTTGCTCAACCCTCAGGCTCTGAAGGGTTTGTCATATATAGTGATGCATCGAAGAGCGGACTAGGTAATATATGCAACGTCAAAGTTGATTTTATATGCATTACAACTATGGTCTAACTGTATCTTTGCAGGATGTGTCCTTATGCAAAATGGTAGGGGTCATCGCATATGCCTCAAGACAGTTGAAGCCATACGAGCAGAATTATCCGACGCATAACCTGGAGTTAGCTGCAGTGGTTTTCACACTTAAGATTTGGCGTCATTATCTTTATGGGGTGAAGTGCGAAGTATTCACGGATCATAAGAGTTTGAAGTACCTATTCACACAGAAGGAGCTAAACATGCGTCAGAGGAAATGGCTTGAGTTGTTAAAAGACTACGATTTGACTATTAGCTACCATCCAAAGAAAGCCAACCGAGTCGCAGATGCTCTGAGTAGGAAATCCAGTCATGCAAGACATACGCCGTTGGAAAGGGATATGGCAGAGTTGGTCCTTGACATTGTGGACTCCACAGCTGATGTTCTAGCGGCGTTGATTATCACTCCGTCTTTGATTGAGCAGATCAAAGAGGCGCAGAAGTGAGACGTAGCACTTAGTGAGATCCGAGAGAGGATGATGACTAGTCAGGTTGATGGTTTTCAGATCCATGACGACGGCAGCATGTGGTTTCAAGGGAGACTGTGTGTTCTTGAGGTTGAGGATCTCAGAAGGACAGTTCTGAAGGAGGCGCACAACTCGAAAATGTCTATTCATCCTGGTACTATGAAGATGTATAATGATCTGAAGAAGCATTATTGGTGGAGTGGAATGAAGAGGCACATAGCAGAGTTTGTCAAGAGATGTCTGGTATGTCAGTAGGTCAAAGCAGAACACCAGAGACCAGGGGGTTTGTTGATGCCGGTAGAGGTCCCTGAATGGAAGTGGGAGCACATAACTATGGATTTTGTGATGGGACTTCCGAGGACAAGGAATGGTAATGACATGATATGGGTGATTGTAGACCGCTTGACTAAGTCCGCTCATTTCCTACCTGTGCCGAATGATGTGACCCTGGACAGATTGGTTATGCTCTACATCAATAACATCATTAGTTTACATGGTGTTCCGGTCAGTATTGTCTCTGATCGTGACTCGAAATTCACTTCTAGATTCTGGTCAGTATGTCAGAGGAGGATGGGGACTGAGTTACGATTGAGTACTGCGTTTCACCCGCGGACAGATGGGCAGTCAGAGAGAACCATACAGACATTGGAGGATATGTTGAGAGCTTGCGCCATTGACTTCAAGGAGAGCTGGGACAGTATGATCAAGTTAATTGAGTTCTCCTACAACAACAGTCATCATAGCGCCATCGGCATGGCACCATTTGAGGCACTCTATGGGCGTAAGTGCAGATCCCCTATCTATTGGGATGAAGTTGGGGAGCGCGCTATCACTGGCCCAGAGCTAGTTGAGCAGACCAAGGAGCAGATAAAGTTGATTCGTGAAAGGCTTAAGGTTGCTCGAGACAGAAGTAAGAGCTGGGCAGATTCGAAAAGGCGTCCTCTAGAGTTTACGGTCGGAGAAAAGGCTTATCTGAAGGTATTGCCAATGAAAGGTGTAGCACAATTCGGATTAAAGGGTAAACTGAGGCCTCGATACATTGGCCCCTACGAGGTGCTCGAGAGGATTGGTTCGCTAGCTTACCATTTGGCGTTACCACCAGCGCTAGCCCAGGTGCACGATGTATTTCATGTCTCTCAGTTGAGGAGGTACGTCCTAGATCCGAGCCACGTACTGGACGTACCACCTTTGAGGATCAGACCGGACACATCATACGAAAAGACTTCTGTTCGAATCATTGATCGCAAGGATCAAGAGCTGAGGACGAGAATCATTCCACATGTCAAGGTACAGTGGAGCAATCACAAGGAAAATGAAGTGACTTGGGAGCTGGAGGACCAGATGCGCTTACGCTACCCTGAACTCTTCGATTAAGGTACATCGAACCTCTCCAACCTATATGATTAAGTTACGTCAAGTTTCGAGGACAAAACTTTTGTAAGGTGGGTAGGATGTTATAACCCCAAGAAAAAAAAGGGAAAAAAGAAAAAAATATAATAGTTAATATATAAATTAGGAAATTAACAATTTGAAAAAGGAGAGTTATCATAAAGGTATTTAAAAGGGATAAGGGGTAAGGATTAAAGAAAAAAAAGGGGACGTGATTAGGGGGCGTGATAATCGCCCCCTCAAAACTGTCCCACAAATTAATGCATAAAGGGGGGCGCTGGGAATAAGGGTAGAACGCACAAAACAAAAATATAGCAGAAGGAAAGAGAAAGGGAGATGCAGGAGAGGGGCAACGGCAGTGAGGAGGAAGCAAAAAGAGAGAGAAGAAGAGGAAGTAAAGTAATCTTGTTTTTCACTAGTTGATATTCAGTCTACAATCGAAGTAGGTTCCCTTTCCCCTCCAATTGGTACAGATTCTAGCATGCTTTGGTGATATATTATGTGTTTGTTGTTTTTAATTGTTAAAATCTATATCATGTTGTTGAATTTGTGCAAGATTGATGATTATGGAAACTGGCGAATGCATATACTGTTTTGCGTGACTTGGATTTGATATTATGAAAAAATTTGATAATCAAAATAGCACAATTTTAACATGTTTAAGGTTTTTAGATGTTGTTTTGGCCTTAGAATAGGTTCCCATAGACCGGAAATAGGCGAAAATATAGATCGGAGTCAAAAAAGGTCACCGAAGACCGCCGGTGCACCGCACGCGCCGCCGGAAATGGTCGTGCATGGCCTTCACGTGCGCACGTAGCCTTCACGCGCTCTGGTTGCGGCAGTAGGGTATATATACATACATATATATATATATACATATATATATATATACATATATATATATATATATATATAAAGGAAAACTGCTTTAGGGTATACAGTTGCAGGACCAGCCTAATTGCAAGGTTATAAAAAAAGGTGCAGGCTGGTAACGGACCAGGCTGGATGGCCAGCGGACCGGACCAGATACCGCGGCCCATTAATCTGTTAAATTAAAAAAATACAAAGAGACTGCAGACCAGACGCCTGGCGGGCTGGACCAGGCGACGCGCGGACCAGGCGTTGAAAGGGGCCAGCCCAAAATATAAAAAAATAATAATAATAATAATAACAATAATAATAATAATAATAATAATAATAATAATATTAATTATACAATTCTGAATTTCTGGAAATTCTATAAAGGTTATTTAATTAATTTTAAATAGTAATAATTATAGGAAAAATATAAATAAATATCAGAAAATTATAAATAAATTCCAAAAATTATAAAATGCTAAGATTAAATTATTTCTATTAGATTTTAGTAATTGTGATAATTTATTTAATTTGGATAATTAGGTAATAAATAGAAATAAATAGGGGAAAAAATGAGGAAAAATATAGAAAATGCACAATAAAGGTATACAAGCCGTGCAAAAGTATATTTGATGCCGCACAATATTGAGTTAGCATTCGAGCAATAACTGAACCTAGATTTGAGTGCCGGAGGATGGTGAGGATGGGCCAGGGGCCTGAGGCGATTGTGTTTTTACATTCATGGCACGTGCAATGAATTTATGGCAGGTCGTGACGTATGGGTCACAGGCGTTCAGGATGGTGTACGGTGGCGCGGCCACGCACACTCAGTATGGTGACTGTGGGTGGGTACGACCCACAGCCACTCAGTAGGACCCAGGTTCATGCATTGCACAGTGTAGATATTGGCATTCTGTGTGACATGACTTTGTTGCGTGTGACATGCATAGTGGAACATGCATCACGATGTTGCGCATTCTTTATCTGGAGTGAATTACTTTTCCGCATTCTTTCATATGCTTATGTGATATCATGTTATGTGCTATATGTTATATCATTTTTGTATGCTCGTCTTATACTACTTGGAGGTAGGTGCCTACTGAGTGATTTCCCCGTCACTCATCCCTACTCCCCCCCTCCCCTCCAGGTGAGCAAGAAGAGGCCTACGACTATGTCTTTGTTGAGGACGGGGCTGACACGGTGAAGTGGGCGGACTGATGGCCGCATCTAGGACATGAGGAGACCTTGCGGTCATTTGTTATTATTTTATTAGGATTTCATCAGACACTACCCTGTTTAGATTGTTGGCACAGCGATGTTATTGCCATTACTGATTTAGTATTTTATTGAGATATTTTCTTTTATCCATGAAATTTAATGTATGGTATTTTGTTTCCGCGAAAAAAATTTCTACGTCTTTTCGGACATATTGGAAATTGATTCGACGCCTTGTATTCTCCTTAGCGAGATACGACGGGTGCATTGTTCCCGATGCTAAGGTTCGGGAGCTGTGCGCTACAAAAATGATCACCTGAAATATGTTATGTCACTTAAAGGAGAAAAGGTTGTATAAATAAATGACGGTGAGTTGTGTTTCTAATTTTAAATTATTGTGCTTATATGATCACGGTGTCTTCATCTGAACTCGTGGCCCTATGTTAAAAAAAATCACTCGATCGCTAGACGTAAAAGTTTGCACCATATTACGATGTCTCAATGAAATCACAAATGTAACCTTTGAGAATTTTACCAGAGGATGATAACTCCATCACTGTGATTGCGATGGAACACATACCATAATACGGTATATCAATCAAATTCCTAACTTAAAATGTCAAATTAATTTTGCACCCTAAGTAGGGTTGTTAACGAGTGGAACCGAGCAATAGGAGGTTTTTGAGTTTGGGTTTGTTTAGTTAACGAAGAGTTTAGCTCGGCTCGTGTAATATATCGAGCCTAAAAACATGTTCGCGTTCAACTCAATAACGTTATAACTCCTTAAATGAGCCAAACTGTTTGATTCGACTCGGCTTGTTTATATAAACGAACCTAATTAGCCATTCAAATTCGGCTCGTTTAATTAGAATTAACGAACGAACTTGAGCCAAACACGAGCTAAATTCGAATTGTTCGCGAATAGTTTGATTCATCAAACAGCCCTAACCCTAAGGCTACATGCTCGACATTGTGAATGAGGTGGCCAACACACCGTTATACGATGCAGTAAACAATGTTATAAGGTATATGAGTAAAATCTAAGTTTTGATTTTTTGGAAAATTTTAAACCACGGGATGGCAATCTTGTCACCATGGTGACATTGTCGCATAAACCTTTGTTATGGTGTATGAATGAAATTCGAATTTTGAACTTTTAGAAATTTAGTTGGATTCTTTTCAATGGTATTGAAGTCATTTTTGCTTATTAAAAATTCAAAGTGCCCGCAAACGAGGCATATTAAACTTGGAGTAAGAACGAGTAAATTAAAAAAAGAAAGCGAACTAGTAACTACAAAATTTCAGGACGAGTTTTGTTCTGTAAGAGTATTATATTCTTCTCCAAGTAAATGGGGTGTGAGCAAGTTGTGGTCGATATTACTTGCTTACAATGTTCATTATCACAAAGACTGACAATTGGATGTGATTTAAACGTGATTTGGAGGTGAGTGAGCCGAGTTGAGCTCCAGCCTAAAATTTGAACGTGAGTCAAGTTTGGTCTTTATAAAACTTGACCATTAAAGCTTGTCCCCACATACTTCTAGTCATGTGTGTAGGACCTGTAAGGCACCACTAGAAGGAGGTTGAATAGTGGGTGCAGAAAATCTTGGTTTTTAAAATATTTTGATCCAAAAACCCAACTTCTGAAAACAGTTCTGTTTTCAGGACCTGTTTTGCAACGTTTGAAAAACTAGGTTACAGGCTTTCACAAATTCTGAAATTTGGAGAGATTGTAGTCTCAGATGTTCTGAGTATCTCATAAAAATTTCAGATCAAAATTCAACCTTTAACCCTTTGAAAAATCATTTGTGGTCAGATTGCGCAAATCTGTCAGAAACGGTAGTCTGATTTGAAAATTTTATTCCAATTAAACTGTGGCTCCAAATGGTCTGAAAATTTAATGACAAACCCCTTACTATGCTTATTTAATTGGGTTGAAACCGTTTTGAAAAATTCCTTTTGGAAGTAAGTCAAATACGTTCAAAGTCTCAACCTTTGCAAGTCTGAAAATCAGACTGCACTAGTCTCAGAACTATTGTCGTTTGAATGACATATACTTGTCCAAAAGGGTTGAAAATTGCGCCAAATGAAACTTAAAATGTGTGGCTATGTTTTTGGAAAGTTTTGTGATATTTGAAATTTGTTTGATATTTTTACTACTGCAATGAAAATGATGCACAGTGCAGGAAACTGAAAGTAAAGTGCTGAAAAGTTGAGAACACAAGGATATTTATACTGGTTCGGTTAAATCAACCTACTCCAGTCTTCGAGGACACCTTCCTCGGTTATCACTAAACAAAATAACACCTTACCACACAGGGTTGATGGAGTTACACACCAATTCCAACCCTTTACAATCGAAACAAGCAATCACAATGATCACGAACACCACCACCGAGCGGATGAAGGTTTGATCACACCTTGATCAACCTTTTACAATAATAGAGCATGTATGGCGGTATGAATGAAGCCTATACAATGTATTTGAATGTAGAGACAACAGGCTTTGAGAGAGAAGAAGAAAGAAAGGTAGAAGAAGAAGGTGGAAGACACTTTTTGCACTTAAGAGAATATGAGAATTGTCTTGTCTTGGTTTGCTCTCTTCTCTTCTTTTTAATTCAAGAGTGGCACCCCATTACGACATCTCTTCACCTTGGAAATTCTCTTTTAAGTCCTTTGAAGAATGCCTTGTGTATATATGACACCATCTTGCTCACTTGGCACAACATGATTGGATGGATGACTTAGCTTTACTTACTTGGCACTTCATGATTAGTCCAACCTTGTCACTATTTAGTGTGCTGTAAAAATCTGAGATTAACTTGAAAAACATGTGCCAAAAATAATTCAAAACACTACCAAATAATCACCATTCAATCCCTTCAATTTTGGGATGCAATTTAAGGACAAAGGAATAGTAAACTTAGCCACTATTCACATGTGCTGAAAATTTTCAGCATGTGTTGTATTTTTGAAATCTTTCCTTGTGTGTTGCCCTCTTCAAAGTCACCCATCATGTGTGGCTTATTTTCCACAAATTAAAGTACCAAATAAGCTCCATCTAGGCTCCAACAAAGCTGAAAATGGTGTGTGAAGTTCCTGCACATGTGCTGAATTTTCTTTTGGTAAACTTTGTCAAATAATGCACAATATTTACACATATATGGAAAATTCCAATCGGCCCTAATTTGAATATTCTAGAACACTTTAATATGTATTGAATATGTAAAAAGTGTTTAGATACATGTTACATGTCATGCAAAAAAAACGTTCCATGTGTCGTGTTCGTAGAAAACCGAATTTTCGACTTTTGTCGATTACGCGATTTTTCTCCACTTAAATTCAAACTTTTTGCACATGTTATATATTTTGTGTCACACATAATATACGTAGAATAACTTTAATATTCAGCTCTAAAGGCTGAAGTAAGTGGTGCCCCATGTGACAAAAATGTTGAATTTGAATCTTCACAATTTGGCCTTAATTGGGGATGATTTGTGTGTGCCAACATGGAATGATTTTATGGATGAATTTACCATGTAAGCCACAAAATTTGTGGCCATTTTTGAATTTTAGGGGATGGCCATCTATATATGGCAAGTGCATGACACGTTAGCAAAGTTTCGGTAGTCACCCGATACGACAATATTTGGTTTAGAACCTTGTAATGTGTCGTAATAATTTTGTCATCACCATGAATTATATCATATGATATAAGACCTGAATATACTCATAAATATGAGGTAAGTATAGTGGTGTGACGTTGACATACGTTCGTAATATATATAACGTGTTGGTAGTACGTTGGAATATATGTGTATAGTGCCTTTAAAAAAAATCTGAATATATATAAATATATATATATATATAGGCGTGTGCTT
This sequence comes from Eustoma russellianum, assembly GCA_036186865.1. NCBI lineage: Eukaryota > Viridiplantae > Streptophyta > Magnoliopsida > Gentianales > Gentianaceae > Eustoma > Eustoma russellianum. Next base: position 22,649,442 of record AP025057.1, read on the forward strand.
TAAAAGGTATAAGGAGACTTTTCATTTCCATGTTTGTTGCCTTTGTGCCTTCTCCAAATATTTCTCCATTTAATGAACTACTTAGTTCATTTAACTAAGTCCTTCACTTAATGAACTAGTTTAGTTCATTAATGGTGGCACCTGAAAATAGTTCAAACACAACAAATGTTTGCCATTTAATGTAAACTTCAAAGCCTCATGGCTTGTTAGTACGGCAACATTATATATGAAGTATATAAGGCTTTGTTGCAAAAACGTGTCAAGTCATAAAATGTGTCATGCATTTCTTTAACACACGTTATTTAAATCATGCATTTTGTGAATCACTCAAACCCCTTTTTCTCAACAATGTGTACTAGAAGTATATGTGTGTGTGTGTGTGTGTCTATATATATATATAATTTTTTTAGATCAAAGTTGTTTTATTAAATCAAATCCTCACTTATGGCGGAGGAAAGCCATATTACATCAATACATAGAAAATGCAAAGCGAAAATGTAAAGTAGCTATGATAGTCAACCTCCAATCATATATGATATGCTACATTAAAATCTTGCCAAGTAAAACCACAATTGTGGATAAAACCTTGGCAACGGAAAAAGCGTACATATTTATATCATTGGAGCGAAGACTCAATACAAATGCCCTCAAAAAATACAACCGAAAATATATACAAAGTCCCATAAGCCCCTGCTGCCAACATGGTTTTAATCTAACTATGTGTTGCCTTCGTCGAAACACTGGTGCAGCCAACTCGTTTTTGTGAAAGTCGATTTCAGGGGTGATCCCCAACAAAAGAGATGCATACATTAGCAAGCTATCAAATCTTTAAATAAAGTTGGAGAACAGTGGATGAGTAACGTACCCAGCCGCCTGCATGAACATACAGGCGGAACCAGGAAAGATTAGCGAGCACTGATTCTTCGCCACCGACATGGAGGAACAATTGATGGGCCAAGCAGCAACATGAATATGATGCCCACCATTTAATGATTGCAATGTTCTCAGCAAGGTGAAACAAATTGTCATGAAACAAATATCTAAATAACACAGAGAATGTAGAAAAAACCAACATAAACATACCCAACCGCCTACATCAATAAGATGTAGGTGGGCAAGTGGCAATGAGCACTTATAGACGGACAGAGGCAGTGTGTATATCATGATGTAAACTGCTTCTAACAGCTGAAGGAAGCTCCGAGTGCAATGTAAAAACACATGTATTACGCCTCACAAGGCCATGCTGAGCTAGAAAGTGCGCCGCATAATTACATTCTCGTGACACATATGATAATGTATTATCCATCGCAACAATCAACCGTTGCAAATGAGCGCGGTCGCTACCAAACGTTGCTGTCAAAGTCATGTAACTGGAAGCAACATGCAGAAACTTCAATGAGTTAAAAAGACTCTGTCCAAAAATCAGACAAAAATAAGATCGTTTGACCCTTCAAACAAATAAAAAGATTCAGATGGTCAATCTGGACAGAATTGGACAGAATGTTGCTGATTTTGCAAAACGTATTTCTATTTGAATACTCAACCAAAAAGGTTGATCTTTGTATCAAAACACTCCTTAGGATGTGTAGATGAAGTTTCCAAAAGGCCCTGACCTTAAAAAATTCTTGAAAAATACAGAATTTAAGTTTTCTCAAAACTGGTCATATTGCAGCCAGATTGGAGCAGTTATCTTGCAAAGACTGAAAGACTAACTTTCCCTTGCTCAAATCAAGTGATTATTGTTGTAAATGAAAGCTAACAGTCTGAAGTATAACTCCACCAAAAATCACAAATTCTGAAAATGTTTAGCTATTTTTTCAAATTGTGAGAAGTTGTGTGAAAACTGCAATCAAAAACGGGCAGAAAACAGAAAAATGTAAAGAAGACAAGAACACCAAGAATTTATCCTGGTTCGGTCCATGTGACCTACTCCAGTCCCAAGGAACACCTTTCCTTGAATTTCACTATGGCATGAACCAAATTACAGCAAGAACCAAGCTTGATCATTGGGTTAAACACCAACCCTATTCAAGACTTGGATGAACACCTTTATGCAACTCTTGGTTGCAACACCTCTATCACCTATTGATGTAGCCTTATAGATTTGGCTAATCAATCTTACAAATAAGACACAAGAAGGTGTGTATAGTGTAGCTGGACAACAACTAGAAATAGAACACCTTAGCTACACAAAGTATGAACGAAAATATGAAAAGAGAATAGCAAGACAACAATCTTCAATTTTTGCTTTCAAGTGTGTGTCTTCTCTTCTTCACCTTGCCTTCTATTTATAGAGTGAATTGATGGCATATTCCCTCCAACTTTTAGACCATGTGATGGCTGAGAATTTTGAATTAAAACACATCCATAATCATCTCCAACAATCTTGTCTCCATTACATTCAAATTTGAAATTTCAAGTTGGCAACTTTTGCCAACTAGCTTGCTTTTGGTTTGTCTTCTTGTCTCCAACTCATAAAATGAGAAAAACATCATCTCCACCTGTATAATCACGTTTTGGAGGTTGTGTATATGTATACCAACTCAGATTTTTGAGGAGAAATTAACAAATAATAGTTGACAAGGTTATGTCAACATATAATATCAAAATTCCCATTTCTTCTTGACATATTATGATAAATCTTGCACCAAGGACACCTTGTAATCTCTGAAAGATGATGATTAAGAACCTCCAATAACATATATATAAGAGTCTTCAAGAGAAAATAGAACGTGACATCGAATACCGTCACATATCCCGCCACCGTCGATAAAATCATCAAATGAGAGAATAAAATAGAAAACCACCAAATAATCTTCAAGAATATATTAAATGAACTCCAGAATGAATATAATAAGATACTCAAGAGATTCCTTGAGTAAAAATACCAAGACTGTCTTCGGGGGTAAAATGACCAAAATGCCCCTAGTGAGATAAAACTCCAGAAATGACCCCGATGGTCAGAAATAATCACAATACCACCTTTGTCATGATAACCAAGATAATAATATGCACTTGAAATATTTTTCACCATATGATGTTCCTACAAAACTTAAAATACCAATTTTGCCCTTTTTGGTAAGTTGTAGGAACTTCCAAGGCACGTTAGTCTCAAGACAATAATAATCACCAAAACACATAATAAGCACATAATGAGCATGTATAAATCATGTACAAATGAAAACAACCATTTTATCATATTTTAGAAAATTATTTCTAAAAACTCTAGACATCGATCGATCGAAGTGCCTCAGCTTCATAGATCGATGTCTCACATAAAGGTTCAGGTTGTCTCTGACCTACATCGATCGATCGAAGTGAGAGTTCGATATACATCGATCGATTGATGTGTCTTAGGTTTAGAGATCGATGTCTCACAGAAAGGTCTTAAACTTATCTGCCTTACATAGATCGATCGATGTGAACTTGTTCAACTTTTAATCACATATAACACCATGTGTGACATTTTTAAGTATTCATCACTTAAAATCATGACTTTGAAAATTATCCAAACATATTTCTCAACATTCTCCCCCTTTTGGATGATTTTCAAAATAACCTAACATGATTTTAATGTCACAACTTATAACCAAAAGTTTAACCAAATGTTTAACTAAAAGTTTAACCAAATGTTTTCAACTATGTTTTCAACGTTTAAATAGTATGCTGCTCCCCCTCAACTCATACTCTCCCCCTTAACCTATGCTCCAAAATTTATACCAATAAAAACTTAGCATATGATTCATCATGACTTAACAACTAAAACATGACTTACCAACTAAAATCATGTTCTTATTCTATCTCCCCCTTTATTTTGCAATCATGCAAAAGATAGAACTATACAATGGTATCGTAAGTCATCATTCCTAATTTGGCTCGTAAGTTTTCAAAAATGGCTTGATTAAGGGGTTTGGTGAAGATGTCAGCGATTTGGTGATCAGTTCTTATATGGTTTATCACTATGTCCTCATTTTGAACATGATCGCGAAGAAAGTGGCATCGCACCTCAATGTGTTTGGCCTTAGAATGAAGTACCGGATTCCGGAAAAGATTGATTGCACTTGTGCTATCGCAGAAAATTGGAATCTTATTCATTTTAATGCCAAAATCACTAAGTTGCTGTTTAAGCCAAAGTATTTGGGTAGTACATAAACTCAAAGCAATATACTCGGCTTCAGTGGTAGAAAGAGCTACACTAGCTTGCTTTTTAGAAAACCAAGAGATCAAATTGGTTCCTATAAATTGACATGTACCGCTAGTGGATTTTCTATCTAACCTGCAACCACCATAATCAGCATCACTATGGGTTTCTATCATACCACAATCCTAAGTGAGGTGTATGCTTAAGATATCTAAAGATCTTTTCACTGCATTGTAATGTGATACCTTAGGACAAGATTGAAACCTAGCACACATACACACACTAAACATAATATCAGGTCTTGATGCAGTTAAGTATAACAATGAGCCAATCATAGACCTATAAAGTGTGTCATCAAAAGGTTTACCATTTTCATCCTTATCAAGTTTGGTACTAACAGTCATTTGCACGTGTGACTATGTTTTCTGAAAGTTTCGTAATTTTTGAAATTCGTTTACTATTTTTACGAAGATGATTAAAAACAGTAAACAGTGCTGAAATAGAAAATCAGTGCTGAAAGTAAATGACACCAAGAATTTTATACTGGTTCGGTTATCAACAACCTACTCCAGTCTTCAAGGAACACCTTCCTTGGTTCACACTAATCACACAACTCAAAAACACCTTACCACAGGGTTGATGGAGTTACACACCAACTCCAACCCTTTACAAACCTTGTATGTTCAATACAATGTGCACGAACACCACCACCTCGCAAGAATGAAGATTGATCACACCTTGATCAATCTTTTACAAAGATGTATGAATGGTGGTTTATCTCAAGCCTATTCAAGATTGAAAGAATATGAATACAATAGGCTTACAAGAAGAAAGAAAGAAAGAGAGAATGTAGAAGAAGAACTAGGCTTTTGATCACTTTGATTTTGCAATGCTTGGCCTTATTTTTGTTTGTTCTTCTCTTCGTTCCTTTAAAGAATTCCAGCCGTCCCCCTTGCCATCTCCTCCCTCTTGAAAATTTCCTTTTAAGTGCTTGAGAGAGTGTAAGACATCATAGTGACAATGCTTTGCTTACTTGGCATCACTCCATTGGACCATCATTTAGTCATTGCTTACTTGGCACCTCTTGATTGGCTCAATGTTGTCAACATGATGACATGGAAATAATCTGAGATTAGCACTTTAAACATGTGCCAATATCAATCATAAAATCATACCATAAGTCACAAATTTCATCATATAATGCAAGACAATAAATCTCTCCTTTTCAAGCTCAAAAAAATCGGCCATTATCACCTTGCCATGCTGAATTTTTCAGCATGTGCATTATGAAATAAAATTCAGATTATTTACCATTTTTCTTTGAATTTTTATCATAAAAATGAATCAATCATATATGGTAAGTCTTGCTATCAATTGATGAATGAACTTGGACACAAAAAGGAGTGAAAAATTTGGCCACCACAACCTTCACACATGCTGAAAAATTTCAGCATGTGTGATATGTAAAATATCACACTTAATTACCTTACATAATATTTAAATCATTTCCATAACTCCTTCAATTAATCCTTTAATGAAAAATTGACAAAATATCTTGTCTTAATGATGAAGAATTTGGCCACCATATGTGTAACATGCTTAAATTTTCAGCATGTGACATAAGAGAGGTATATGTTGAATACTTACCTTTTGTAGCTTTTCTCTTTGATTCATCAACATTGTATGATTGATCCTTGACCAATCAACATGCCAACAAGGCTCCACATGTGCTCCATCTCAGCTGTAGTAACGTTGGAATGTGTTTGTACATGTGCTGAAATTTATTTTTGCTAACTTTGTAAAATAGTGCACATTTAGTAATACACACATGTAATATTCCAATCAGTCCTTAATTTAATTTTCTAGAACACTTTAAGATGTATATTATATGTAAAAAGTGTCTAGATACGTGTCACGTGATGTTCAAGAAAAACGTTCCATGTTATGTGCGTAGAAAACCGAACTTTCGATATTATCGATTACCCGATTTTTCTCTAATTTAAATTCCAACTTTTGCACATGATATATATATTATGTTATACATAATATATATAATATATACTTTAAATTTCAGCACTTGGCTGATTTAAAGTGGTACCATAAACATGTGACAAAATTAAAATTGGAATCTTCACATTTTGGCCTAAATGTGGGGTGATTTGTGTGTGCCAACATGGAAAGTATTTTTGGCTAATCACACCATGTGTATCACGAAATTTTCATCAATTTTTGATGTATATGGGCTGGCCATTTATTTATGGCAAGTACGTGACACATTGGCGAAGTTTCGGTATTCGCCCGATACGACAAATTTCGGTTTAGAACCTTTTATCGTGTCGTATTTAATTTGTCATCACCATATCTTATATCATATGATATAAGACCTGAATATACTCATAAATATGATTTAAGTATAGTGGTGTGACGTTAACATACGTACGTAAGATATATAACGTGTCGGTAGTACGTTGGAATACATGTGTATGTGCCTTTTATAAAAAATCTGAAAATATAGTATATATATGTATAAAAGCGTGTGACATTGAATGTGGGGAGGAGGAGAAGACTTTCCTTCCATAGCCTTGTTGCCTTTGTGCCTTTTCCAAATGCATCTTCCTTTAATGAACTACTTAGTTTATTGAACTAAGTACTTCACTTAATGAACTAATTTAGTTCATTAATGGTGGCACCTGAAAATAGTATAAACTCAACAAATGTTCGCCATATGATGTAAGCTTTAATGCTTCATGGCTCGTTAGTACGGCAACATAATATATAAGCTAATAAGGCAAGTAATGTCAAGTTATCATGCACACATGTCTATATATCATGCACGTTTTATCTTATGCTCGTTTTTGTGCACATTTAAATCATGCATTTGAAAATCACTCAAACCCCTTTTTCTCTACAATCTCCCCCTTTTGATGATTTTCAAAATAACTTGTGTACATGATTTAAAACTCTCTCTCCCCCTTGAATCGTGTACAGATTTGAAATTTGAATTTCGAATTTCAAATCCGGCTCCCCCTTGATTTGTGCAATTAAGATCAATTAGTCTCTCTCTCCCCCTTAAATCATTTCTCTCTCCCCCTTAAATCTCCCCCTTAAATCATGCTTTCTCTCCCCCTTTATTTGGAAAGCAAATCAAAAGATGCATGTAAAGATGAAGAAAAGAAAATCATGCATTTCATATACGTGCTTTCGTAAGGGTTATTTATTTAACCCTTTGAAAGTGTCCCTTTTGGTACCCACATTTGGGTGACCTTTCTAAGTCTTCCAAAAGGTGAGAAAGGTGATGAGAACGCAACATAATAAACTTTTGGTGCGACTGTATCTGGCCTTTGGCCAAGGACTCCTTTATACACATTATATGTAGAACGCTTTGGATATGTCCTTGTGTTTGTATGCATAGCGCGTGGATGGATTGAATGCCGTGTATGCATCACTCTTTTCTTTTCATATCTATATGGTACAACATTGTGTTTCGCATGATATGATGAAGAGGTGGGGCGTGATGAGGGAATATGCAATTTTCGCGTCATCTTAGACGCCACTTGAGGCTCTGGGGAGTCTACTTTCTTAGACATAACAAACTTTGTTGGTTTGGTTGATACTTCATTTGTATCAACGTATCCCAACCCCGTTTTATCACTGTCATGCTTTTGTGATGATATAATGCGATGCAGCATGTTGGATCCTGTATCAAACTGTTTTACCTTTTTCTCTACATCGGCATTCTTTGATTTTAATTTTGAAATCTCGGATTTCAATTCAACGTTCTCGGATGTCAATGATGAAATTTCAGATTTTAATGCATTGATGATACATGATGACTCTTCTTTAGAATCGTTTAATTGAGCAACAAGATTTTCGTTAGAAGATTCTAACAATTTCTTGTCTTCAATTAATCGTTTCTTTTCTTTGCAAGAGTCTTTGAAAATTTATGCAATTCTAAATATTGACTAAATAAATCATCATATGAACATTCAGAATCGGAATCAGAGTCGGAAGTTACCTCATTTGATGCTTTAGATGTAAAGCATGCTTGTGCCTTGTGTTCTTCCGTATCATCAGTCTCAGAATCCGATGTGTCACTCCAAGTGGAGGCTTTGAATGCTCTTCTCCTTTGCTTAGGTTCTGAGACGAGTCTATTCTTGTTCCAATCCTTGTCAGGGTATTTGTTTGTTTGTTTTTCTTTATTAGGACAGTCATATGATAGATGTCCGAGTTTGCCGCATTCATAGCACTTCATTTCTTTATTTTATTTTTATGATCCTTAGATGAGGTGGACTTATGTTTAATCGATTTTCTCAATATTTTTCTTAATCTCTTAGCCATTGTGATTAAGTCCTCGTCATCGGAATCTGTATCACTATCATCTACGACGTATTCATTTGATTTAATGCTATGGCCCTATCATTATTAGAAATAGACTCAGAATGTCTTACAGCAAGTTTGTTTTCATATACCTTAAGTGATCCGATTAGTTTCTTCCATTTTAATTGATTTGGTCTCTTTGCTTTCTTCTATGGCCGTTACTTTAGGGTCCCATTCAAAAGGAAAGCTTCGTAGAACTTTCTGCACCTTTTCCTGCGTAGTAAAAGCCTTACCAAGAGACTCAAGAGAGTTGTAGATGTTAGTCAAACGAAGATCCATATCTACAATAGACTCATCGGGCAATAATTTAAAAGACTCAAGTGTGGACATGAGCATGTTAATTTTGGACTCCTTTACTTAGCTAGTCCCTTCATGTTTCATTTCAAGAATATGCCACATCTCTTGAGCACTAGAACAATTTGACACGTAACTAGCCTCACTTTTACTCAGGCCATTTAATAATAGTTGCATGGCTTTAGCATTCATGCTAAGTTTCTTTTTATCATCACTTGTATATTCTTGTCTAGTTTTAACGACTTCTAATGTGACTCCGTCTACGGTGGATGACTTAGATGGAACAAAAGGACCATCTTCTATAATCGACCAAAGATCAATATCTATTGCCATAAAGAAAGTTTCATTCTTACCTTCCATTGAACGAAAGACTCACCGTCAAACAGAGGAGGCCTTATGGTTGACATTCCTTCTTGCACGGTGCTATGACTAGTGGATGCCATCTCACTGAATCGTTGGATCCTTTGTAATGAGTGTTCCTGCGCTCTGATACAATTGTAGGATCTGCAAGGCACCACTAGAAGGGAGGGGTTGAATAGATGGTGCGGAAAATATGGTTTTTTAAAATTTCTTTAAACCTAACCAATTCAAGTTCTGAAACAGATTCTGTTTTCAGAACCAGTTTTAAAAACGTTTTGAAAACTAGGTTGTAGGCCTTCAAAAATTCTGAAATTTGGAGAGAACTTAGACTCAGATGTTATGAGTATCTCCTAACATTTCAGATTTAATTTCAACCTCTAACCCCTTGAAAATTCGTTGGTGGTCAGATTGCGCAAATCTGCCAGAACCGATACACTGATTTGAAAAATTAATTCCTATTTGTACACAACTCCAAATGCTCTGAAAATTTAACCACTAACCCCTTATATGTTATATTTAAATGGGTTGAAACAGTTTGAAAAATTCTTTTGGGAATTTAGTCAAATACGATCAAAGTCTCAACCTTTGCAAGCCTGAAAATCAGACTGCACTAGTCTCAGAACTTGGACGTTGAATGACTTATACTTGTCCAAAAGGGTTGAAACTTGCGCCAAAAGAACCCTAGAACGTGTGACTATGTTTTCTGAAAAGTTTCGTAATTTTTGAAATTCGTTTACTATTTTTACGAAGATGATTAAAAACAGTAAAACAGTGCTGAAATAGAAAATCAGTGCTGAAAGTAAATGACACCAAGAATTTTATACTGGTTCGGTTATCAACAACCTACTCCAGTCTTCAAGGAACACCTTCCTTGGTTCACACTAATCACACAACTCAAAAACACCTTACCACAGGGTTGATGGAGTTACACACCAACTCCAACCCTTTACAAACCTTGTATGTTCAATACAATGTGCACGAACACCACCACCTCGCAAGAATGAAGATTGATCACACCTTGATCAATCTTTTACAAAGATGTATGAATGGTGGTTTATCTCAAGCCTATTCAAGATTGAAAGAATATGAATACAATAGGCTTACAAGAAGAAAGAAAGAAAGAGAGAATGTAGAAGAAGAACTAGGCTTTGATCACTTTGATTTTGCAATGCTTGGCCTTATTTTTGTTTGTTCTTCTCTTCCTTCCTTTAAAGAATTCCAGCCGTCCCCCTTGCCATCTCCTCCCTCTTGAAAATTTCCTTTTAAGTGCTTGAGAGAGTGTAAGACATCATAGTGACAATGCTTTGGCTTACTTGGCATCACTCCATTGGACCATCATTTAGTCATTGCTTACTTGGCACCCTCTTGATTGGCTCAATGTTGTCAACATGATGACATGAAAATAATCTGAGATTAACACTTTAAACATGTGCCAATATCAATCATAAAATCATACCATAAGTCACCAATTTCATCATATAATGCAAGACAATAAATCTCTCCTTTTCAAGCTCAAAAAAATCGGGCCATTATCACCTTGCCATGCTGAATTTTTCAGCATGTGCATTATGAAATAAAATTCAGATTATTTACCATTTTTCTTTGAATTTTATCATAAAAATGAATCAATCATATATGTAAGTCTTGCTATCAATTGATGAATGAACTTGGACACAAAAAAGGAGTGAAAATTCGGCCACCACAACCTTCACACATGCTGAAAAATTTCAGCATGTGTGATATGTAAAATATCCACACTTAATTACCTTACATAATATTTAAATCGTTTCCATAACTCCATTTCAATTAATCCTTTAATGAAAAATTGACAAAATATCTTGTCTTAATGATGAAGAATTCGGCCACCATATGTGTAACATGCTGAATTTTCAGCATGTGACATAAGAGAGGTATATGTTGAATACTTACCTTTTGTAGCTTTTCTCTTTGATTCATCAACATTGTATGATTGATCCTTGACCAATCAACATGCCAACAAGGCTCCACATGTGCTCCATCTCAGCTGTAGTAATGTTGGAATGTGTTTGTACATGTGCTGAAATTTATTTTTGCTAACTTTGTAAAATAGTGCACATTTAGTAATACACACATGTAATATTCCAATCAGCCCTTAATTTAATTTTCTAGAACACTTTAAGATGTATATTATATGTAAAAAGTGTAGATACGTGTCACATGATGTTCAAGAAAAAGCGTTCCATGTTATGTGCGTAGAAAACCGAACTTTCGATATTTATCGATTACCCGATTTTTCTCTAATTTAAATTCCAACTTTTGCACATGATATATATATTATGTTATACATAAATATATAATATATACTTTAAATTTCAGCACTTGGCTGATTTAAAGTGGTACCATAAACATGTGACAAAATTAAAATTGGAATCTTCACATTTTGGCCTAAATGTGGGGTGATTTGTGTGTGCCAACATGGAAAGTATTTTTGGCTAATCACACCATGTGTATCACGGAAATTTTCATCAATTTTTGATGTATATGGGCTGGCCATTTATTTATGGCAAGTACGTGACACATGGCGAAGTTTCGGTATTCGCCCGATACGACAAATTTCGGTTTAGAACCTTTTATCGTGTCGTATTAATTTGTCATCACCATATCTTATATCATATGATATAAGACCTGAATATACTCATAAATATGAGTTAAGTATAGTGGTGTGACGGTTAACGTACGTACGTAAGGTATATAACGTGTCGGTAGTACGTTGGAATACATGTGTAATGTGCCTTTTATAAAAAATCTGAAAATATAGTATATATATGTATAAAAGCGTGTGACATTGAATGTGGGGAGGAGGAGAAGACTTTCCTTCCATAGCCTTGTTGCCTTTGTGCTTTTCCAATGCATCTTCCTTTAATGAACTACTTAGTGTATTGAACTAAGTACTTCACTAATGAACTAATTTAGTTCATTAATGGTGGCACCATGAAAATAGTATAAACTCACAAATGTTCGCCATATGATGTAAGCTTTAATGCTTCATGTCTCGTTAGTACGGCAACATAATATATAAGCTAAATAAGGCAAGTAATGTCAAGTTATCATGCACACATGTCTAATATCATGCACGTTTTATCTTATGCTCGTTTTGTGCACATTTAAATCATGCATTTGAAAATCACTCAAACCCCTTTTTCTCTACATAAAACATACAATATCCTGTTATAGGTCTTCTAGTTTCAGAACATCCTCCCTAGTCTGAGTCACTGAATGCCCTTTAACTTTAGCTCCTCTTGTACTAGGCAACATCAAACCCCTTTGCCTGGTAAACCCTTTAGGTATCTCAATAGTCTGTGTGTATCTCTCAGATGATTCTCTATGGGTGAATCAAGAAATTACTTAACTGCTGAACTGCATAAGAAACATATGGTCTTGTAATAGTAAGATGTAGCAAACTTTCCAATGATCTTCCTGTATGTGGATATTTCTGATATCATGGGGAGAATCATTATACTCCAACTTCAATCTGCTCCATTGGAGTTTTAGCTGGTTTAGACCCTAAATAGAATGTATGTTCCAAAAATTCCAAGATGTATTTTCTTTAGCTAAGCATGATCCCCCTCCTATGACCAGATTACCCCTCTAGGCCTAGAAATATTTCATGTCGCCCATGTCCTTGATGCTGAACTATTGATGCAATGCTATCTTGATCTGAGAAATATCTGATAAGGAATCACTAGCAGAATGATATCATCAACATAAACTAATAAAACCAAGAAAGAATTGATGGTCTGCATGTTAAAAAGAGTGTAGTCATGCCTGGACTGAGTACAACCCTGAGAGGTTAAGAATTGTGTCAATTTTTCATTCCACTGTCGACTGGCTTGCTTCAAGCCATAAAGAGACTTGTTTAGCTTGACACACTGTGCCTGGAGCATTGGAAGTGCCTTCGGGTGGAATCATATAAATAGCTTCAGATTAAATCACCATGCAAAAAGGCATTATTTATATTAAGTTGATGCAAGTGCCAACCCTTAACTGCCTGCAACAGTAAGAACAAGTCTAACAGTAGTCATCTTGGGCAACATGACTAAAGGTATCATTGTAATCCACTCCAGCTGCTGTGTATAGCCCTTGGAAACCAGACAGGCCTTTAAAACGATCAACACTATCATATGGCTTTCTTTTTATCCTATAGATCCACTTACAGCCAATTGGAACCTTACCTTCAGGCAGAGGTGTCATGGTCCAAGTATGGTTTGCCTTCAAGAGCATTAAGCTCCTCCTGCATAGCAACCTGCCATTCTGGAATACTGATGCTTGCTGAAAAGAGTTAGGCTCTTGTTTCAAACTAATACTAAAAAAGTAGTTCTTATTCTAGGTCATCATATGACATATAGGATTCAATAGGATAGGAGATAGAAAATGGAGAAGAAGGATGCTGCTGCTTAAAAAGAGGTGAGTTAATGGAAGTAATAGTCTAGAAGATAGCCTGGTGGTTTCCTAAGTCTTGTGACCCTAGGTGTAGGCTTATTATGTGATGGAGATGAAAGGGACGAAAGGTGTATTAGAATGAGAGAGTGATGAAAGGAAAGAGGATTGAAATATTTCGGAGTGAGTCTGGAGAAGAAGGAGCAGTTGGACTGGAAGGAATAGGATCTGTATAGGAAGAGGGAATATGAGGAAAAGAAGAACTGTCATTAACATGTGGTATTACAAAAGCAATAAAGGAAAGATTTTGAAAAGCGAAAACTTCTTCCTAGAACTGAACCTCTCTTGAAACAAACACTGCCTTGGTGCTTAGGTTCTGCAATATATAGCCTTTTGATGTCACAGAAAGACCTAAGAACAGACATAGGATGGCTCTTGATTCAAACTTGGTTTTGTGTGGGTTGATATTGCAGGCATAGGCCAGACACCCAAACACCTTGAGGTTACTATATTTGGGCTTATTACTATAAAAACTTTCAAAAGGTGTTTGCTGTTGCAAAGTGTTAGAGTGGGAAGAATATTGACTAAAATAGGTAGCATGTTCAACACAGAATCCCTGGTAAGGTAAAGGGAGATGAGCTTGAAACCTTCATGATCTATCTATGTTGAGGATATGTTGATGTTTTTCTTCCAACTACCCCATTATGTTAGGGAGTAGTTATGTGCAACTGGTTTGATGAAGAATGCCTTTGGATTTATAGAATTCTGTATAGAAAATTCAACCTCATTGTATGTTCTAAGTGTTTTTGATTTTGTGCCCCAAAATGAATTGAAACAAACTGATAGAAGCTTTGTATAATGGGTCTGACATGTGCCTTATATTTAAGGAAATCCAAACCAAGTATAACGACTAAAGTCATCAACCACTTGTCAAGAAGTAATACTCGTTGAGCAATATGTTTGATGTAATTTCTCAAAGTCATGATTTTAAATGGTAAATACTTAAAAATATCATACATGGTGTTATATGTGATTAAAAGTTGAAAATTTTGAAAAAGTTGACATCGATCACTCAGGTTGTTGCACTTCGATCCCTCATATCGATCGATCTATGTAAGGCAGTGAAAGTTCAAGACCTTACTGTGAGACATCGATCTCTAAACCTGAGACACATCGATCGATCGATGTACATTGAACCCTAATTTCGATCAATTGATGTAGGTCAGAGACAAATTCTGAAACTCATTGTGAGACATCGATCTCTGAAGCTGAGGCACTTCGATCGATCGATGATGTCTAGGGTTTTTAATAATATTTTTCTAAAATGTGATAAAGTGGTTGTTTACATTTGTACATGATTTATACATGTTCATTATATGAATATTATGTGTTTTTGATATTTATAAATACATTGTGACTAATGTGCCTTGGAAGTTTCTACAACTTACCAAAAAGGACAAAATTGGTATTTTGAGTTTTGTAGGAACATGGTATGGTGGAAATACTTCAAGGACATATTCTTATCTTATTTCATGAAAAAGGTGTTATATATTCATTTCTGACCGTCAGGGTCATTTCTGGAGTTTTCTCTCACTAGGGGCATTTTGGTCATTTCACCCCTGAGGGTTTTATTTTTGGTATTTTCACTCAAGGAATCCCTTCGAGTATATTCTTATCATCATTCTGGAGTTGATTTGTGATTATTTTTGAAGATTATATGGTAGCTTCATATTATTTCTCTCACATGATATTATTGACTATAGCGGGATATGTGACGAATTGTGATGTGCGCATTTCTCTTTCTTTCTTGAAGACTCTTTTATATATGTTATTGGAGGATATTATCATTATATTTCAGAGACTATAAAGGTCTTCAAGGTGTGCAAATGATCACAACATACAAGAAATTACAGGAATTTTGGTTGTCACATGTTGACATTAATCTTGTCAATTATTATTTAGTGATTTCTTCTTCAAAAATCTGAGTTGATACACATTTATGCAAGCCTCCAAACGTGTATAAACAGGTGGCAATGATGTGTAATTCATTTTATAGCTTGGTGAAAAGTGGACCAACCAAAAAGGAGCTATTGCCCAACTTGGAAAGTTGGACTTAGTAGCCAACGGCTACTTCCGTATCTTTGGAGCTGTGTTTGATTTGAACTTGTCAAAGCCGCACCATGCCTATTCTTTTGTAAGGAGTTGAGGTTATTTTGGTGGCATTATCCTCTCTTATTATCTTCACTTTTGCAAAGGATAATCAAGGACTATTCTAGGTGAAAAAATCAGGCCAACATTATTGTTCCAAGGTGGACCAATCATTTTGTTTTATGTTGCCAAGTGTACAAAGCCAACTAATGATATGAAGACACTTAAGATTGATGATGAAGATGGTGACACATGTGCATCTTATCTCCAAGGCTCACTTCACACTATAAATAATAAAATAGTCTATATGCTCAGGCGCCCCCATTTTTTTTTAATTAATTTGTTTAACGATATATTTCACCTCGTAAGGGTGAATTTCGTTAAAATGCACAATGTACAAGTCAAAATAATCCAAATACCAAGGATATCCCTAACTCTCGTGCATCCATATACACATATACTGCTACGTATACATGTTTATATACACCACACATACATAAATGTATATCTCTCGCATACATCCCCTAATCCCCTGACCTAACCTCCATCAACCCAACAACCCACTCCCTCCTCCCAGCACAACCCGCGACCCTCTTCCAAGCCCAACTGTGACCCCCTCCTTCTTTTCTCCCTCTTTTTTATTTCTTTCTCCCTTCTGACCAAGTGGTCCAATCTTCCTTTCTTTCCTTCTCGTCCTAGCCCAAACCCCCTTTCTTCTCTTCTTTTCCTTTTCCTTTCTTTCCTTCCTGGCCCAAGCCCTATTTTTTTCTCTCTTACTTTTCTCCCCCTCAACCAGAATTTCCTATGCCCAAATCCCCTCCCCAATCTGCTCCCCCCTGCCCTAGACCCCAGTCCCATAACCTAGCCACTCCTTTTCCAAGCCCAATCCAATCCATCACTCCCACTGAAGAACCCTGTCAGGACTAGGGTCTTGGCATGATGCACCCACCGTACTCTGCTAAGAGAAGTACAAGGCGTCGATATCAATCGATGCACGTCACAAAATGAAATGCGGCCAGATCTAGCGAAAGCATTATAACATAAACATACATCACATCAGTAGTACAAAATATAACTCAAATGCAGTCTTAGTCTAGTACATAAGTCTCCAAGTAAATACAAATCCATCAAAGCAGAAATAACTAAGTACGAGTCTGGGAGCATATGTCTCAGTCAATGATATCCTATCTCTTGACTCGTCCGCTACAAACTCAGTACCCTGAATTCTGATATCTGCAAAGGTTTTAAATAACAAGTGTTAGCGATAAAATAAAATGCACGCAAGTATACCCCCTTAGATCCATGGGATCATACATGCAGAGATGGAGTTCTAAATAAGGACACCGTACAATCACATGAATATAATAAGTCCCTCCATTTCTCAAATATAGATATCACATTCTTATGCATATGACTATAAAATCCAACAAATCACATAAGTCCAAATTTAAGTCCATTATTTTAACTCTATAATAAATCATAATACAGGCAAAGATAGTCCATAATCCATAAAATAAAGTTCCATAAATGGTCCATAATCTATGAAAATAAGGTCCATAGTCCATGAGAAGCAATATCCATAATCCATGAAAGGAAAAGTCCATAGTCATGAAAAGCGGAATCCATAATCCATGAGAGGTAAAGTCCATACTCCATATCCATGTCCATATGCTTTTCATGATCTATGATGATGATGATGCAAGTGATGCAAAGTTTTAAAAATGCAATGCATGTCCATGTCCATATTTGGTCAGAGACCAATCCATATCCAGCCAGAGGCCGGACCATATCCTATCTGGTCAGAGACCAATCTGTATCTAGCCGAGGCCAGACCATATCCATATCTCATCCGCGGAGGGTTTGTAATTTCTCAAGTGATGCAATATGCAATTTTCTTTAGAGCCAATGGAACTTTTGCAGTTATATGACGTGCAGCATGATCCATGCTATATGTGAGTCCATATAAAGTCCACATGAAGTCCTCTTTAACACGTGGTGGCCTCCTTTGAGAATATTTTTTTTTATAAAAGGAATTTTATTGCAAATGAAACCTCACTTATGGCGGAGGAAACCTTATTACATCATTGAGTCAGTGTAAGCGAAAAGCGAATGTAAAAAGGTGATAATTTGCATTCTCCAATCATATATGATATGCCCGCATTAAAACCTTGCCAAGAAAAACCACCCTTGTGGATAAAGCCTTGGCGAAGGAAAAAAGCATACATATTTATATGTTTGGAGTGTCGAAATAAATTATAGCACAATGAAGATTCACGTGCTAAGCCACTATACAAAAAAACTTGTCAAGGCAGGATCCCACCATGGAAGAAGTCAAGCTAAAGTTGATTGTAGAGCACCCATAGAAGTTGTCTCAGCCGTGACGAGCATAAAGATGATCATTCCAGTCCATGCACATGCGAGGAAAATGGATAAGTTAAGCAGGGAGTGAATGCATAAAGCAAACAGTAAGACCAATTGAGTGTAAGACGTACCGGGTCTGCCTGCACCCACAAGGTATAGGCAGAATGATGAGATGAATGCCAATCCATATGGAAGACGCGAATAGATCATGGGAAGCGCAAGCTTACTGACGAGAGATCTAACGAGACAGCGCCATGCACTAATGAGGGAAGAGGTCAGAGAAGTGTAAGATTGCGTACAAGGATTTAACATTAGCCTGCTGAGCCAAGTAGTGAGCCGCCATATTTGCCTCTTGTAAATATGATAAAAGTCCAGTCGATGTAGATGTATTAATGTCTGTAGTAACCTGAGATGAAGTTCCTGAATACGGATGTTGCCGCGACAAACGGGTTGAAAATCTGAGCACAATCTGATTCAATGATAAGGGATCGATGTAATGGAAGAAAATCTAATAACCCGAAAACCGCTGCTTGGATTCAGCATCTGAAAGGAGTACTTGTTGGCAAGCAAAAAGAAATTGCCCCCACACAGTAACCAGCGTGGCCTCGCAAGATAGCACCTCGCTGCATAATGTCTGCCAACCGCTGCCTCGATATTTAACTTTAGTCTTCCTGAAGGCGGAGGATACCAACGCACTATATGAGGACGCGGAGAATTGAAGTTTGGGGAAACCACAAAAATTGTCGCACCGAAGTTGCTGCCTAGTTTCGTTCCATCTATTTATTTGCTCCACATAGCTATCTCATAATGAATGGAGGCCCGAAGAGATGTCATAACAAAAGTGTGCTTCTCACCATATACTAACGATGCTATGTTCGCCAGATGCTATACAGAATAATAGCTGGGACGACAATTTTTAAAACTACAAAGAGAGACGAGAACGTAGAGCGATACCACCAATGATGTATATATTGCCGAAGATGTAGCGATGAAGGGGGACAATGTAACTCATTGTGCAAAGAAATCCCATATTGGACAGACGCTCGTGCAGAACAAAAATACATGATCTACCGTGGCCGATGCTTGCTTGCAAAATGGGCATTGTGTTGGGCGGGGGAAAAAAGTATACCTACCAATGTAGTCCTCAAATGGTAAGGCAGAGTGGAAAATCCGCCATAGGAATAGTTGAGTGACTGGCGTGTGGCGCTTTTATACCAAATAAATTTTGTCGAGAGTTGTGTCGGCTGTGTAGAGCGGCAAATATCATAGGCCGTCCGCAAAGTAAACTCCCCTGAGGGCGAAGGTATCCAACTGATGAGAAATGTGCCTTGGCCTTCAGTCTGAGTGCGACAGAGAGAATGAATTCTACAAATAAACTTCCAAACTAGTGAATCAGGCAGCCTGGGAAGATAATCCTGGCGATGATCGTATTTTATGTGCATGTATTTGCTCCAGAGAGTACTACTCTGCTGATAGGACCGCCAAATACGACAATGATAAGCCTGCTTCTGCAACGTGCTGAGATCACGAAAGTCCCAAACCACCTTCTTCACAGGTGTTGTGATAGAAGTCCAAGCAACCCAATGATGGCCACGTCCCCAATGAAATGTGGCCATTTTCCTGCCAATAATTTTGATAACTGACTTGGGCAATCCACGTGCGGCAAGGATATGTAATGGCAGAGTCGAAAGCACAGAGCGAAGCAAAACGAGACGGCCAGCTGAAGAAAGCAACCAAGAGTGCCAACCATGCAGCCGGTCGTCAATATGTTGCAGTAAGGAAGCACAATACCTAGCACGGTTGATGCCCTTATGTAAATAAGATCCGAGATATCGAAAAGGCAAACCAACGCATCTCATGCCGAGTAAAGTCTCAAAGCTACGTCGCTGACGCAGTGATACACTTGCCAAGGGAAATAAACACTGCTTTTTTGAAAATTTACCTTCTGACCCGATGCAGTTTCATATGAGTTAAGAACATATGGAATCAACGTAAATTTCGCTGTGTTCCCCATAAAAACATGCTTTAACACAAGTCATTTCCACATATCGTGTGCACTTGTGTAATTTGACACATATCCTGCTTCAGAAGTTGTAAGTCCATTCAAAAATAATTGCATAGCTTTAGCATTCTTGGACATTTTCTTTTTATCTTCCGATGACCATTCACTTTTATATTTTTCAACCTTTTGTGTGATTCCACTAACTTGTACAATTTTCATTGAAATGTACGACCCATCTTCAACTATAGGCCATAAATCAATGTCTATAGCCTTAAGAATAAACCTCATTCTTAGTTTTCAATGAACAACATTATTACCATCGAAAAAGAGGAGGACGTTGTGTAGACATATCTTCTAACTCACCTTTGTGAGAAACTATGGCCATTGTATGTACCTTTGAATTGATATTAGCATGCCACTTTTAAATATTATTTCTTGGCCTTGTGTTGTTTATACGGTGTTGAATCTTGCTTCTTTGAGTGGTGTAAACCTCGCTCTGATACCATTGTTGGACCGTGCATCTGCAATAAACACCACTAGAGGGGGGTGAATAGTGGTTAGCAGAAATTACACTACTACCCTTGATAAAAATTCCCTTTGAAACAGAATCTGAGACTACCTCAGATTCATAACCCGTTTTTGAAAAATTCAAAAATCCTTGTACACAACTCCAAAAATATGAAAATTTCCAGAACATAACTTCAATGTGTTGAAAAGACTCTGTCCAAAAATTATACAAAAATTAGATTGTTTGATTCTTCAAACAAATAAAAATATTCAGATGGTCGATCTGGACAGAATTGGACAGGATGTTTGCTGAATTTGGAAAACGTGTTCCTCTTTGAATACTTAACCAAAAAGGTTAAACTTTATGTCAAAACACTCCTAGGATGTCTATTTATGTTTCCAAAAGGCCCTGACCTTGAACAATTCTTGATTAAAATAGAATTCAAGTTTTCTCAAAACTGGTCAGATTGCAGCCATATTGAGCAGTTATCTTGCAAAGACTGAAAGACTAACTTTCCCTTTGCTCTAATCAAGTGACTCTTGTTGCAAATGAATCTAAGAGTCTGAAGTATAACTCCACCAAAAATCACAAATTTGAAAGTGTTTAGCTATTTTTTAAAAACGTGAGAAGTTGCATGAAAACTTTAGTGAAAAACGACCAGAATGCAGAAATGTTGAAACAAGATAAGAACACCGAGAATTTATCCTGGTTCAGTCAATGTGACCTACTCCAGTCCCAAGGAACACCTTTCCTTGAATTTCACTATGGTATGAATCAACTTACAACAAGAACCAAGCTTGATCCTTGGGTTATACACCAACCCTATTCAGGACTTAGATGAACACCTTCTATGCAACACTTAGTTGCAACAGTTCTACCACCTATTGATGTAGTAGCCTTATAGAATTGGCTAATCAATCTTATAAATGAAGCTCAAGAGGTTTCTAGCTCAACAAATACAACAAGAACACCTTTGCTACAAAGAATGGAACAAGACCAACAAGAAAAAGATGATAGCTAGATAAATCAACAAATGCTTTCAAGTGAGCTTCAAGTGTGTTTTGTGTAAAAGAATCAAAAATAGACATGCTTATGACTGAATTAGAATCTTTCAAAATGTTGCCAAACGAATCCATAACATCTATGGATTTGAGAATTACTAATATTTTCAATGCCCTTGAAGCTTTAGAAAAAATCATTCACCAACAACGAGAAGGTGCAAAAGGTGCTGCGAAGCCTTCTGCTGAATGGAATCCTAAGGTCACAGCAATTGAAGAAACGAAGTCAATCTCTCAGATGGATGAATTAATCGGTTTCATTTAGAGTATACGAGGTAAACCTAAATCAACGGAAGTCCGAGTCATCTAAATCATCAGGTTAGTCAATAGCTTTCAAATCAACTGAATCACCTACAAATAATGATGATAGTAATAGTGATATGAACTAGACGATGACTTGATATTGATAGATAGAAAACTTAGAAAGTTTTTTAAACGTCCTAATTAGAATAGACAACGATCTTTTCTTCTTCTTCTTCTTCTTCTTCTTCTTCTTCTCAACGAGGAAAATAACGCTATAAATGGTATAATAAGAGTTAAAATATTCTGAATACGGTCAAAAAAGACACATCTCTTATGATTGTCCGACAAAGAAAAAGGCCAACAACAATAATAATAGTAACAATAAAAAAGGAAAGGAGACGCAAAAATAAAAGGCAAGGAGGACCAAGCCAAGGAAAGGCAAACGAGCAATGAAGGTGAGCACATGGAGCGACTCATCCAACTCAGAATCCGACACTGAGGAAGCTCAAGTCTGCTTCGTATCCAACGAGGTAAGTTCTTCTGATGATGATGATTCTGATAGTGACATGACATTTAATGAAATGTAGGATTTTAAGAATGAATGCTCACTGTAAGAGGCTCTCTAAAGAAAAGAAGAAACTAATTGAAGAAAATGACAAGTTGAAGACGTCCAACTTGGAGTTTTCCGATCAATTAGAATATTTTAAACAAGAGTCTACTAATACTCTTGATTCTTTAGAGATTAAAATTGAATCATATAGGAAAAATGAAACATACACTAAAAACAGAAAATAACATGTTGAAATCTAAGGTAGAAAGTTGTGAAAATGAAATAGTACAACTTAAATCTTCCAAACTTACCTTAGAAAAAATGTTAGAACAATTTAAATCTGGTGCAATATGTTAGATACACTTATATCATCTCAAAAATATGGAAACGATAAAACCGGGTTAGGCTATAATGAAGAAAATGTAAAGTAGATAAAAAGGCTAAGTTTGTCTCATCAAGTACTAAACAACCTTATAAAGAAAATTCAACTTTGCCTTGCTACATCTTCTTCTACTCCTTCTTCTGTTATTCTAAGGCAAAAATATAACACGTACCCACAAATGTACACACATATAAACGTGCAACTAGGCAAAACTTTGCATCTAGACAACCTAGAAATCATGCCTACATGTATACAAATGCAATTAGACATAATAAAATGCATCCAACTAATTATGAACCTAAGTATAGGCAACACACTCATATAAGTCGTATAAAAATGCATATGAGCATACATACATGGCATCATATAAGAAACAAAATCACATGCCTTATACACACTATCAAAATCGGCCATCCTATAATAATTATCAACCAAGGCACACATGTATAAAAATGCATCTTCACTTAAGTGGAATGATCATGTATATGCTAATCCTTCTTATTTTTCTAATTATAACATGCTAAAAATGTGCCTAGAAGGTATGTCAAAGTTTGGATACCTAAGGGATATCTAAACAAGGATGGTTGCCCCTAACATTCAAGGACCCAAGTTAAAGGGTACCTAAAACTTTGTCTTCATTGTAGGAAAAACGCAAGGAATGCAAGAAGGAGGCAAAGTAAAATAATCTAAAAACTAAATGATTTTTAGATAGTAGATGTTCAAGGCATATGACGGGCAAACCCCAAACTATTTACCGAGTTGGAACATATCAAAAATAGAGGAAAGTAACATTTGGTGACAACAACAAAGGGCAAGTTGTTGGAAAAGGAACAATTGGGGACCCTAACGCATTTCAAATACAAAATGTGTTGCTAGTGAGTAATCTTTCTTATAATTTATTAAGTATTTCTCAACTTATAGATTGCGGATATAATGTCTCTTTTCTTCCCAATTCATGTGATATAATAAATGAAAAAAAGGAGAAATTGTTTTAAAGGAAATAGGGATGGTAATATTTATACTCTTACCTTAGATACATGTTAGATGCTAAAGTTAAGTGTTTAATATCACATGACTTAGATGTGAATTTATGGCCATAGAAGATTAGGCCATATAGGAATTTCAACCATTAAGAAATTATCTAAGAAGAATTTAATTAGAGGAATGCCTAAGTTAGACTTAGATAATTTTCAAATGTGTGAAACATGTATTAAAGGAAAACACATTAAAGAACATAAAACCGAAACATGAAGTGAGTACTAGTCATGTACTAGAATGCTTCACTTAGATTATTTGGACCAAGTAGGATAAGAAATCTAGGTGGGTACTACTATGTGTGTGTCATAGTAGATGATTACTCACACTACCCATAGACATTGTTCTTAACACACAAAGACGATGCTCCATTGGCAATCGAAAATCTTATTAAGCAACTTGAAAATATATACGAAGCAATGTTAATAAAGAATTAGAAGTGATAGAGGTGGAGAATTTAAAACAAAGATATAATCAAGTTTTGCGAATTACATAGAATTAACATGAATTCTTACCACGTTAGAAACCACAACTCATATAGAGTTGTTGAACGTAAAATAGAACAATTCAAAAGTTGCTAGAACAATGTTATGTGAAAGTAAATTACCACAATATTTATGGGTTTGAAGCTGTTAGTTGTGCATGTTATATTATAAATAGGCTTTCTATTAGAAAGAAATTGAATATAAACACCTTATGAATTGTTAAACAATAGACAACCTTAAAGTAGATTATCTTAAAGTTTTTGGTTGTTGTAAATGTTTTGTGTGAACACTAAGGATTAATCTAGACAAGTTTGAACAAAAGTCTATTGAATGCATATTTGTTGGTTATTCAACTAACTCAAGAGCATATAGGTGTTATAATCGTGCATCTAGAAAAATAATTGAATCTACACATGTGAATTCAATGAAAATGCATGCTTTGAAATTAGTGATAAAACTCAGCATAAACAAGAAAATAATTTTGAAAATATGTTTGATGATGATGATATATTTACTTGAACCAGTACTTGATCATTTAGAACCAACTCCCCATGAACAAGACATGCATGAACCCTTAGATGAAATAATGAAGAGATTTTTCAATTGGAAGATAATACAACTACCTTATAAGATTATTCAATTGTATACGACAATGTTCACACTAATCAAACATTTGAACAAGATGAGGGTTTGACCCTAGTCAACCTAGGAATTAATGGCACCATAAAGAGTTAATTATTGGGGATCCAAGTGTTGGGGTTAGAAACACGCGGAGAAACATAAGTCAACTTGAAGCGCATAGCTTAATCTCACACTTAGAACCTAAGAATGTAAAGAAAGTCTTAGGTGATATATCATGGATAGATGCCATGCATGAGGAGATTAAATCAATTTACAAGGAAACAACGTGTGGGATTTAGTACCTAAACCCGAAAATAAGTCTATAGTAGGAACGACATGGGTTGTTTAGGAATAAAATAGATGAACAAAGAAACATCACACAGAATAAGGCTAGGCTAGTCGCACAAGGTTATAATCAACAAGAAGGAATAGATTATGAAGAAACCCTTTTGCACCCGTTGCACGACTAGAAGCAATTAGATTGTTACTTGCTATTGCAAGTTGCTAAACTCTTCCAAATGGATGTCAAGAGTGCGTTCTTGGATGGATACATCCAAGAAGAGGTGTTTGTGAAACAACCCCCTAGATTCAAAGATCCCAAGAATCCTAACCATGTGTAGAAGCTTAAGAAAGCTTTATATGGTTTGAAACAAGCTCCAAGAGCTTGGTACGATAGATTTGCAAACTTTCTTAATGCAAATAATTATCAAAGGAGAACATAGACAACACGTTATTCCTGAGAAGAAAAGATAATGACTTGTTAATAGTTCAAATATACGTAGATGACATCATCTTTGGTTCAACCAACCCTACCTTAGTAAAAGACTTCGAAGAGTGTATGAAGTTAGAATTTGAAATGTCAATGGTAAGAGAGTTGAACTATTTCTTAGGACTACAAATCAAACAAACCCCTCAAGGAATCCACATTAGCCAGCTTAAGTATGTCAATGATATGATTAAGAAGTTTGGCTTTGAAGAGTTGAAACCAACATCTACCCATATGAGCATGAGCACCAAACTAGATAAGGATGAAAATGGTAAACCTTTTGATGACACACTATATAGGTCTATGATTGGATCACTGTTATACTTAACCACATCAAGACCTGACATCATGTTTTGTGTGTGTATGTGTGCTAGATTTCAATCTTGTCCTAAAGTCTCACACTACAATGCGGTGAAAAAGATCTTTAGATATCTTAAACACACATCTCACTTAGGACTTTGGTATGATAGAAACGCTAAGTTGGAATTATATGCATATAGTGATGCTGATTATGGTGGTTGCAAATTAGATAGAAAATCCACTAGCAGTACGTGTCAATTCATAGGAACCAACTTGATCTCTTGGTTTTCCAAAAAGCAAGCTAGTGTAGCTCTTTCTACCACTGAAGCCGAGTATATAGCCTTAAGCTTATGCACTACCCAAATACTTTGTCTTAAATAACAACTTAGTGATTTTGGCATTAAAATGAATAAGATTCCAATTTTTTGTGATATCACAAGTGCGATCAATCTTTCTCGGAATCCGGGTACTTCATTCTAAGGCCAAACACATTGAGGTACGATACCATTTTCTTCGAGATCATGTTCAAAGTAGGGATATAACCATAGATCATGTAAGAACTGATCACCAAATAGCTGATATCTTCACCAACCCCTTAATCAAGCCAATTTTGATTACGGCCAAGTTAGGAAAAATGACTTACGAAACCGTTGCATAATTCTATCTTTTCCATGATTTGAAAAATAAAGGGGGAGATAGAATAAGAACATGATTTTAGTTGGTAAGTCATGATTTGGTTGGTTGAATAATATGCTGAGTTTCAATTGGTATACGTTTTGGAGCATAGGTTAAGGGGAGAGAGTATAATTTGAGGGGGAGCACATGAATACATAAGAATTGATGAAAACAATTGGTAATTAGTTGGTAATTAGTTTTTAAAACAATTGGTACAAATTTGGTGTGATGAACAATTAGTAATTGGTGAGGTATTTGGTAGATTTATGATAAACAATGGATAAAGAGTTTGTGACATTAAATCATGTTAGGTTATTTTGAAAATCATCCAAAAGGGGGAGAATGTTGAAAAATATGTTTGGATAATTTTCAAAGTCATGATTATAAGTGGTAAATACTTAAAAATATTATACATGGTGCTATATGTGATTAAAAGTTGAAAAAAGTCGAAAAGTTTACATCGATCTCTCAGGTTGTTGCACTTCGATCGATCGATGTACTTCGATCCCTCACATCGATTGATCTATGTAAGGCAGTGAAAGTTCAAGACCTTACTGTCAGACATCGATCTCTAAACCTGAGACACATCGATTGATCGATGTACATTGAACCCTCACTTCGATCGATCGATGTAGGTCAGAGACAAATTCTGAAACTCACTGTGAGACATCGATCTCTGAAGCTGAGGCACTTTGATCGATCGATGTCTAGGGTTTTTAGAAATATTTTTCTAAAATGTGATAAAGTGGTTTTTTACATTTGTACATAATTTATACATGTTCATTATATGAATATTATGTGTTTTTTATGTTTATAAATACATTGTGACTAATGTGCCTTGGAAGTTTCTACAACTTACCAAAAGGGCAAATTGGTATTTTGAGTTTTGTAGGAACATGGTACGGTGGAAATAATTCAAGGACATATCCTTATCTTATTCATCATGACAAAGGTGTTTTAATATTCATTTTGACCATCAGGATCATTTCTGGAGTTTTCTCTCACATGGGGCATTTTGGTCATTTTCACCTCGAGAATATTTTTGGTATTTTCACTCAAGGAATCCCTTGAGTATATTCTTATCATCATTCTGGAGTTGATTTGTGATTATTTTGATGATAATATGGTAGCTTTATATTATTTCTCTCACATGATGATATTATTGACTATAGCGGTATATGTGATGAGTTGTGATGTCTCATTCTATTTCTTTTCTTGAAGACTCTTTTATATATGTTATTGGAGAAACTTATCATCATATTTCATAGAATATAAATGTGTTCAAGGTGTGCAAATGATCAAACATACAAGAAGAAATTATGGAAATTTTGGTGTTAATGTGACATAATCTTGTCAATTATTATTCGGTGATTGCTTCTTCAAAAATCTGAGTTGATACACATTTATGCGATCCTCAAGACGTGTATAAACATGTGGAAATTATGTGTAATTCATTTTATAGTTTGGTGACAAGTGGACCAACCAAAAAGAAGCTATTCGCCAACTTGGAAAAGTTTGACTTAGTAGCCAACGGCTACTTGCCTATCTTTGGAGCTGTTTTTGATTTGAAATTGTCAAAGCCTCACATGCCTATTCTTTTGCAAGGAGTTGAGGTTATTTTGGTGGCATGATCCTCTCTTATTATCTTTATTTTGCAAAGGATAATCAAGACTATTCTAGGTGAAAAAATCGGCCAACATTATAGTGCCAAGGTGGACCAATCATTTGCTTTATGTTGCCAAGTGTACAAAGCCAACCAATGATGTGAAGACACTTAAGATTGATGATGAAGATGGTGACACATGTGCATTCTTATCTCCAAGCCTCACTTCACACTATAAATAGGAGGCAATGGTGAAGAAGATAAAACACACTTGAAGCTCACTTGAAACCATTTGTTGATTTGTCTAGCTATCATCTTCTTGTTGTTGTTCTTCCATTATTTGCAGCAAAGGTGTTCTTGTTGTATTTGTTGAGCTAAAGCCTCTTGAGATTCATTTGTAAGATTGATTAGCCAATTCTATAAGGCTACATCAATATGTGGTAGAGGTGTTGCAACTAAGTGTTGCATAGAAGGTGTTCATCCAAGTCTTGAATAGGGTTGGTGTATAACCCAATGATCAAGCTTGGTTTTTGTTGTAAGTTGATTAATATCACAGCGAAATCCAAGGAATGGTGTTCCTTGGGACTGGAGTAGGTCACATTGACCAAACCAGGATAAATTCTCGGTGTTCTCATCTCGTTTTCTACATTTCTGCATTCTGCCCGTTTTTCACTACAGTTTTCACACAACTTCTCAAGTTTTGAAAAAATAGCTAAACATCTTCAAAATTTGTGATTTTTGGTAGAGTTATACTTTAGATTGTTAAATTTCATTTGAAACAAAAATCACTTGATTTGAGAAAGGGGAAATTAGTCTTTCAGTCTTTGCAAGATAACTGCTTCAATCTGGCTGCAATCTGACCAGTTTCGGGAAAATTTAAATTCTGTTTTAATCAAGAATTGTTCAAGGTCAGGACCTTTTGGAAACATAAAATAGACATCCTAAGGAGTGTTTTGACATAAAGTTAAACCTTTTTGGTTAAGTATTCAAAGAGAAACACGTTTTCCAAATTCAACAACACTCTATCCAATTCTGTCCAGATTGACCATCTGAATCTTTTTATTTGTTGAAGGGTTTATTTTTGTATAATGTTTGGACAGAGTCTTGTCAACTCATTGAAGTTAAGTTCTAGAAATTTTCATAATTTTTGGAGTTGTGTATAAGGAATTTTTGAATTTTTCAAAAACGGGTTCTGAATTTGAGGTAGTCTCAGATTCTGTTTTCAAACGGGATTTTTATCAAGGGTAGTAGTGTAATTTCCGCTAACCACTATTCACCTCCCCCCTCTAGTGATGTTTATTGCAGGTGTACGTCCGACAATACTGTCCATATATGGTTGGATGTTTATAAGGTCCCCAAATGTCCATATCTGCAAGATCAAATGTATGATGAGAAACATACAAAGAAATTGGGAAAGGAAGCCTTTTCATTTTGGCCAATGGACAGATTTTACTAAAATCCTCACAGCTAGAGTCTACAACATCAGAATTATTCTATGGATTTCTCTTATTCTTACCAAAAGAGGGATGTCCGAGTCTGTAATGCCAGATCTTGAACAAAGAAGTTTGGGATACAGCAGCAGCAGAAGGAGTAGTAGCAACAGGAATAGAGGACTGTAGCTGGGTCAATTGATTTATGTGTACCATGGAGATAGTAAAGCCCATGATGTGGTTCAGTTGAACCAATCAACTTCCTGGAAAGATGATCCTGGAGCAAAGCGGTTGTGCCATAAAATTGAATAAGCACAGATAATGAAGCAATCAATACTGGTGGAAAGAATATTAAAAGAGAAAGAGGGGTACAAAGAGGACATTACCAAATACAAGTCCAGAAGTAACTTGAACCTCACCAATATGTGTGGATGGCACTGTATGATTGTTAGGCAATTTGATGACTGTATGATGCAAAAGCTTGTATGATGAGAAAAATTTTAAGGAACATGCAATATAATTTGGGGCACCTGAGTATAAGATCTATACAATTTATATTATTATTTGAGCAATTTCCTTTCTCTTTTCAGCTTAAGCAGCCACACATCAGCATGAGAGGCACTACAAGGCACATTCATTACAGGGACAGACGTTGAAGTTCCTTGTTCTTCCTTCACATTCAACAGGTTTATCAGTCTCATGTGCTGCTCATATGTTAACATGGGAGGTGATACAAAGGTTCATATACTCCTGATTTTTGGATTCCCCACAATCTGTCACCAAATCCACCAGGTTAACCCGATCTTTGGACTTAAAACCAGGAGAAACCCCATGCTTCCTATAGCATCTCTCCATTATATGTCCAATCATTCCACAGTGAGTGCACTGTGGCCTTCTATTGTCGTTAGAATAAAACCTACCACTACCCCCTTCTGTAGGTGTTACCATGTGCTCTATTGAAATATGCTTTAGCAATTGAATCTACATCATCATCAACTAAAAGGGCTGTAGGGACGTTAGAAAAGATTCCATTGCCTGATGAACTAGTCAGCTTTCTCTCATTTTTAAGAGACATAGAAAATGCAGTGCCTATGTCTGGTAAAGGTGTCATGACAAATACATGAGACTTGATAGGTTCATAATCATCATTGAGTCCTTTCACAAATTTGATCACATAATCACTCTGTAGAAAATCTTTCATCTGATTGCTTACATTACATCTACATCTATGACATTCACAAACTGGTATTGGCCTCAAGGCCAATATCTCCTCCCACAGAACCTTAACTTTGGTAAAATAGTCATTCACTGTAGAATATCTCCTCCCACAGAACCTTAACTTTGGTAAAATAGTCATTCATTGCAGAGACAGACGTTGAAGTTTCTGGTTCTTCCTTCACATTCAACAGGTTCATCAGTCTCATGTGCTGCTCATATGTTAACATGGGAGGTTGATACAAAGGCTCAATATACTCCTGATTCTTGGATTCCCCACAATCTATCACCAAATCCACCATGTTAACCTGAAATTTGGACTTAAAACCAGGAGAAAACTCATGCTTCCTATAGCATCTCTCCATTGTATGTCCCATCATTCCACAGTGAGTGCACTGTGGCCTTCTATTGTTGTAAGAATAAAACCTACCACTACCCCTTCTGTAGGTGTTACCCTGTGCTCTATTGAAATATGCTTTAGCAATTGTAACTACATCATCATCAACTAAAAAGGCAGTAGGTACGTTAGAAAAGATTCCATAGGCCTGATGAACTAGTCAGCTTTCTCTCATTTTTAAGAGCCATAAAAAATGCAGTGCCTATGTCTGGTAAAGGTGTCATGACAAATACCTCAGACTTGACAGGTTCATAATCATCATTGAGTCATTTCACAAATTTTATCACATAATCACTCTGTACAAAATCTTTCATCTGATTGCTTACATTACATCTACATCCATGACATTCACAAACTGGTATTGGCCTCAAGGCTAATATCACCTCCCACATAACCTTAACTTTGGTAAAATAGTCATTCCCTATAGAATATCTCCCCCTACAGAACCTTAACTTTGGTAAAATAGTCATTCATTGCAGAGACAGACGTTGAAGTTCCTGGTTCTTCCTTCACATTCAACAGGTTCATCAGTCTCATGTGCTGCTCATATTTTAACATGGGAGGTTGATACAAAGGTTCAATATACTCCTGATTCTTGGATTCCCCATAATCTTTCACCAAATCCACCATATTAAGTTTAACTTTGGACTTAAAACCAGGAGAAAACCCATGCCTCATATAGCATCTCTCCATTGTATGTCCAATGATTCCACAGTGAGTGCATTGTGGCCTTCTATTGTTGTCAGAATAAAACCTAACACTACCCCTTCTCTAGGTGTTACCCTGTGCTCTATTGAAATATGCTTTAGCAATTGATTCTACATCATGATCAACTAAAATGGCTGTAGGTACGTTAGAAAAGATTCCATGGCCTGATGAACTAGTCAGCTTTCTCTCATTTTTAAGAGCCATAGAAAATGCAGTGCATATGTCTCGTAAAGGTGTCATGACAAATGCCGGAGACTTGACAGGTTCATAATTATCATTGAGTCCTTTCACAAATTTGATCACATAATCACTCTTTACAAAATCTTTCATGTGATTGCTTACATTACATCTACATCCATGACATTCACAAACAGGTATTGGCCTTAAGGCCAATATCTCCTCCCACATAACCTTAGCTTTGGTAAAATAGTCATTCACTGTAGAATATCTCCCCCCACAGAACCTTAACTTTGGTAAAATATTCATTCATTGTAGAGACAGACGTTGAAGTTCCTGGTTCTTCCTTCACATTCAACAAGTTCATCAGTCTCATGTGCTGCTCATATGTTAACATGGGAGGTTGATACAAAGGTTCAATATACTCCTGATTATTGGATTCCCCACAATCTGTCACCAAATCCACTATGTTAACCAGAACTTTGGACTTAAAACCAGGAGAAAACCCATGCTTCCTATAACATCTCTCCATTGTAGGTCCAATCATTCCACAGTGAGTGCACTGTGGCCTTCTATTCTTGTCAGAATAAAACCTACCACTACCCCTTCTGTAGGTGTTACCTTGTGCTCTATTGAAATATGCTTTAACAATTGATTCTACATCATCATCAACTAAAAAGACTGTAGGTAAGCTAGAAAAGATTCCATGGCCTGATGAACTAGTCAGCTTTATCTCATTTTTAAGAGCCTTAGAAAATGTAGTGCCTATGTCTGGTAAAGGTGTCATGACAAATACATGAGACTTGAAAGGTTCATAATCATCATTGAGTCCTTTCACAAATTGGATCACATAATCACTTTGTACAAAATCTTTCATCTGATTGCTTACATTACATCTACATACATGACATTCACAAACAGGTATTGGCCTCAAGGGTAATATCTCCTCCCACATAACCTTAATTTGGTAAAATAGTCATTCACTGTAGAATATCTCCCCCCCACAGAACCTTAACTTTGGTAAAATAGTCATTCATTGCAGAGACAGACGTTGAAGTTCCTGGTTCTTCCTTCACATTCAGCAGGTTCATCAGTCTCATGTGCTGCTCATATGTTAACATGGGAGGTTGATACAAAGGTTCAATATACTCCTGATTCTTGGATTCCCCATAATCTGTCACCAAATCCACCATATTAACCTGAACTTTGGACTTAAAACCAGGAGAAAACCCATGCTTCATATAGCATCTCTACATTGTATGTCCAATCATTCCACAGTGAGTGCACTGTGGCCTTCTATTGTTGTAAGAATAAAACCTACCACTACCCCTTCTGTAGGTGTTACCCTGTGCTCTATTGACATATGCTTTAGCAATTGATTCTACATCATCATCAACTAAAAAGGCTGTAGGTACGCTAGAAAAGATTCCATGGCCTGAACTAGTCAGCTTTATCTCATTTTTAAGAGCCATAGAAAATGCAGTGCCTATGTCTGGTAAAGGTGTCATGACAAATACATGAGACTTGACAGGTTCATAATCATCATTGAGTCCTTTCACAAATTTGATCACATAATCACTCTGTACAAAATCTTTCATCTGATTGCTTACATTATATCTATATCCATGACATTCACAAACTGGTATTGGCCTCAAGGCCAATATCTCCTCCCACAGAACCTTAACTTTGGTAAAATAGTCATTCACTGTAGAATATCTTCTCCCACAGAACCTTAACTTTGGTAAAAATAGTCATTCTTTGTAGAGACAGACGTTGAAGTTCCTGGTTCTTCCTTCACATTCAACAGGTTCATCTGTCTCATGTGCTGCTCATATGTTAACATGGGAGGTTGATACAAAGGTTCAATATACTCCTGATTCTTGGATTCCCCACAATCTGTCACCAAATCCACCATGTTAACCTGAACTTTGGACTTAAAACCAGGAGAAAACCCATGCTTCCTATGGCATCTCTCCATTATATGTCCAATCATTCCACAGTGAGTACACTATGGCCTTCTATTGTTGTCATAATAAAACCTACCACTACCCCTTCTGTAGGTGTTACCCTGTGCTCTATTGAAATATGCTTTAGCCATTGATTCTACATCATCATCAACTAAAAAGGCAGTAGGTACGTTAGAAAAGATTCTATGTCCTGATGAACTAGTTAGCTTTATCTCATTTTTAAGAGCCATAGAAAATGCAGTGCCTATGTATGGTAAAGGTGTCATGACAAATACCTGAGACTTGATAGGTTCATAATCATCATTGAGTCCTTTCACAAATTTGATCACATAATCAATCTATACAAAATCTTTCATCTGATTGCTTACATTACATCTACATCCATAACATTCCCAAACTGGTATTGGCCTCAAGGCTAATATCTCCTCTCATATGACATACCCCGTAACTTTACATTTGGCTTTTAAATAGTTAGAAAACAACTTTAAATACAATTTAATTAATGGTATAGGTTAGGAAACTGAGTTAAATAAAATATAGGAAAAGAAAATAAAGGGTTAAAATTGAGAATTAAGGAAATTAGGCAAAATTACCAAAATGCCCTCCCTACTTAAATGATGGGGAGTTACACATTTAGTATAACTCCCCAAAGAGAGGGGGAAATCGATGGTTACAAGAAGAAAAGAGGAGGAGAAACGCCTAGAGAGAGAAGAGAAGAAGAAAAGAGGTAGAAGAAAAAAAGAAGAAGGAGAAGGCTAACATAGGTCCAATTCGTCCCGAAATTCTATCACACACTCGTAAGCTTATCTAGATTCCAAGGCAAATAATCTTTCTATACGCTTTATGCAAATTTTGATACAATAGGCGCTATGTTCTTATAAAGAGAAAATTCAGATCATACATTAGTAACTTTGATTTGGTTATGTTAAATGCTTTACTACATGTAATTGTTGTTGTTGATTGAGTAAAGTCATGTTCTTTGGGCCAATATCTGAAAATGGTTATGTTGTGATCTTTGTTGTTAAATATGCCCATAAAAGTGTTATACGTGATGTGTTGATTGTAGTGCTTAAGTTTAGTAACTACACCTTAGATGTTTTGAGAATATTTGCAGGTAGTTGAAGGATGAATGTTGGCATTGTTGTAGACTTGTTGTGTTGGAAGGTTTGAGGATATCTATTGAAGGTTGTGGGTGATAGAAGGTTTAGAGTGGATACTATTTTACATGTTTGAGAATCAACTCATGTTAGTTGTGTTTTAAGCATGATGAGTCTAGGTGTTAAGATGGATCTTGAAGTGTTAAACATGAAAGGGGTGAAGGAGGAAGGTGATGGGAAGAAGTTACTGCAGAAAACTGCAGTTCTGGAACGGTCAGAACACTTCGAACACCTACTTTAGGCGCTTCAAGTTACATTAGGTGCCTAAAGTAGGTGTTCAATGTGTCCCAGTGCATCTCCGTACACTTCGAACACCTACATTAGGCGCTTCATGTAGGAATTCGATGTGTCACAGCACATTCTAGAATACTTCGAACACCTCCAAAGGCGTTCGATGTCACATAAGGCGCTTCATGTAGGCGTTCGATGTATACCAACACATTCCAGAACACCTCGAACGCCTAGTATAGGCGCCTCATGTCACTTTAGGTGCCTCAAGTAGGCGTTCCAAGTGTACTGGAAGTCTATTTGACCCATTAGGCGCCCTATGTACGTGTAATAACTTTATTCTCTTCCTTTGATCATAAAATGCAAGGGTATTTGAGGTGTACTTGAGGAACAGATGTTAAGTTTGATTAAGTAAGGATGAGAATGAATCCCAAGTGAGTTGGTGAAACGAACGGACTTAGAAAGGTACGAGCATAGAGTGTTTGAGGTGCAAGATCATGTACTTGATATATAAGGTGTGTGTGTATGTTACATGTTTGATATGAAGTTGCATGAGCATCCTGCATCATGACATGAACACTTTGCATTTGACATGAGAATTGCTTTGCGAAAGAACATGTGTTTACAAGAGAAGATTAAAGTTTTCGAAAAGCAAACAATGTGTTACGCCCCACACCCTCCGTAGAGTAATTTAAGGATAAAAGAGATTAAATGGGATTGATGACCATAAATAGCAATGAATAAAGAATTAAGTAATAGAATTAATGGGAATTAATTGAAAGGATTAAATTTTAGAATTTATTAGTATTTAATTTAGAATTGAATAATTAGAATTTAATCCTTTAAGATAAATGAGATAATAAGATATAATTTAGAAACTCCAAATTTCATCCTCCCCATATCAAAACTGACAAACGTCAGTTTCTCTCCATTATCAGAAAAGAAACCGACGCAAACCCTCTCCTCTCCCCATAGGCGATTTTTCATCTCCCATCAACCCTAGGTGAAGGTTCTTCAAGATCCTCAATCCAATCTTCTTCCGTTCTTCGTTTCTCCTTCGAGTAATCACAGGCAAGTAATCTACTTATGAGTTCTTACGATTTGCGAAAGAAAATGGCCTATTTTTGATATCAAAATTAGATCACCATGCAGTAGTTTCTTTTCGTGAATCTATATGTGACTTATGTGTTTTGGTTTTTAGATTTGGCCATTATATGTTGAAAAATCGTTCGTTGTTGTTGTTGTTTATGTGAGATCATGTAAATCCCAATCCCTTGAACCCTACTTTGTTGATAATGGCGGTTGAAGGGAAGGGAGAGTAAAAAGATTAGATTTTTGGGTTTGATTTGATGAATACTTTGAGTGTTAGGCTT
This sequence comes from Eustoma russellianum, assembly GCA_036186865.1. NCBI lineage: Eukaryota > Viridiplantae > Streptophyta > Magnoliopsida > Gentianales > Gentianaceae > Eustoma > Eustoma russellianum. The sequence goes on from AP025057.1 coordinate 22,686,419, forward strand.
GAATCCGTGAATCGTATGTTAAAGGTGTTGTCTTGGGTGAATTAAGGATGAATTGATAGTGAGGAATAGGCTTGGAATGGTTTGGAAGGAACTTGGGATCGAATTGGGGGTTATTTCTGCAGTTTCTACAGAAAACTGCAAAATGGAATTCTGGAAACGTCAGGGTATGACGTACGTCGATCGATCGACGTATAGAGAGTGAGAGGCTGACGTGCCTCAGAAGGACGTAGATCGATCGATGTAGGATAAGTGAGAGATCGATGTGCCCCAGAAGGACGTAGATCGATCGACGTAGACTGAGTGAGAGATCGATGTGTCTCAGATGGACATCGATCGATCGACGTCAGGGTATGATGTACATCGATCGATCGACGTCAGGGTATGATGTACATCCGTTTTGTGGAAAATTAAGGGAAGGAAGAGGGAAGTTAGGGGATCCTTTGGGGTGACCTTAGTTACTTCTTAGGACCTGATTGAGGTTAGTCTAAGTCTTGGGAACATGACATAAGATGGTGAATCAACGGTGGAGACTTCGTAGGGTATTCGAATCGGACTTCAACGTGATTGACCTAAGGGGTTAGGAATGAACGTATGAGGCTCTACAGAGTTCAAAAGGAGGAATGTGAGGGTTCCTACATTATCCTTTGGGTGCTAGAATGAATGTTTAGGTGATGTTGACTTATCGGAAAGGATACGCGCGAGTGTGTGAATGAGGTGAGTCTCGAGTGACTGAGTGACATTTGAATGTGATTTGAAGTATGTGATTGAAGAACATGATTGATGTGAGAAGTTCTGCATTTTTGCATCATGGCACTTGCATTTGCATAATGTTTTGATAAGAGCTGTGCTTCGGCACAGGGTATAAAGTTTGCGAAATGAGCTGTGATGCGTTACAGGGTATAAAGACAAGTTGTAACCATCACAGGGTATAAAGTTGAGTTGTAATGTGTCATGGGGTGGAAATATAAGTTGTGGCACATTACAGGGTATAAAGTTGAGCTGTGGTGCGTCATAGGGTATAAAGACATGCTATGACCCACCACAGGGTATAAAGTTATGTGACCAGATATTGTGACATGCATTGTACTGTTTTGAAAAGAAATTGCATATGCATTTGTGACTGTGTAGTATAGTGCATATTTTGTCATGCATCACGCGAGTCGTTATGGTATGATTAGTTTGTAATTGGATTGTCATTGAACTGTTAAATGCGTATGAATTACGGTTTTTATTCTGGTATGCCTCTAGTCTATATTTTTTTGAAGTTATACGAGACATATGCCCCATCAATCCCTTGAATTATATATTACTCATGTCTTTCCATGTGTTGATCCCGTATGTCTTATAAGCGGGTTACTCACTAGCGTTTTTCGCTAAGGGTACTACCTTTGTTTTGCATATGAGGCTAGTTACGACATCATATTCATAGAAGACGACAGTGAGTGGGCTGAATGGGATGTCTAGAAGTCAACTTGGAAATTGTTCTAGACTATTTCTTGTTATTTCAGTTTTCTTAGTTCATTTGAAGACTTAGATGGCTGCGTCCTTAAACAATTATTGATAGTCACTTTATCTTTTGGTGTGCCGCTTCGATGGTTTAGATTTATGTGATACATGTTTCCGCACTTATTTCTCTTACGTCATTGATGATGTGTATTCGAGAGATGAGACGTCTTGTAGTCTTCTCAGTAAGCTATGACGGGTGCACCGGTTCGGATCCGCTGTCCGGGTCGGGGTGCTATAGGTGGTATCAGAGCCTAGGCTTCAGATCTACTTCGGAGACCTAGGTTATGTCATGTAGAGTCATAAGTTATGATTTTGACCTTAAGTTGATCTTTAGGTCTAAGTATGTGATCTTAGATGTAAGTTTGATTGGGATGGGTGTGTGTGCGAGCGCGATAAAAATTTAATCAATAAATGTTATTCTATTTTAGTTCACGAATTCTGCCTTGTACAACGCATATGGACCTTCAGTATTTAATTTTGGAATTGCTGAATGCTAATAAGCGTTGATTTTTCAGACAATGCCTCCCCGAAGAGATAACCAAGGAAATGGTGGCAATAGGAACGAGAACCCTCCACCACCACCAGTGATGGTACCCCAGGCGCTAATAGACGCTATCACAGTGATAGCACAAGGAGTTGCTCAGCAGCAACAACGACCCCCTCCGCCACCACCGCCTCAGCACGACATTCGTTACTATATTAGGGAGATGCGGAAGATGCATGCCCCCACCTTTGAAGGGACCACTGATCCAGAGGTGGCAGGATTTTGGCTAGATGAGATTGAGAAATGCTTCAGGCTAGTACAAGTGCCTGAGGAACTGAAAGTGGATGTAGCCACACCGTTGCTGATCGGCAGAGCAAACGCATGGTGGAATGGTATTCTACCCAAGATGACTCCCCCTGTTCTGTGGAGACAGTTTGTACAGGCCTACAAGGATTACTATGTGCCTGAAACTGCCATTTTGGAGAAGATGAGGCAGTTCGATAAATTTGAACAAGGGAGGATGTCTGTTTCTGACTATGCCGATAGATTCCATGCCTTGGGCAAATTCACGCCCATGGTGTTGGAAAACAACAGGATGAAGATGCTGAAATTCGAGGAAGGTTTGAACCCCCGCATACGGACGGCTATAGCGGGGTCTAGTCTGAAAACATTCGAAGAGATGTTGGATGCATGTTACCGGGTGGAGAGTGACATGCGCAGGTCACAACCTAGAGAGGCTCGTGACGAAACCAGTAAGAGACCGAGGGAAGAGAGAAGCGGAGGTAGACCCGGACGCTGGGTCAAAATTCCCAGGAAGGGGCAGACAGGACCAGTTCAGAGGGCAACGCAATAGAATCAGCCCGGCTGCCAAGCACCAGTAGTATGCCCACACTGCCAAAAGAGCCATGTGGGTGAATGTTGGTGGAAGACAGGAGCATGCTTCAAGTGTGGGAAGACGGGCCATAGAATAAAGGATTGCCCCGAGTGGAAACAAAAGCCACATGGAGAAGCAGGGCCGGCACAGCAGCAGAGGGGCAGGCCCAATGCGAGAGTCCATGCAATGACGGACGCCGAAGTGCAGGAGGGCACCGATGTTGTGACAGGTACGACTTAAGTTAAATATTAGTTGCTTAAGTTGGATTTTAGTCGTTTAAGTTGGAGATTAAATGTACTTTATGTGAAAACCTTTATGTGCTACACTTTTTGTGTTTAGGTGTGATTCTAGTTAATAAAGTGCCTGCGAACGTATTGTTTCATAGTGGAGTGAGTCACTCATTCATTTCTAAGTGGTTCGTTAAAGGACTCGACTGTCTACCCGAATGGCTTGAAACCCCCTTCAGGGTGCAGGCAGCCGGCGAACAAGTGCTGGTTTCACACCACCAGTACAAAGACTGTGAGTTGGAGTTGGATGGAAAGGTGTTTTCTGTGACATTAGTTCTAATTCCGATGAGGGATTTTGATGTGATATTGGGCATGGATTGGCTGACCAAGAATCATGCTAATATTGACTGTAAACTTAAGCAAGTGACCGTTAAGGACCCTGGGATGAATGAAATAACGGTACAAGGAAACATCAAGTTAACAGAATCCCCAAAGAAGATATACTTGACAGCGATTAAGGCTTTTAAGGCTTTGCAAAAAGGAGCAGAGGGATTTATGGTGTATGTTGTAGATGCTAAGCAAGAAGTTCCCTCCATAGATCAGATTCTGGTAATCAATGAATTCAAGGACGTATTTCTGGATGATTTACTGGGAGTTCCGCCATCGAGAGAAGTGGAGTTCGAAATCAATTTGATCCCAGGAGCCGAACCTATATCCAAGACACCTTACAGAATGGCTCCAGTTGAACCTAAGGAGCTAAAGGGACAACTTCAGGAGTTGTTAGACAAGAAGTTGATTCGTCCCAGTGTATCACCTTAGGGAGCTCCAGTATTGTTTATGAAGAAGAAAGATGGCAGCATGAGGTTGTGTATTGATTACCGAGAGTTGAATAAGATCACCATCAAGAACAAATATCCTCTACCAAGGATTGAGAATTTATTTGATCAACTAAAGGGAGCCCGATGGTTTTCAAAGATTGATCTTCGTCAGAGATATCATCAGTTGCTTTTGAAAGCAGGTGACGTCCCTAAAACGGCTTCCAGACTCGATATGGGCATTATGAATTTTTGGTGATGCCTTTTAGATTGACTAATGCCCCAGCAGCATTCATGGACTTGATGAACACCATGTTCCGAGAACAACTGGATCAATTCGTTGTGGTGTTCATCGATGATATCTTGGTTTACTCCCCTGATGAACAATCCTATGCAAAACACCTAAGAGTGGTGTTGGAAATTTTGAGACAACAGAAACTTTATGCCAAATACAGCAAGTGTGAATTCTGGTTAAGAAGTGTGGCTTTTCTCGGTCATGTGATTTCGGAGGACGGGATCTCTGTGGATCCTAAGAAGATAGAAGCCATCACTGAATGGCCAAGACCCACAAATGTGACCGAAGTCAGAAGCTTCCTAGGCTTGGAAGGATATTATAGGAAGTTTGTTGAGGGATTCTCAACCATAGCAGTTCCATTGAGCCGACTTACGCAGAAGAAGACTAAGTTTGAATGGACTGCTGAATGCGAGCAGAGCTTTTCTGAGCTCAAGAAGAGATTAACCCAGCCCTGGTGTTGGCACAACCCTCCGGCACCGACGATTTTGTGATCTATAGTGATGCGTCCAAGAAAGGACTAGGTATGTACATCATTACAACTAATGCATTGTATATACATATGCTAGTCTTGAACTAAATTTCTGTTTATAGGTTGTGTCTTGATGCAAAATGGACGAGTCATTTCGTACGCGTCAAGGCAATTGAAACCATATGAGCAGAACTACCCAACGCATGACTTGGAGCTCGCAGCTGTGGTATTTGCTCTTAAGATCTGGAGACACTATTTGTATGGAAAAAAGTGTGATGTGTTCACTGATCATAAGAGCTTGAAGTACCTATTCTCGCAGAAAGAGCTAAATATACGACAGAGAAGATGGTTGGAGTTACTTAAGGATTATGACTTAACTATCAACTATCATCCAGGTAAAGCAAATAGAGTGGCGGACGCGCTGAGCAGAAAGTCTAGTCACGCTAGACAGTCCCCGTTGGAAAGAGAGATCGAGGAGTTTGGTCTCGATGTGGTGGATTTGGTAGCGAATGTTCTCACCGCTCTATCTATCATCCCAGACTTGGGAGACAGAATTAAAGGAGCGGAATATGATGATACAACACTGAAAGAAATCCGCGACAAGTTGTCTATGGGACCAGTAAAAGTTTTCCATTTGAGGGAAGATGGAAGTCTATGGTTCCAGAATCGGTTATGTGTACTTGATAATGATGGGCTTCGAAAGGAGTTGCTACGCGAAGCTCATAACTCAAGGTTATCTATCCACCCCGGCAGCACAAAAATGTATAAGGACCTCAAAAGGAATTATTGGTGGATAGGGAAGAAGAGAAGCATAGCGGAGTATGTTGAGAGATGTTTGGTATGCCAACAAGTCAAAGCTGAACATCAACGACCTGGTGGTTTGATGATGCCACTAGAGATTCCAGAATGGAAATGGGAGCACGTGACTATGGACTTCGTGATGGGATTACCCAAAACCAGAAATGGAAATGAGATGATTTGGGTAATTGTCGATCGCTTGACAAAGACAGCTCACTTCATAGCTATGCCACATGGTACATCTTATGAGAAATTATCCAACATATATGTGGATAACATTGTGAGCTTGCATGAAGTCCCCATCAGTATTGTGTCGGACCGTGATCCCAAGTTCACTTCTAAGCTTTGGAGGGCATTTCAGAAGGCGATGGGTACCGAGCTAAGAATGAATACCGCGTACCACCCTCAAACGGACGGGCTGTCGGAGAGGACAATCTAGACCTTAGAGGACATGTTGAGGTCGTGCGCCTTGGATTTTAAAGGAAACTGGGATAGCATGCTAAAGCTGATGGAGTTCTCATATAATAACAGCTGTCACAGTGCAATTGGCATGGCACCGTTTGAAGCTCTTTACGGACGGAAGTGTAGATCCCCGGTTTGTTGGGATGAAGTTGGGAAAAGGACGATCATTGCGCCGGAGTTGGTCGAACAGACAATCAGAAAAGTGAGAATCATAAGGGAGAGGCTAAGAGTAGCGCAGGATCGCAGCAAGAGTTGGGCCGACACTAAAAGGCGACCCTTGGAATTCGAGGAAGGCGAAAAGGTTTATCTACGAGTCTCACCTACTAAGGGAGTTGCGAGATTTGGGATGAAAGGTAAGATAAGCCCTCGATATATTGGTCCATACGAGGTGCTTGGTAAAGTTGGTGAAAGAACATATCGATTAGCCTTGCCTCCGAGTTTGTCACAAATCCATAACGTATTCCATGTGTCTCAACTAAGGAAATATGTATTGGACCCGAGCCATATCCTTGAAGCTCAACCATTGGATGTTAAAGAAGATGTCTCATATTGTTATGTCCCGCACCCTCCGTAGGTTAATCAAAAGGCAAAGAAAGAATTAAACGGAGTTTAATGATAGTCAACAGAAATAAATTAGGCATTAAGTATGAGGATTAATTAGAAATTAATGAGAGGATTGAATATTAGAATTAAATTGTATTTAATTTTAGAATTAAATAATTAAGGTTTATCCTTTAAGATAAATAAGATAAAAGATATAATTTAGAAACATCAAATCTTACCCTAAATCCCTATTTAACTGACAACGTCAGTTTTCTCTCCTCCCCATTCTCAGACGACGCAAACTTTTTCTTTCCCCTAGGCGATTTTGAGGCCCCTCTGCAACCCTAGGGAAAACTCTCTCCAGGAATCAATCAAATCCTCATCTGTTCTTCATTTTTCTATCGAGTAATCACAGGCAAGTAATCATCTTATAAGTTCCTACGTTTTGTGAAAGAAAACTGGCCTATTTTGATATCAAATTGGATCACCATGCAGTAGTTTCGTTTTGTGATTATTTGTATATGATCTATGTGTTTTGGTTTCGAGATTTGGCCGATGTATATGAAAAAGCATACATTGTTGTTGTTGATTATGTGAAATCCTGCAAATCCCTACCCCTTGAATCGCTTTTGGTTGTGATTTCCTTGTTGCGTGGGTTTGAGGGAAAAAGGTGGGATTTTTGGGATTGATGAGGTTGGAGAAAGTGCGTACTAGGCTTGGATCTTGTTTGCGATGTGCATAGCGTTGAATCTTTAGTTTAAGCATAAATGATGGCAGGGTTAGGCTTGAATGAAATGGGATGAAATTGGAATCAAGTTGGTTGATGGTTCTGCAGAAATTCGCAGATAAAACTCTGAGGAAACGCTGACATCGATCGATCGATGTCAGAGATCGATGTCCTATGAAGGACATCGATCGATCGATGTATAGGCGAACTGAGAGATCGATGTCCACTGACGGGCATCGATCGATCGAAGTGGGGAAAAGCTGAGAGATCGATGTCCACTGACGGACATCGATCGATCTATGTAATAAAGGGCTGAGAGATCGATGTTCTCTGATGGACTTCGATCGATCGATGTGAGGGTATGAAGTCACATCGATCGATCGATGTGAGGGAATGAAGTCCATCAGTTTTGGGGAAAATAGAGGAAGAAAGAGGGAAGCTCGGGGAATCTTCGGGTGACCTTAGAGACGTTTTAAGACCTGATTAAAGGTAGTCTAAGTCTTGGGAACATGACTTAGGATGGTGAATCTAATGGGTGATTTTAAAGCGGTCTCGAATCGAGTTTCAATGTGGATGACTTAGAAGGGTTAGGAAGTGAACGTACGAGGTGTCTAAGAGTTTAATGATGGGAGTGCTCACATTCGTGTATGAAGTTTGGTAGCAAGATTAAGTGATGACGATCTAGTTAAAGCCTAAGCGTTGATGTGTAAGCTAGAGAAATCTTGTGTGTGTTACTTGTACTTGCGCATGTGAATATGAACTGCATATGTGAACGAGAAATGTGATTGAAACGAGGAGTCTTGCATCATGGCATGTGCATTGCATATGGTTTTGAAAAAGAGATGTGCTTCGGTACATATTTGCGAAGGTGACCTGTAATGTAAACCGGGATGGAAATATAAGCCAGGACGCATTGCAGGGCACAAAAAGGCTGTAACGTAAACCGGGATGGAAATATAAGCCAGGGCGCGTTACAGGGTATAAAGTCCTCTGCAATGTTAATCGGGATGGAAATATAAGCCGAGGTGCATTGCAGAGTTTTACGAGATCTGTGATGTAAATCGGGATGGAAATATAAGCCGAGGCGCATCACAGAGCATACGAGCCTGTAACGTAAACCAGGATGGAAATATAAGCCGGGGTGCGTTACAGGGTAACGAGTTATGAGACCGGACATTGTGACATGCATTGCACTGATTTAAAAAGAAATGGCTCATGCATTTGTGATTGTGTAGTGTAGTGCATATTTTGACATGCATCACAAGAGTCGATGTGGTATGGATGTGCGTGGTAATTGATTGCCATTGAATTGTTATTTGTGTACGAGTTGCTGTGCTTGCTTTATCATGTTATCCGCCTATATATTTGGAAGTTTTACAAGACATGTGCCCCACAATTCCCTTGAAGTATATATGTTACTCATGTCTTGCCATGTGTTGATCCCGTATGTCTTATAAGCGGGTTACTTGCTAGCATTTTTCGCTAAGGGTACTGTCTTTGTCATTGCAGATGAGCCTAGCTACGATATGATTTTCATAGAGGACGACGGCGAGTGGGCTGAATGGGATGCTTAGACCCTGTTGAGGGGATCGACTAGATGGATTTTGTTATTTCTGTTTCTTAGTTCATTTGAAGATTTAGATGGCTGCGACCATATACAGTTTTGGTATTCACGTTGTCGCTGATGTACTGCATTGATGGTTTAGATTTACGAGATGTGTTTCCGCTCTTATTTCTCCTACGTCATTGATGAAGTGTAACCGAGAGATAAGACGTCTTGTAATCTTCTTAGTAAGCTACGACGGGTGTACCGGTTCGGATTCCGCTGTCCGGGTCGGGGCGCTACACATATGAAGAACATCCAATGAAGATCGTGGATAGGAAAGATCAAGTCCTACGCAAGCGTGTGATACCGTATGACAAAGTTCAATGGAGTAACCATACGGAACATGAAGCCACGTGGGAGCTTGAGGAGCAAATGAAGGAGCTATATCCACAGCTTTTCTAATAAGGTACGTCAGTTTCGAGGACGAAACTTTTTGTAAGGGGGGTGGAATGTTATGCCATGCACCCTCCGTAGAGTAATTTAAGGATAAAAGAGATTAAATGGGACTGATGACCATAAATAGTAATGAATAAAGAATTAAGTAATAGAATTAATGGGAATTAATTGAAAGGATTAAATTTTAGAATTAATTAGTATTTAATTTAGAATTAAATAATTAAAATTTAATCCTTTAAGATAAATGAGATAATAGGATATAATTTAGAAACTCCAAATTTCATCCTCCCCATATCAAAACTGACAAACGTCAGTTTCTCTCCATTATCAGAAAAGAAACGGACGCAAACCCTTTCCTCTCCCATAGGCAATTTTTCATCTCCCATCAACCCTAGGTGAAGGTTCTTCAAGATCCTCAATCCAATCTTCTTCCGTTCTTCGTTTCTCCTTCGAGTAATCACAGGCAAGTAATCTACTTATGAGTTCTTACGATTTGCGAAAGAAAAAGGCCTATTTTTTATATCAAAATTGGATCACCATGCAGTAGTTTCTTTCCGTGAATCTATATGTGACTTATGTGTTTTGGTTTTGAGATTTGGCCATTATATGTTGAAAAATCGTTCGTTGTTGTTGTTGTTTATGTGAGATCATGTAAATCTCAATCCCTTGAACCCTACTTTGTTGATAATGGCGGTTGAAGGGAAGGGAGAGTAAAAAGATTAAATTTTTTGGTTTGATTTGATGAATACTTTGAGTGTTAGGCTTGAATCCGTGAATCGTATGTTAAAAGTGTTGTCTTGGGTGAATTAAGGATGAATTGATAGTGAGGAATAGGCTTGGAATGGTTTGGAAGGAAGTTGGGATCGAATTGGGGGTTATTTTTGCAGTTTCTGCAGAAAACTGCAGAATGGAATTATGGAAACGTCAGGGTATGACGTACATCGATCGATCGACGTATAGAGAGTGAGAGGCTGACGTGCCTCAGAAGGACGTAGATCGATCGACGTAGGATAAGTGAGAGATCGACGTGCCCCAGAAGGACATAGATCGATCAACGTAGACTGAGTGAGAGATCGATGTGTCTCAGATGGACATCGATCGATCGACGTCAGGGTATGACGTTCGTCGATCGATCGATGTCAGGGTATGATGTACATCCGTTTTGTGGAAAATTAAGGGAAGGAAGAGGGAAGTTAGGGGATCCTTTGGGGTGACCTTAGTTACTTCTTAGGATCTGATTGAGGTTAGTCTAAGTTTTGGGAACATGACATAAGATGGTGAATCAACGGTGGAGACTTCGTAGGGTATTCGAATCGGACTTCAACGTGAATGACCTAAGGGGTTAGGAATGAACGTATGAGGCTCTACAGAGTTCAAAAGGAGGAATGTGAGGGTTCCTACATTATCCTTTGGGTGCTAGAATGAATGTTTAGGTGATGTTGACTTATCGGAAAGGATACGCGCGAGTGTGTGAATGAGGTGAGTCTCGAGTGACTGAGTGACATTTGAATGTGATTTGAAGTATGTGATTGAAGAACATGATTGATGTGAGAAGTTCTGCATTTTTGCATCATGGCACTTGCATTTGCATAATGTTTTGATAAGAGCTGTGCTTCGGCATAGGGTATAAAGTTTACGAAATGAGCTGTGATGCGTTACAGGGTATAAAGACAAGTTGTAACCATCACAGGGTATAAAGTTGAGCTGTAATGTGTCATGGGGTGGAAATATAAGCTGTGGCACATTACAGGGTATAAAGTTGAGTCGTGGTGCGTCATAGGGTATAAAGACAAGCTGTGACCCACCACAGGGTATAAAGTAATGTGACCGGACATTGTGACATGCATTGCACTGTTTTGAAAAGAAATTGCATACGCATTTATGACTGTGTAGTATGGTGCATATTTTTTCATGCATCACGCGAGTCGTTATGTGATGATTGGCTTGTAACTGGATTGTCATTGAACTGCTAAATGTGTATGAATTACGGTTCTTATTCTGGTATGCCTCTAGTTTATATTTTTTTGAAGTTATACGAGACATGTGCCCCATCAATCCCTTGAATTATATATTACTCATGTCTTTCCATGTGTTGATCCCGTATGTCTTATAAGCGGGTTACTTGCTAACGTTTTTCGCTAAGGGTACTACCTTTGTTTTGCAGATGAGGCTAGTTACGACATGATATTCATAGAAGACGACAGTGACTGGGCTGAATGGGATGTCTAGAAGTCACCTTGGGAATTGTTCTAGACTATTTCTTGTTATTTCAGTTTTCTTAGTTCATTTGAAGTCTTAGATGGCTGCGTCCTTAAACAATTATTGATAGTCACTTTATCTTTTGGTGTGCCGCTTTGATGGTTTAGATTTATGTGATACATGTTTCCGCACTTATTTCTCTTACGCCATTGATGATGTGTATTCGAGAGATGAGACGTCTTGTAGTCTTCTCAGTAAGCTACGACGGGTGCACCGGTTCGAATCCGTTGTCTGGGTCGGGGCGCTACACTATGGCTGCTGAATGATCGCAGGGTATAAAAGTCACGCCTGCGAAAGCAGGGTATAAAAGCATGACATGTGAATCAACAGCAGGGTATAAAGTATTTTATGGGGCCGTGGACCTATCACCACGGATATATGATATATGTAATGGGGCCGTGGACCTATCAGCACGGGGTATAAAGTTATATGTTATGGGGTCAAAGAAATTGTTGACCATGCAACCCAATGATGTCGATTTCCCAATAAAATGATGCCATCTTTCTGTTGATCATTTTGATGACTGACTTTGGTAAACCACCTGCTGCAAGAATATGAAGCGGAAGCGCAGAAATCACTGAGCGCAACAGCACTAAGCGACCCATCGAGGAGAGAAGACGGGAGTGCCAGCCTTGTAGCCGATCTTCAATGTGTTGTAGCAGGGAAGAACAATATGGGGATCGATTAATTCCTTTGTGAAGATATGAACCAAGGTACCGAAAAGGCGGAGAAGTAATGCGCATGCCTAAAATATCTTGGAATGTCCGACGTTGATGTGGCGTGATGTTGGCCAAAGGAATGAAACAACTCTTGTGAAAGTTTACCTTTTGACTCGAAGCAATTTCATACATAGTTAAGAAAGAGTGAAATCGTCTGAGATTGCGCTGTGTGCCATGCAGGAAAATAAGTAGATCATCTGCGTATGCCAAGTGTGTAATGGCAAAAGGGATGCGACCTAGTCGAAATGACTGTATATTGCCAGAGGCAACTAGCGATTTTAATCCTCTGCTGAAACCCTCCGATGATAAAATAAATAGCAATGGGGACAATGGATCGCCCTGCTTGACGCCGCTATATGGACGAAAAGATGCTGATGGCTGACCATTTATCAAAACTGATAGCTTTGTGGTGCGTAAATGGTTGATGATAATCCGAATGAAAAAATCAGAGAAACCAAACTTTCGCAATAACAGCTCAAGGTACTCCCAACTTACCCGATCAAATGCCTTCATCATGTCTAACTTCAGGCATAATTGAGATCCCCCTTTATCCAGCATGTGAACCATTTCTCGGGCCAATAAAACTTGCGTAGAAATATCATGTCCAGGAAGGAATCCTGTTTGCTCTGGCGAGATTAACTTCGGTAATAGTGTCCCCAAACGCGTGGCAATAATACGGGTACATACTTTGCTCAGAAAGTTCGTAAGACAGATAGGTCGAAAATCACTAAATGTTTGAGGAGATTATGTTTTAGGGATCAATGTAAGTAAAGCACTAGCCATGATAGCGGGCTGTGGGACTCCGAGAAAAAACTCCTGTACTGTTTTAACTACATCAGAACGTATTATAGGCCAACATGAACGATAGAAGTTACCATGAAAACCATCAGGTCCGGCTGCACTTTGAGGCTCTAAACGCCACACTGCTGCCTTTACCTCTGTCTCCATTGGAAGCTGTGTAAGCATAAGGTTGTCGGCTTTTGTTATCAGACTAGGGATGTGTGATAAAATAGATGAATGATTTTGTGTTGCCTCATGAGCAAATAAATCAGTATAAAACAAAACAGCTGAGGCCATAATGTCATCTGGATTCATTAGCAGTGCTCCTGCCGAATTTCGAATCTGCTGAATTTGCAGGTGTGATCGCTTACCTTTGACAAGTGAGTGAAAGTACTTTGTGTTAGCATCACCCTCTTTTAGCCATTTTACCCTCGCCTTTTGTTTCTAGAATTGTAGTTCATAATTGGAAGCGAGTAAATATTCTGCTTTTGCCCTATAATATGCTTCTCGCGCTTCTTCAGTGGGATTCTCATCCCAAACAACTTCTGTGCTATTAAGCTTCCCCTCTGCATGCTTCAGATTGCTGAAAATTTTCCCAAAGATTTCTCTATTCCATCTCTGTATATCTTTCTTTAGTGAAAATAATTTGTTGTAGAAACCATGCATGCCTCCCGTAGTTGGATATGATATCCATGCATTCTGCACATAGGGATGAAAATCTGAATGAAGGACCCAGGCATCTAGAAAACGAAATGAACGACGACCAGATGGTGCACTTAGCCGACATAATAATAAAAGTGGAGTATGATCAGATGTAACCCGCGGCAAATGAGTTAGCTGCAAATCTTCAAACACATCTTGAAAAGCAGAGTTGACAAAAATCCAGTCCAATCTACGTCGAACTCGTCCAAGACCCCTGCCATCAGCCCAAGTAAATCTAGAGCCTTGATATTATGGTGACACAGGAGAGCATGTTTCAACACACTCATTAAAGTCTTGCAATGCTGCTAAAGATGGAGTGGATCGGCCTCTGTGATCTTCAATGGTTCGAAAAGTATTGAAGTCTCCTCCCACAATCCAGGGTAATTGGGATATCTCAGCAAAGTCACACAAGGAGCGCCATAGTGGTTGACGTTGTAAGGCAGTATGTTTTTCATATACTATTGAGAGAACAAAGGTATGTTGTAGCGAAATAGATAGCAAAGTGAAATGGACCACTTGATCTTGATCCTGTGTTGCAAGCAAACGAAATTCAGAATCACGCCAGAAAAACAAAATATGTTCCGACTGAGAGGCATAAAACCGCAAAAAACCAAGACGTAAACCAAACCCATGTATTTGTGAAGGAGCATGCTTGGGTTCAATCAAAGCAAGTAAATTCAAACGATGTTCACTAATCAATTGTTGTAATCTAGGCAATGAGGCACGCATGCCTCGAATGTTCCATAATGATGTATTCATTGGGTAAGAGTGGAGGTACTTCCCTGTATGATGTGTGACGCGCTGCGCGTCAAAATGGTTGATGGCGGCATATATATATATATATATATATATATATATATATATATATATATATATATATATATACTAATTATGTACATAGTTACAAAAATGTTGTATGTTGTAACGAGGGATGCCATTCCAGGGAGACCAAATAACTCATTTTGCGTAGCACGACATGCATGTGCGGTGTGTGTCCATATATATATGTGTATATATATACATATCTATATACATATATATATATATGTGTGTGTGTGTGTGTCTATATATATATGTAAGGGTCATCCGTGTGAATAGAACATATCTTCATGACGGTGCTCCCTTCTTCTCCAGACGTTCATGGCGGCGGCAGCCATTCCTTCACTGCCGTCGTCACTTCCAATGGCCCCTCCATCTCTATCTCCTCCAAATCCATCTCCAAGTACAAAGGCCGTCATATGATCTCATTCTTAGATGTCGAAATTGACGCCCTCGTCGAGCCTTACCGTCTCACTCTCGTCGGATCATTTTGGTTTGGTCGGCCACCCATCAAACTCATCCGAGATATTTTCGACAGAATTGGATTTCGTTCTGATATTAAGATCACACTTTTTGATCAATCCCATATATTGCTTCATTTTACGCATGAACCGGATTATCTCCGGTGTTTCTCTCGTCGTTCTTGGACGATTGCGGGATGCACGATGAGGGTCGCCAAGTGGACAGTGGATTTCGACCCAGCTACTGATGTTCCTATAGTGCCAGTCTGGATCGCGTTTTCGGGATTGTCGCTGCACTTCCATCATCGATCAGCACTTTTTGAAATATCGCGTGTTGCCAGACATCCGATAAAGTTAGATGTGGCTACTGCGGATTGCCTTTGGTCGTCAGACGCAAGAGTTTGCGTGGAGTTGGATGTATCCAAAGAATTGTCAAAAAAGGTATTTTTACAGGGCAAACAAAAGATAATTCAACAGCAAATCATCTACGAAGAGTTGCCTCCATTTTGTACAAATTGCCGCCGCCTAGGTCATAAGGTTGGAGCTTGTGATGATCTCCAGCCAACTGTGCCGCAAAAGCCATCAAAACCTACAACTAGATGGACTCCTAAGAAGTCTGCCTGAAACCCCTATAACGTTTCTCAAAAAAGATCCCCTCTCACATGCAGCTCATGCAGATTCCCAGATTCCTGGAGGAGATCCACCGCTGCCTGCAACTTCGACTCTTGATATCACTTCTAAACAGGATATCACTCTCATCCATATAGACACCCAAGATTTGTTGTTGCAAGATAAAAATACTGATGATCCTGACGCGTGTCAATGCTCTGACTCTGATGTAGGTCCTAACGTGGCTCAGCAGCATGTATTTGATTCTAACTTTCGCTCAGAATTCTGTCAACAGATGCGGCAAGCCTCAGATTCAATTGGTAAGCACCTTTTTCATCGTCATGAGCTGTCTACTCATGATGTCATACTACAGGAGTGTTTCTCCAGTGTGTCTACTGAAGGTGATGGTTTTATCCCAGTGGCCCCTCGTTGACGTCGCCGGACAAGAAAAGAACTGCCTCCTTGTCCACCATCTAGTGTTCTGACACGAAGCGTAACGCGTAGTGGTGTTGTCCTCGATCTTTCTCAATGAATATTCTAATTTGGAATGCAGGAGGTCTTCGCACCTCCGTTGATCGTTTATTACATTTGTTGCGAGAGCATCGTGTTGAGTTGTTAATTGTTATAGAACCAAAGCTGCGACCCTTGAATATTACATACTATCAGTTAAAGTTGAGATATGATCATGCAATTCACACTTGCGACGACAATATATGGGTTTTCTGGCATTCGTCTACTTTCGATTTTTTGCATATTGACCATAGAGCTCAGACATCTTTACTGCAATATAAATGGTGGCAGACGCAGCAGCAGTTCGGATTGTCTGTTGTGTATGGCAGGCATACCATTGCAGAGCTTAAATTACTTTGGGATTCTTTGATACATCACTTTCAGACAGTGGCAGTCCCATGGGTTGTTAGAGGAGACTTTAACACCTTTTTAACGTTGGAGGAGCACAGAGGTTGTTCCAATTCAACACTTCATTCGTTAGAGGAATTTAATGCATGTGTCCATCATTATCAGTTGCAGGCTATTCCTACGATGGGATCTTTATTTACTTGGGCTCGAGGGCATAGCCAAGGCCGGGTCCTGGATCGTATGTTATGTAGTTCCTCCTTTGCTGATTCATTTGCTGATATGGTTGTTCATCATTTGCCACGTGCCACTTTCGATCACTCTCCACTATTACTCAAATGTTCTTTATCACGGACAACACCAGTGGTCCCATTTAGATATCTGAATGCATGGTCTTTACATGAGGACTTCTATTCTTTTGTGTCAGCTCAATGGCAGCAGTATCCCATGACAGGGGGGATAAGTGGCTTATATAATAAATTTCGTCTGCTTAAAGGTAACCTACGACGGTGGAACCAATTTGTTTTTGGAAATATATTTAGTCAGGCTAAAGAGGCAGAGAGCAATTATCTTCGCATGGAAAAAGTCTATGACGATGCTCCCACCCCTGCAAATAAGACGGCATTTTCACTTCATGCTCTTCTGATGCGAACACAAAAAGCACA
Organism: Eustoma russellianum; assembly: GCA_036186865.1. Taxonomy (NCBI): domain Eukaryota; kingdom Viridiplantae; phylum Streptophyta; class Magnoliopsida; order Gentianales; family Gentianaceae; genus Eustoma; species Eustoma russellianum. The sequence continues at coordinate 22,703,490 of AP025057.1, forward strand.
GGCTTCATACTGGTCTCAAAAAGCACGGGTACATTGGATGGTAGAAGGTGGGACCAGTACATCCTATTTCCATGCCTTGGTCAAGGAATGACATCGACGGCAGAGGATTTGTCAAATTCAAACCGCGGCTGGGGAAATGCTACAAGACAATGACGTGCTTGGACACGCTGCTGTAGAATATTTTCAACAGCTATTCTCTAATGAGCCGGTGGCAGATGTTACTTCTTTTCTAGCTAACATTCCTACATTGATTACAGAGGATGACGATGCAATACTAATAGCCATTCCAGACATGATTGAAGTTAAAGATGCTATATGGAATCTAAGCCCAAACAGCGCTGTTGAACCTGGCGGCTTTAATGGCCATTTCTTTCGCACATGTTGGGACATCATTCGATTAGATGTGCTATGTGCGGTTCAAAAATTATTTCTCAGAGTGTCAGCGCAAAGGTTATGATCTCTTCTCTAATTACGTTGATCCCTAAGAAGGAACACCCCACCTCATATGCTGATTATAGGCCAATATGTTTATCTAATTTCTTAAGTAGGCCTGCAAACAAACCGAACCTTTAGCGAATCATTCAGGTTCAATTCGTAAGAATTCGGTTCGAATTCGAATTTAGCAAATTCGAATTCGAATCATACTTTGAGTTTGAAATATTTAACGAATCGAATTCAAACTAGTTATTATTCGGTTCGATAATTCGACGAAGCCTCGGGAATAAACTTATCAAGGCTCGATTCGTGGCTCGATTCGGTTTGACTAAAATGTTATAAAAATAATTTTCCACCCCTGCCCTTTAACCCTAGCCCCTTTCCTTCGACCTTCCTGCAGATTTTGGAATTTTCTCCAGACTCCATTCTCCCGCTGCCCCGCTGCGAGCCTGCGACTGTGAGTGCTTCCTCCTTGCTCTTCACTCACCCTCTGCTTGACTGCTTCCTCACTCCTCAGTCCTCCCTCTCCCTCAATCCCTCTCCAGCCTCCAGTGTCCAGTCTCCCCTCAACAAATCAACTGCTCTGAGGCCATCAAATGGGAGAAAAACAAGAATTATCTTTGGAGATGAAAATGGGGGATTTTTGTTATGGCAGCAAAGCAGGCCAGTCATTGATAGTAGCCCTTTTGCTGATGATCGCTTCTTTCTACAGTGGCAATCTTTTTGGTTCCAAGACCAATTTTCTTTCAACTCATGATTCCCATCAGCTACAAACTTCCAAATTCTTCTCTGTCTGCTTGGTAAAGTTGACTGCTTGTTTCTTTTTTTTTTCTCTTTTTTTCCCTCCTTTGTTTTGCTGCATTAATAAGGTTCTGGGTGCTTTCTTTTTTTATTCAATTTCTTACATAATATTTGTTGCTTAAGGTTGTGATGAATCAAAGATGTCATTTTAAGTGGTGCGAAAGAGACTAATAAATTGGCACACTCTGAACCTGTGAATCACATTGCAAATTTACTTGGTCGTTTATAGTGCTTTAGCTTGGATCAATGCTCAATAAGTTGGGAAATAGCAATATATCATTGGTTTTCTAAATTTCTGATAGATTTAAAGTATGCTGACTGCCGGATATATTTTGCTTTGGTGCTTTATTTGGATGAGTTGGCTCTAGAAATTTTGCTTTCCTGCTTTATTTGGATGAGTTGATGCGTTACAAGAGAATTGTAATATTGTTATTCACGAATCGAATTCGGGCTCATGAATCAATGTGAGTTTGTGAATCGAATAACTATAACGAATCATAATAGAGCTTCGAACCGAACTGGTTTTTAATTAAAACTTATCGAATCTGAATACGAACTGAATTTTAGGTTCGTCACAAATTCGAACTCAACCCGAACCTCAGAAAATATTTTCAAATCAAACCTTAATTTTTAAAGTATTCGTTAAGATTCGGTTCGTTTGCACCCCTATTCATAAGTAAAGTCACCACTAGGGTTATTGCCTCGCGGTTGTTGCCTCTTCTTCCAAAGATTATTTCAGATGAGCAGATAGGTTTTTTGCAGGGCCATGATATTAGTGAACATGTTCTTCTAGCAAATGAGATGGTCCATATTATTGACAGAAGAACTAGAGGAGCTAATGTGATGATAAAGCTGGATATGGCTAAAGCTTTTGACCGAGTTAACTGGACTTATCTTTAGTATATTTTGCAAAAGTTCGGCTTTCATGAGCGCTTGATTCGTATAGTTATGAATTATATGTGATACTCAAAGCTTTCAGTTGCAATCAATGGCGCAACATATGGTTATTTTTCACCAATAAGGGGTGTGAAGCAGGGTGATCCCTTATCTCCTTTATTGTTCATTATTGGCTCTGAAGGATTCAGTCGTGGGCTTAAGCAACTATTCCATAGTGGTGCGCTAAACGGATTTTCATCAGGAAGAGTTCGGCCGGTGCTTCACTTGGCATATGCGGATGATCTTCTTATCTTCCTAAATGGTTCAACACGAAATCTTCAAGATTTTCAGAGCTTTCTAGTTGCTTATCAGCAAGCGTCTGGACAATTTGTGAATTGTAGCAAAAGTCAGTTTGTAGCTAGCTCCTATGTTGCGCCTTCATCATTGTGCACTATTGGAACGGTTCTTCTTATGCGGCCATCCAAGCTTCCCATTAAATATTTGGGCTCTTACCTTTACCGCGGCATTAATCGAGCACGTTATTGCACTTCACTTTTGCAACATTTTGATGCAAAGTTAAAGGGTCGGGCGTGACACCTATTAACTCCAGGAGGTCGACTCGTCTTAGTCTGCTCTGTCCTCACGGCCCTACCGTTACATTTGTTAGCATCGGCTAGATTGCCCAAGAGTGTGATGCATGCTATTAGCAGAAAAATAGCCCATTTTATTTGGGGCTCTTGTTATCATTGGACATCATTCTCATCGCTTTGTTTACCTGAAGGGGAAGGCGGTGTTGGTATTTGAAGTATGCCATGGATACAGCAGGCATATGATTGCAAGCTATGGTGGATTTATCAAACAAAAAATACACCATGGACAACATAGATTGGAACATCGTTATGGACTTCGCTCGGATTATATTCCACGGATATATGACTCACCAGGCTGGAAGCGAATTTGCTCCATTCATACGGTTTGCTCTCTACTCACTACTAGAGACCCTTCACCACAATGGGGTTCGTCCCCATCGGGTGTGTTTACCAATCGAAATGCATATGACGACATGCATATGGTTCATGTGCAATTATATTCACGCAAATATATTTGGTGGCCAAGATTACCTATGTCTGCGAGTTTTTTTCTTTGGCGTTTATTTCATCGAGCATTACCTTTGGAGGATAATTTCATCCGATTTACACAAATTCGTCCAGCACTTTGTCCTTTTTGTCGAACGCACTCTGCCAATATGGATCACATCTTTCTCCAATGTTTATATGTCAAAGATGTTTGGACACACTTCTCAAGGATCTTGAATGGACCACCGTGTAATGAAACAACAATTCGATCTTATTTGCTCAAGTGGTGGCTATCCTCTACATCTCGAACAATCTCGGGACATTTTCGAGTCACTGGCATGATCATGCTTTGCTGGGCTGTTTGGAAGGTTTACACTAATAGGACATATGGTGCAGCTGGTCTTTTTCCTTCTAGTATTTATTCCATGCCTTGTCAATTGTGTTATGATTGTTCTTCCACATTACATGGAACAAAATTAGGGGCCCACATACCATCACTTATTTCTACAGGCTTTACTCCTCATCTACGTCTCAGGCACGCGCGTATCCTAAAATGGACGTTGCCACCATCAGAGAGGTTAAAATTAAATGTTGATGCCTCCGCTAGGACTACAATGGCGTCGGCTGGAGCAATTCTGCAGGATTCTGAGGGTCACATGATCGCGGCTATTTCATTTGCCTTACCTGTTCTCTTGTCTTTATGTGCAGAAGTTCAAGCATTACTGTACAGTCTCCTTTTCTTCGGACGGCTGCATCGCAATTTATTGGTTGAGACAGATTACAAACAGGTGGTGTAGGCCACAGATTTTTCTTCCATACAAGAATATTCGCGCCTGTAGTTGTTTCTTCACCTTACTGGGAGTTGCCTCAATTACATTCCCCGTGAAATAAATATGGTTACACGTCATTTGGTACAACATGGGCGCATGTTTTCGGCTACAACCTTATACACTTCAGCTGGTTCCTTTCCTTCAGTGGCTCGTGAATTCTATTATACTGACGCTTCTATTGATGCTCTCAGACTTTAGCACATGGTTGAGCTTTTTATATGTGGAGGTTTTCTGCATTACACAAATGCAGGAAACATGAGTATGGTTTCTTTCATGTTGCACTCTACATTTAGCTTTCTTATCTCCCTTTTGGGTTGGAGAAGATAGATATCTGTTGCTCGCAGTCTTCAGACTACAGGCAACCTGGGTATGAATATATGTTTGGTCAATCAATCCTTATATCTACATTAGTTTTTATTGTGGCCATTGTATTTATATGGATATTTTCTTGTCGAGGAAATTACATAGGGACGCCTACGCTGGAGATATCAACTTCTCTTGAGATTGCTGTTTACAGTCACCTGGTGCTTTGGTTCGTTGTGGCCAAAGCAACCTCGGTACGCCTGGCCTGTTTCAGTCATGCATTTACGCTTAAATTGCCTTACTTTCTGCCTGCTCTAATGTTTTCTTTACCTTCTTGCGAGATGCTCAGGGTATCCTACCATGGATGGAATGCCACGACTCTCCTAGCCGCGATCACTTTGTTCATCCACCATGCAAGAGCTGCATTCAATTTGTTAACACTGCTTGTTTATATGTTTTACTTTGTTGTATTTTAATGCTTTCTATAATTTTTCAATCTTTTTGGGTCTTAGCTTTTCTTTACTGTCTAGTTTGGGAGAGTCTCCCACCATAGATTGGAACATCATGTAACCACAGTATTCCTCTGCCACAAGTGAGGGCATATTATTTATAAAATACTCTGACGGTACTGCCCGTCCTTCACCTAATATATATATTTATTACCACACACACACACACACACACACACACACACACAACAAGATAACACATAATTCCAACAAAACCAATGCAACTTTTCAAAACCATTTTCCAAGTACCCAAGTTAGTTCAAATTACCAAAATGAGCCTAAATGTCAAATTTGTCAAAATTACCAAATGCCCTCCAAATAACACATAATTCCAACAAATATTCCAAATAGCCAAAAATTTTCCAAATTATACACACCAATAACAAGAATTAAAAATATATATATATATATATATATATATATATATATATATATATATATATATATATATATATATATAAATTAGGGAGGCGAATCGAACTCGAGACCCGGGAATGGGATAAATGCTACTCAACTACTAGAATTAGGGAGGGGAATCGAACTCGAGACCCGGGAATGGGATAAATGTTACTCAACTGCTAGACCTAAAGGTTTTTCGATATATATATATATATATATATATATATATATATATATATGTGTGTGTGTGTGTGTGTGTGTGTGTGTGTGTGTGTGTGTGTGTGTGTGTGTGGGTGGGGGTGTGTGTATATATGTGTGTGTGTATATATATATATGCGTGTGTGTGTGTTTGTGTGTTTATATATATACATATATGCATATGTGTGAATGTATGTACACACACATGTGTGTGTGTGTAATATTATTGTAAAAGTTTTTGACACAATATAATGTACACGTTAAAGTAACAATCATATATGAAAAAGGAAAAAGTGACGATAATAAAATATATATGTGCAGAGAATTCAACCATAATTTTTTTTCTTTACTTATCAATTGATTCATGCCATAGTTTGCTTTTACTTCTTTCATATCGTCATCAATTTTATTCCAAAAACGTCGTTTACTATTGCTATATTTTGTATATTTAAAAGAAGTGCCCAATAAAAAACAAAAGAAATAAATAATAAGATAAAGGTGAGAAGAAAGCCGACAAAATGCAAAAAATAAAAATAAAATTGTATTTTTAATAAGGAAGCATTCTTTTAAAAAAAAAATAAGGAAGCATTTTCATCACAATTTTGTAAATAATTCCACATATACACGATTTTTTAATGGGTACCACAGCACGGTTTTGACAAAACCGTGGTGTGCCACTTTGACAATGGACATAACATGGTTTTGATATAATTGTGGTGCACAAGACCATTTCGTCAAAACTGTATTATGCCACCTTTTTAAAAAAAAACTTAATTTTTCATTAACAAAACAAGTTTATGTCAAGGTTTTTTATGATTGTGTTCACACGTATTTTTTAACTGAAACGTAACATTTATTTAAGAAATATTTTTCTCCTATTTATTCAAATAAAATGACAATTCTATAATTATATGTAGTTATTTTTACAATCGTGTCGACGTTTATTTTCTGCAAAAACATCATAATTTCAACACGAAATTATTTTTTTACCCAATTTTCCAGATAAAATGAGAACTAAAAAAATTTACATACGAAATACAACGAATATACTACCGGAATTAAATAACATGAAATAAGATTAAATCAAAATAACACAAATACGATATACATCTCACATGTGTTCAACGGTATCACAACGCTTCTTATGTCTAGGCCTTTAAACTTCATTGTATTTTACAAATATGAAAAAAATCAATTAACAGTTTTAACGTGCACAAATACGATATACATCTCACATGTGTTCAACGGTATCACAACGCTTCTTATGTCTAGGCCTTTAAACTTCATTGTATTTTACAAATATGAAAAAAATCAATTGAAAAATAAAGGGTATTTATAATCAACTGTATTGTGTCCACGGTCAAAAAGACACACACAATTCTGTCAAAATTGTCTTGCAACACTCATTATGACTTTAATATAACCACATATAATACATAAAAATGCATTTTCTCGTTAAAATTGCAAAAGTGCGTTCTCACGTTAAACTTCTTTTTTTTTTTTTTTTTTGCACTTTCTCGAAGAAAGCCTCCAATTTAAGAAGTCCACACTCAATGACCACAGGAAACCCTTCCAAAACCTTAAAAAGAATTCAACTATGGCACTTACCACCACCTCGCCGTCCTCTTCTCTCCGCCGGTATTCTCCGCCCTGTAAAATCCACAGGCTCCCTCAAAACCAATACATAGATTCCCTCCGTTGGCTTCCACAATTCTCCGCTTTGCACCGCCACATCGTCCTTGCCAACTTTGACACCGACGCCTCTACATCTTCTCTCCAAACCCTCACATTTACCCCAGCTTCATCTTCGAATTCAAATTCAAATTCTAATTTAGACTCAAACCCTCCTCCTAAACTCACTCATCAAGCCACTCAGCAAATCCCATCAAGGGTTACTTCTCTTAGGACGTTTTCAGTCCCCAACTTTTCCAAACCACTCATTGCAGCTTCAACTTGTAGTGGAAGTTTGTTGCTTTATTCTGCTGATTTGCTTAATGGGTCGTTGGATTTTGAATTTCTGGTCCAGGAAAACGGGTTTCACAATGGGCCCGTTTCCGGGATTGATGTGAGTGAAAGTGGGATTGTGAGTGTTGGGGAGGATGGGAAGGTAAATTTGATTGGGATTGGACATGGGGACAGTGGGAGCTTCCAGAGGGTGTTTGATTCTAAGGGTTTGGTATCTTATTACTCCGTTAAATGGGCTTCTTCTTCAGAGTTTGTAACTGGTGGATTAGGGTATAGTCTTCACTGGTGGGATCAGAGACGGCCAGGTGGACCTGTGTCTCACTTCAAAGGCAACTGGTAACTGACTTCATCTGATTTCTTTCATAATCTCTGCATTGTGCGTTTAATTTTGTTTTTATATGAATTTATTTATGTCTCCAAAGGTTCTCCTTATGATGATTTGTTCTTTTATTCACATCTTTCATCTGATTACAGTATAGTTGTAGGTACGGTATCTCTTTTTCTTTTTTTAGCTATTTTTTTTGAAAGAAATATAGCAGTAAAGATAGCTGGATGACAAAGTTCATTCATTTCTGGATGTGCATGTAAATGTGAGCATTTCCCAGTGAGTTTTCGTATGAACTGAAAATCTAAGGACGCATTTATGATTTGATAGTTAATAATGTGATCTAAAAACATGGTAGCCCTTAAAAGAATTTTTGTGTAGATATTGTGCAATTTCTTGAAAGGGCGACTTCTGATACCCCGGTAGAAAACTGTTTGATTAGGTTAAGCAGGATCAACATATGTGTAGTTTTAGACACATGTGCTTCTGACTTCTATTGTCTACTTAATGAAAGTGAAGGAAAGGAATGACAGTTTTAGTGTACAGTTGCCTACTTGCACTGTAGTGTCCTTTAATGTGAATGTGTCTGTAAGGTTCCTCTTGAGATAAATTATTCTGGTTGCTTCTCAGCAGTCAGTTACTGATGCAGTGTTCGAAGCCTCTAAAGTAATCTTATTGTTGTTGTATAACTAGAATAGTGGGGATATCTTAATTTTGTCTCCTCCTCCTGGGAAGTATGTCTATTGATTGTTTGTAGTTCAAACATTTGTTCTCAAGGCATATCCTTTAATTCTTCTTCTGAGTGCGTGCATATGCAGCAAACTGCTCTGTAGACATGTGAGATTTTGTTTTATTCAAAGTGCACTTTTCTTGTAACCACGTTGTTTGAACTTGATGAGATAATGTTTTTTTGAAATGTTACAGGGGTCGTAGAACTACTTCTGGAATTGTGCACTCAATCGATATCCATCAGTCACGAAAGCACACTTGTCTTGTAAGGAGAACTTCACACATCAATCTTTTAATCATTCTTTGATTCTTTAATGTGGTCTAAATTGAGCTCCTTGTGCCCCTCATTAAGATCTTTTCTCCCTTCCTTCCTTGAAACAGACAAGTTTCACATGATACGGGAAGTACTTCTGTTGCTGGTGTTCCAGCTTTCAACTTCTCATGCCTCAATTGTTGTTCTATTAGCTACTAGTGCTTAGGATGTTGATCTAGAGGACGGTTAAGATTGCTCTATGAGATTAAACTTTCTATCACATGTTGCTGCTTAGCGTACGGTACCAGCGCCTTCTTTCATAGCACGTTTGAGGACCTCATGTTGATTTAGTTCTTTAGAGCAATAAATTTTACTCCTTGATTTGTTAACCTGAGTTTGCTTATGACTATCCTATCCTTCTCTTTTTCTGTTTCTTTCTTCTTTTTTTTTGTCTTGGTGAAGTGAATCCTTACCTGCTTCTTGCCTTGGTCCCACTTTAGCATCATTTCAGGTTAACAAAAATAAATTTAAAGGAACAATACAAATAGTTTGGTGGTTTATCTTTGAATTTTTGATAGTTTTGTTTCTATATCGAGTTTCTTGCGCTATTGCTATAAGTTGCTGGTTGATCATTATATATGTCGCTTCTTCTTTTGTTCCTATTTCCTGCCTTAGCGCCTTGCATGTCTTGTTGACCTGTGGATCCTTGACTTTGTTGATTGATTCTTAAAACTGGTCATGCTTGCTAATTTTAATTCTTATTTTCTGATATGCAACTCTAACTCGACATAGAAGCTGCTTTTAACAAAAAAATGCTAGTAGCATTTTACATCTCTGTGTGGGTTATTCTGATCCTTTTTATGACATTTTTAGTGTCCTGGCAGCATGTGACATGGAACACAAACTGATATTAATATGCCACTCTACTAAAATGTAGTTGGATCCTCCTCTTTTTCTAACATTTAATTATCAATTTTCATGAAATAGCGGGTTCTTGGGAAAAAGAAAAAGGTTGAGGTTTGTGTGAAGTGGTCATTGCAACTATCGTAAACATTTGTATGATTGTTCTTTCTCAAAAGTTAAAATTTAGCTTTATGTGGAAGTGCTACATATGATGGTTGTCCTTTTTCTTCTGCTGTCCAAAGGCAGGGGGTTCTTCTGGCACTGTCTTTGCATGGGATCGTCGTTGGGAAAAGCAGCCTATACTTCTTTGTGGAGCTAAAATTGCTGAGGATCCAGTGAGTTCGCTCTCCGAAAGTGATGTGTGGGAGGTCCAGTATGATAATTATACTCGTTCTTCCAATACTCATAACATGTCTTCCTCCCGAATTTTGCCTGCTATGATTTGCTCAGAAGATGGGATCCTCGCCGTGATAGAACAAAGTATACACTTCTCGACCGTTCATCTTTTACCTGATACTTGCATTACTCTTATCACAGTAACCCTTTTGAGCGTCTTTTTTTCTTTTTTCTTTTTACTGATGTCCTATTCTATAAACTGGATAGATGAAGAACCAAAGGAGCTACTGGCTGAGCCATGTGCTATTAACAGCTTTGATATTGACAGGCAGAATCCATCGGTATGCTCCTACTGCAAATTCATTCTTTTTGCTATTCTGGGTTTAATTTTAACACTAAAGTTTGGTACTTGTACAGAATAATTTGTTCACTTATATTTTGAAACAGGATATCATATGCAGTTTAGAGTGGGAGTCTATAGCCATCTTAACCAGGTTCTAACCTCTGCGATTGGTTCTGATAGAGGTTTTTGTGCACTGGGGCATATACTCCTTTATTCAGTTACCTCAGAAGAACACTTTTATACATTGCTGAGATGGCTTTGGTTGTATTTACATTTGTGGTAACTTTTTGTAGTCATCTATTTAAAGGTAAATACCTGGGTACTATGGACATTCTTGACAAGTAGGTAATTTTACGTTGTTGACAAGTTGTTCTAAAATTTCTTTTCCTTCAACTACGAATCTTGTGCCTATTCTTTTAGTTTCGGTTTTCTTTTTTCTTATTCTTTTTTTCCCCTGAACATTTAGTATATGCTGTGTATTTGATTCATTAGAATCAGAAAAGAGGGTTGAAGGAGAACATATTTGGCAATGACAAACTCTTTTTTGGTTTTGTATTTTAAATGGGAAATTATTTCTAATTTATAATAGAATGCCATATTGAGTTCAAGTTTTAAAGATATCAACACGATTCTTTACATGTTGTATGAAAATGCCAATCAGACATTTATCATCATCAAATTATATTTACACTTTAAATGGAGTGGTTGTTTCCACTCTCAATATGCTTATATATGTTTATGTTTTAATCGTCATAACCAAATTTGTATATTTCCACTCTCAATATATCTATATCATTTATATCGATTTTGTACCAAGTTATTAAGTCAGATAATATAAATCAAAATGTTTCCAAACACAATTATATGTTGTGATTATTTATTTCATAAATAACAGATACACAAAGATCAGTGACTCATATTTTAAACATTGCATTTGTGTTCGTGTAACTTTTTGACTAAAATGTCTACATTTGTTTGTAAATAATTTTCTATATTTATTCGATGATAAATAATATCAAATCACTGTTAAGATAATCAGTAATACATGTTTTGGAAAAAGAAATAATATACATAAAAATTAGTTATAACACGTAAAAAATGGGAGTATTATTATACTCGTGGCCCAAACGCTAGGCAACTGTAAAAAAAAGGGGAGTATTGTGAAAGGGGACAGTATGAAAAATTAGTTATAACAGTATGAAAAAAGGGGAGTGTTAAGTAAAAATTAATATACTCGTGGCCTAAACGCTAGGCAGCTGTCACCATTATCCTTTAAACCCCATCAAGAAGCAGAAGAATAAACAATGGCTTCTGCTTCAATGTCAGCCTCCGTATTCCTTCCCTTCACCTCCAAAATCTCACTTCAAAACTATCCATCAAGGGCTGTGAATCTCTCTCCATTCACCAAGCAATTAACCCTCAATGTCAGTTTCTCTCGTAGCATTTCAGGGTTTCAACCAATTGTGTTGAACAATGTTTCTTCTGCTGCGTTTGGCCCTAGTTCGCGGCCCCTCACTGTACTCTCTGCTAAAGGATACAAAATGAAGACCCATAAGGTACAAGTTTGTCTTTTTATCCATGGGTTTCTTTTTCTATGATGTCTTCTTTATGATTTTAGTGTGGGTTCTATGTAATTATGGGTATTGTGTTTGACAAGTTTTTCTATGGGATATTTCAGGCTTCTGCTAAGAGATTTCGGGTTTCTGGAAGTGGGAAGATAATGAGGAGAAGAGCTGGGAAGCAGCATTTGTTGGGCAAGAAGAACACCAAGAGAAAACTCAGGCTGTCTAAGATGGTTTGGCCTTTAAATCTTCTAATATTTTCTTTTTTTAGTTGAAATTTATGTTTACTTGTTTCTTTCAACGTTAGGTTAGAAAATAAGAATCCTTGTCTTCTGGAATATGAATCAGAAGTTGTCTGTCAAGCTCTTTTGCGTCTGTGAGAAAACAGGAGATTGATGGATTAAGGGTTTTGAGTCGATTAGCGTTTGCAGCTTATTTGTGATTGTCACCATCACGTAGTAGATTCAGGAAACTGAATGAAATGGAAATGTTGTGAAGGGGAATCTGAACAGTTGGGTAAAAGACTCGATTACTTTTTGTGGGAGCATGGCAAGCTGTCTGTACATGGAGCATTTGAGGAAATTTAATTGAAGGCAACATCCTCATCGGGTTTCAATCAGTATTTTCCCTTTTCGCCTTCTTCCTTAACTCCGCATCCTCTGATTAATTGGTATATATTTTTATGGTCTGATCAAGATTAAGTTGGTGATCCCTTAGGTTCTCTGGCTTATGGGTATGAGTTGGAGATGTGTGGATAGGGGTGTAAGAGAGTGTTTGACCATCATGTATTCCAGCACGTTCAATGTCTGTGCTTTTGTCAACCGTGTTTGTACGCAATGTATTATGACTTGTTCTGCTGTTATTCTATGTGATACATGATGATTGGCAATGAGTTAAATGTGAGATTGAAAAATATATTCAATTTTCTTCTGGCTGGTAATTCTATAAGCAAAAGAACAATTGGTTTTTATCTATGTTGCATTTGAAACTTCACCACCCTATAGGAAAAACACACACTCCATGACCAGGCACGCTCTCCATTTTTTCTCTGGTCCCTGGCTTCAATTGATTGAAATTCTATGCTCTCCAACCCCCACAACCTCTTTCTCTCCCGCTTTTGTGCACTTTCTCTCCCCAATCAGTTGGGATATAATGGATATGAATCCAAAACCGTCATGTACCCTTTCCATGACGTAGAACCTACAAGGTTAATTTATTCTTGTCTGCAATTTGATATGTATTTCTGTCTAGTGAAGTTGCTGTAACTTTTTTCAGACTCAGAAACTTCAAATCTCGGGATTGACTTTCTCTTATTCATTGGAACATTATAGGCGGTTCAAACATTAATTCAATGCCTTATGGTTTCCTAATTGAAATATAAGTTTAAGTGCTTCCCTACTCTGATCTTCTCTTGATATAACTGTTAGAGAATTTAAGGTTGGGCTTTGGCCTATCGTTGGAGATTGAAGATTTGGGCTTTGGCCCGTTAATGATGTTGCAAAACTTGGTTGAGCAACGTACTTTGAGCTTAATGAGTTTCCGATAATGATAATCGAAAACTAATGAATCCTTAGTTATCTACGTAACGAGTGGTTAATGTTAGGATGTGAACTCACTCAATTTTGAGATTGTGTGAATGTGAAATTAATGCTCAAAGTAGATGGAAATGTTGTGAATGGGTGACGTGTCACCCGTATGGAGGAATGCCACGTTGGAAGTGTCCATGTGGTGGGAAAAAGGCGTCTGACGGACATCGATCGATAACTTCGATCGATCGATGTCACTTCGATCGATCGATGTCATCGATCGAAGTGGATCAGAATGCTTCGATCGCTTGATTGATCGATCAAAGAGAATCAGAGGACATCGATCGATCACTTCGATCGATCGATGTCTCTTAAGTCGATCAAAATGATCGATTGAAGTACTTTGTCAGACATCAGTCGATCACATCGATCGATCGATGTCACTTCGATCGATCGATGTGATCGATCGAAGTCGGACAGCGGGCTGGATCGTATCTGTTCAAGCTGTTAAGGTTCAAACGTGAAACTAACACTATCCTCCTGTTTAAAATAAGATCAATCTGTTGTGATCTAATGGTGGTGGGAGAATCAGCTTTAATCTAACGGCCGAGATTTAAACTGTCTTAACCGCTTAACCGAATATGGTTTCCATCTAACGCTCCAGGTTTAAACCTGTTAATCTATCTTCGATCTAAAGGCTGAGATTAAACCATCCTAATCTGGATAGGAGGTTTTAATCTAACGGTCTAAATTAAACTTCGGTTTTGATCCAACGGTCACAGTACCTTGTTCTCCAACCGACTCCCCTATATAAAGAGGGCTAAGGGTGCATTCTAAAAATAACAAGAACACCTTGCTCTAAGCATTTCATAAGCATTCTGCATTCGTAGCACGTGAGTCTTGCATCTCGGAGAAGTCGGGACACTCTAGCGTTCGAAGGAGTTCAAGTTCAGCAGTGCCGCTCAACTGAACAGGTACCCGTTGTATCCTGGGAGACGATTGCTCACACCGGTTGGGCACAGTATACCGGAGCAATACGTCTTAAGGACAGAGTCCTCGACTCGCCCCGGGTTTGATTTATTTTATCATTTCCATACCCACACACTAAACGATTGCGTCTCAGTGCAGGAGTGATTGTTTCCAACAATCTTAAGACGTATTTTTGAATTACTTCCTGTACTGTTTTGTTTATTGTGCAAAGGCAGTTTTGTAATGATTTGCAGTCTTTTTCTACTCATTCTTGGACCTGGGTCTGTTCTGATCTTTACGTTTTGATCGAACTGAACAGGAATGGAACACGAGAGCTCTAACTCTGTTCAAGGCTTCAATGGTGCTCACTCCGTGTCTGCACCTGAAGGGGCTAACAATGTTGCTGCCGGACTGCAGATCAATACGGTTCTGTTGGCACCAACTGGAGGGCCTCAAATGAATCCGGCCGCCACTGCTGCTCAGGTGGAGAAGCCGGAGAAGTTTGCCGGAAACTTCTTCAAGAGGTGGCAGCAGAAGATGCTGTTCTATCTCACTGCATTGGGGTTGGCCAGAATGCTTAGCGAGGATCCACCCGTGGTTGAGCCTGTGGAGGATCAACAACAGAATATGCAGAACGCCTTGGGTGCTGAGGCTTGGGCGTATACAAATTTTTGTTGTTTGAATTTGATTCTGGGTTGCCTAGATAATACTCTCTATGGCGTGTTTTGTACATTTAAAACTGCAAAAGCTTTGTGGTTGGCTTTAGATAAAAAGTATCGCACAGAAGATGCGGGTACTAAAAAGTTGATAGTTGGGAAATTTCTCGACTATAAAATGTTAGATTCCAAAACTGTAATTTCGCAGGTGGAAAAAATACAGATGTTGGTTTCTGAAATGGAAGAGGAGGGCATGACGCTCAGTGAATCTTTCCTAGTTGCGGCTGTGATTGAGAAGCTGCCTCCTTCGTGGAGGGAATTTAAGAGCTATCTCAAACACAAGCGAAAGGAGATGAAGATGGAGGATTTGATAGTCCGTCTTCGTATTGAGGAGGACAACCGTCGCTCCGAAAGAAAGCCGTCCACATCTTCTGGTCAAGCCAAGGCTCATGTTGCTGAGGCGAAGAACAAGAAGAAAAATAACACTTTGAGTGTGAACTCCAGGGGCAAGGAAATTGCAAAGAAGTTCACAGGTAAGTGTTATAATTGTGGTAAACCAGGGCATCGAAGCAGTGAATGCAGGAAGCCCAAAAAGAATCAGAATCAGAATAAAGCGAAAGCAAATCTGGTCGACGCAATGGATGACTTGAACCTTTGCGCAGTGGTGACCGAGTGCAATGCAGTGGGAAACCCACGGGAATGGTGGGTGGACACAGGAGCCACTCGACATGTGTGTGCGAACAGGGCAATGTTCAGAGAGTACGTGCCCACGACAAACAATGAGCAATTGTTTATGGAAAACTCCAACAGCTCGAAGATCGAAGGATCGGGCAAGGTAATCCTGAAACTGACCTCAGGAAGGGAGTTGACTCTGCAGAATGTGCTGCATGTTCCTGACATAAGGAAGAATCTGGTTTCTGGCGCGCTGCTAGTCACGCATGGGTTCAAGCTTGTTTTTGAGGCAAACAAATTTACACTTTCTAAGAATGGGGTGTATTTGGGGAAAGGGTATCTTTCAGATAACATGTTCAAATTGAATGTTATGACAATTGTACCCAAAAATGTTGCGCCCACTGAGGCTAATAAAATTGTTTCCTCTTCTGCTTACATGCTTGAGTCTTCCTGTTTGTGGCATTTTCGTTTGGGACATGTAAATTATAAGTCAATACAACGAATGATTAATCTTGACTTGTTGCCCAAACTGGACTTTAGTAATAAAGAAAAATGCCAAATATGTGTTGAAGCGAAATTAACAAGAGCGCCATTTCCTTCAACAGAACGAAACACTGAATCGTTGGATTTAATTCACACAGATTTGTGTGATTTAAAGTTTGTGCAAACAAGAGGTGGTAAAAAGTATTTTGTAACTTTTATCGACGATTGCACACGATACTGTTATGTATACTTGCTAAGTAGCAAAGATGAGGCCCTTGATGCTTTCAAGGATTATAAAAAGGAAGTTGAGAATCAACTTAGCAAACGAATTAAAACAATTCGTAGTGATAGAGGTGGCGAATATGATACACCGTTTAATGAATTCTGTTCAGAACATGGCATTATTCATCAAACGACTGCGCCATATTCACCTCAATCGAATGGTATTGCTGAACGCAAAAACCGTACTCTAAAAGAGATGATGAATGCTATGTTGATAAGTTCGGGTTTACCTCAGAACTTGTGGGGGGAAGCAATTCTCTCAGCCAACGTCATTTTAAACAGGATTCCGTCCAAGAAGACGGATAAAACCCCATATGAACTATGGAAAGGCTATAAGCCTACTTACAAATACTTGAAAGTGTGGGGGTGTCTGGCGAAGGTTGCTATACCTAAACCAAGACAAGTTAAAATTGGGCCTAAAACAATTGATTGCATATTCATTGATTATGCAACGAACAGTAGTGCATATCGTTTCTTAGTGCACAAATCGGACGTTCCTGAGATACATGAGAATGTTGTCATGGAATCGAGGAACGCAATATTCTTTGAAAATGTCTTTCCGAAGAAAGGTAAAGACAGTGAAGAAGCTGGCACAAGTAAGCGAGTGCGTGAGATGACTCCTCAAGAAACTGAGGAACCTCGTCAAAGCAAACGAGCCAAAATGCCGACGTCTTTTGGACCAGATTTTCTAACCTGTATGGTAGAAAATGAGCCAAGGAATTTTTCCGAGGCTATGTCAACTCCAGAAGCTCCGTTCTGGAAAGAGGCAATTAACAGTGAAATAGACTCGATTCTTCAAAATCACACTTGGGAGTTGGTTGACATTCCACCTGGAAGTAAACCGCTTGGTTGCAAGTGGATTTTCAAGAAGAAACTTAAAGAGGATGGGTCTATTGGGAAGTATAAAGCCAGATTAGTAGCCAAGGGCTATAGACAGAAAGAAGGCTTTGACTTCTTTGACACCTACTCACCAGTGACTAGGATCACTTCCATAAGGATGCTAGTAGCCATTGCTGCAGTCTATGATTTGGAAATCCATCAAATGGATGTAAAGACTGCCTTTCTTAATGGTGAGTTAGAGGAAGAGATTTATATGGAACAACCCGAGGGGTTTGTCGTTCCAGGACAAGAAAGGAAAGTGTGTAGACTTGTTAAGTCCTTGTACGGACTTAAACAAGCACCCAAGCAATGGCATTTAAAGTTTGATCAGGTAATGATGTCAAATGATTTCAAGATCAATGAATGCGACAAGTGTGTGTACATTAAGAGCACACAGAATGCATTTGTGATAGTATGTCTCTATGTAGACGACATGCTTATCATGGGCAGTACTCGTGACATTATCTTAAATCCAAAGAAGATGTTAACACGAAATTTTGATATGAAGGACATGGGAGTTGCCAATGTCATTCTAGGAATTAAGATTTCTAGGGTAACTGAGGGACTCATACTGTCACAAACTCATTATATTGAATCAGTTCTGAAACGGTTCAATATGGATGATGTGAAACCGGTAAAGACCCCACTCGACTGAAGTATGCACTTAAGGAAAAATCGAGGCGAGCCTGTTGCCCAGTTAAAATACTCTCAGGTAATCGGGAGTCTGATGTACATAACGAATTGTACAAGACCAGACTTAGCTTGTTCTGTAAACAAGTTGAGCAGATTTACCAGTAATCCAAGTGATGATCATTGGAAAGCTCTTAACAGAGTGATGAGGAATCTAAAATACACAATGTATCATGGATTACATTACACGAGATATCCAGCGGTGTTGGAAGGATACTGCGATGCAAATTGGATATCAGACAGTAAGGACTCAAAGTCCACCAGTGGATATGTGTTCACTGTTGGTGGTGCTGCTGTGTCGTGGAAATCCACGAAACAAACATGCATAGCTAGGTCCACTATGGAAACTGAATTCATAGCGTTGGACAAAGCTGGGGAAGAGGCTGGGTGGCTTCGGAATTTCCTGGAAGATATTCCGTGTTGGCCTAAGCCAATCGCTCCTATTAGCATACACTGTGATAGTCAGTCAGCTATAGGACGTGCTCAAAGCAGCATTTACAATGGTAAGTCACGACACATACGTCGAAGACATAACACCATTAAACAGTTGATCTCTAATGGCGTGATTTCCATTGATTATGTGAAATCAGTGGAGAATCTTGCGGATCCGCTTACAAAAGGTTTGCCTAGAGATCAGATGTCAAGATTGACAAACGGAATGGGACTGAAGCCCATAATGCATGAATCTTTGTAATGGTAACCCAACCTTGTTGACTGGAGATCCCAGAATCTTGGTTCAATGGGACAACTAAGTTATGAAGATTCAGTTAGCACTTACTCATTCCGTCTAGTAAAAGTGCTGTCTGCAGAGATTTTAGGGTAAGCTAAGGCTTTTAATGATGTCCTATATCTTGACACGTCAAGTGGAGTATGGCAGAATACTCTTGATAGGAATCACCTATGTAAGTGTGAAGTGGGGCCGCTTCTATGAGAAAGTCTAGGAGGCAAGATTTCTCTAAAACGCTTTCTGAAACCAGGTTGTTCATGGCCAAAACGAACACAACCATGAGAACCGAAAGGATGTTAAAGGAAATATTGTGTGAGTGTCGTTGTCTTGGTTCACAACAAAGGCTGACTAGTTCAAGACATGAAGTCACTATTTAGCCGAGTGAATCCGATGGTACATCACTAAGAAAGGTTCAAAGCCAGAAGCTACCTCTTCTGATGCAATATTTTCTTGTCTGACTTCTCCTCAGAGTCTGCATATGCATTTGCATTAATTTCCATTCATGTGGGGGACTGTTAGAGAATTTAAGGTTGGGCTTTGGCCCATCGTTGGAGATTGAAGATTTGGGCTTTGGCCCGTTAATGATGTTGCAAAACTTGGTTGAGCAACGTACTTTGAGCTTAATGAGTTTCCGATAATGATAATCGAAAACTAATGAATCCTTAGTTATCTACGTAACGAGTGGTTAATGTTAGGATGTGAACTCACTCAATTTTGAGATTGTGTGAATGTGAAATTAATGCTCAAAGTAGATGGAAATGTTGTGAATGGGTGACGTGTCACCCGTATGGAGGAATGCCACGTTGGAAGTGTCCATGTGGTGGGAAAAAGGCGTCTGACGGACATCGATCGATAACTTCGATCGATCGATGTCACTTCGATCGATCGATGTCATCGATCGAAGTGGATCAGAATGCTTCGATCGCTTGATTGATCGATCAAAGAGAATCAGAGGACATCGATCGATCACTTCGATCGATCGATGTCTCTTAAGTCGATCAAAATGATCGATTGAAGTACTTTGTCAGACATCAGTCGATCACATCGATCGATCGATGTCACTTCGATCGATCGATGTGATCGATCGAAGTCGGACAGCGGGCTGGATCGTATCTGTTCAAGCTGTTAAGGTTCAAACGTGAAACTAACACTATCCTCCTGTTTAAAATAAGATCAATCTGTTGTGATCTAACGGTGGTGGGAGAATCAGCTTTAATCTAACGGCCGAGATTTAAACTGTCTTAACCGCTTAACCGAATATGGTTTCCATCTAACGCTCCAGGTTTAAACCTGTTAATCTATCTTCGATCTAAAGGCTGAGATTAAACCATCCTAATCTGGATAGGAGGTTTTAATCTAACGGTCTAAATTAAACTTCGGTTTTGATCCAACGGTCACAGTACCTTGTTCTCCAACCGACTCCCCTATATAAAGAGGGCTAAGGGTGCATTCTAAAAATAACAAGAACACCTTGCTCTAAGCATTTCATAAGCATTCTGCATTCGTAGCACGTGAGTCTTGCATCTCGGAGAAGTCGGGACACTCTAGCGTTCGAAGGAGTTCAAGTTCAGCAGTGCCGCTCAACTGAACAGGTACCCGTTGTATCCTGGGAGACGATTGCTCACACCGGTTGGGCACAGTATACCGGAGCAATACGTCTTAAGGACAGAGTCCTCGACTCGCCCCGGGTTTGATTTATTTTATCATTTCCATACCCACACACTAAACGATTGCGTCTCAGTGCAGGAGTGATTGTTTCCAACAATAACATGTCTATTTCTACCAATTTTATCCAAGAATATATATCTAATGTAGATCTTGTTCTGAAACTCTCTCCTAACTTAGAGGTGTTTTTAAAATAAAAAAAAAAATTTGCACGTCCCACTCAAAGAGATTCTTTTTTTTTATTTTTCCAAATTTGCACTTCCCACTCAAAGGGATTTTTTCTTTCAAATTTACACTTCCCACTCACTAACTTGGACCTTCATTACTATTGCTGTGTACGATAGTGTGATGAATGAATGGAAATGACAGTATGACAATGATAGGAAAGGAGAGTGTCAAGGATCATTCGAAGAATTTTCTTCCATTTTGTAATCATTTTTCTGTCTAGGAACCTACTTTGGCTGTTGAAAGTAGATCTTTGTTGGTGTATGGCTCCTGGCGGTAATGAAGAGGTTCTACTCTTAGCGTCTCACGCAGGAAGTTGTATTAGATTCCATTTATGCTGGAGAATCAGCCAGGAAAATTGGATACTGTTATGCTTCCCTACATGATAAAGTAAACCTAGTGTTACAAAAGTTTATAACTCTTTGCAGATTACCTATATTCTGCTGGAATCTGAAATGTAGGATATTCGTCTATGACAGAATAAAAGAAGATTTTTAAGCGGCGACTTTCAGAATTTGTGTGTTTTCATGTTCTTTTTTTTTTGTTTTTTTTGGTCTTTTAACTGCAGGTGCAAGTTAATCGCAGTGACTATGACAATGTAATTGGTGCGCTGCCATATTTGAAAGTCAAAAGACAGGCCGGGTAGAGTCCATTAACCCTCGGTAGAGGATGCTTTGTTCTCATCACTCAAGGTGTTATTATCTCACCTTTAGCAGATAGCAGCTATTCTTTTGTTCCGTTTCAAGTTGTATCTATATGAAATCTCCATACACCTTATGCCTCTATTTTCCAAATCAATTTATTGCTCAGCATCATACTCCATGATGTTTTCTCGTCCGCAAATATTTTCTGGCCTGCATGACATTCTTAGGCTATGTGATCTAAGTAAGAGATCTTCCATGTATGCCAAGGTAATCCAACGGACCACCCCATTTATGGGAGAGGTTAGATCATTCTGACCGAGCCATTCGTTAGGGTTGGGACATTGGATCATGAAGACTGGTGTTTAATTCCCTTGCTCCTGCTCTGCAGTGTTGTGTCACAAATGCATGATGGTTGTGTTTTGCATGTTAATTCTGAATACTCTACTGCATCTTTGCCAAATGTCAAATCTGGATTACACGTGTTGCCCAGTTCTCCTCTAGTCTCTCCATGTTTTTGGAGTTAGTATTTGGTGCCTGTCCCACGGGAAGAATCTACGCAAATATTTGCAAAAGTTGATTCTACACACTTAGACAACTTAATAGAGTAAAACTTCTATAATATTTGCAAAATTTGCTAGACCTGCATGTAGAGGTAGAGGTATATTGTTCATGTCTCGGGGAAAGGTGAAAAAAAAAATCGACTTATTATTCAGATTCAAGTTTGATTTATTCAAGTCTTTTTGGGGAAAGTTCCACTTTGTCTTTTACGAATCCAAGTCAGCCCGTCATCGCATCGGGTCAGGAACTACAGTTTTATGTGTCGAAATGATTTTACACAAACCGGGTTAAAAGCGGTAGATAGCTTGGTTCTTATAGATCGTAGTAGGCGACAATTTACTAATCGGGACCTATAAACTTGAGAAAAGCTTTTGCTATCGGTACCATATTAAACCAAAAGTGAACAAACTCAAGGGTTCTCTCTGAGAACGAGACACTGTAGTGTGTCTATCTATCGATCCGATAGAAATGATCGTCTATTGTATAATTAGTTCAAATGCTTTTTTTTTCCCTCTTCTATATATGTCATGATATGGTAGAAATAAACCACTCTGAAGAAGAATCTTACCATTGTGGAGATTCACATCCAAAACCGAGAGGTTTTTCGACGCCACCTTTAACTACGTGTGCTCTTTCAGTTCGATTCAGCTTTTCAACTATCCGACTTAAACTAGGAAGAAGAATTTGTTACTAACTGAATGATTTCTCAATCTAACATTTAAATCGGACAGACCTTTGGATGAACTGTGATCTCAGTTAATGAGACATCATTTACCACCAAAAAAGTTGTGTAATATGGCTATAACTGTGTTTCTTTTTGTCCCCTTTGTTTAACATAACCCGTGATCGTCTTTCAGTCACTCATATTTTGATCTCAGTCCCAACTTGGAGTTAAGCTACAGAAAATTTAAAGTTTTAACGGTTGAGTAGGATTTCTTTCTGATCATTTAAATGAAACTGAAAAAAAAAAAAGATAAAAGACTTGGAAGGACCTCATCAAACAAGTTCACAGAAAGGGAATGAAGGTTTTGTGACACGTACTCCGATGTCCATTTATAAACGTCTCAAAAATATACTCAATGTTAGTTTCATTGATAATCTAGTTACAATATCTACTTTGATAAATCTTCGAGCTCAATAAACTTCTTTAGGCCATGTATGAGAACAATATATCAGTCGATAAACATAACTGTTTCTTTTGAAGAGAAGTATTATATTTTTTTTTTCCAAACCTAGAATCGTTTATAGTATTACATGTCTTTTTTTTCTATCTTTAAATAAAATAAATATTTTTTACGTCTAAGTATGATATGTCTAATTACACTATCAACAAGAAGTTCTTGATTGCCATTCTTCTGAATATTGACTTAAAAAAAACAGATAAAAACTTGTTGATGTGAATCTTCACGTAAGAATGGATCTTTTCTTTCAAACTCCTCCTTCAAGGTGTGGCATAAAAAGGTACCCTCCCTCCTTGTTTCCTTCAAGGTGTCGGATGGTTGAGCAATAACCTCCGCAACGAGATTAACGTGGATCTTGGCAAATAAATCTTCCTCCAAGACATTCTTCTCTTTGAGATTGACAATATCACCCCAAAGCTTGCTCAAATATTAAGGATCCTAAGCTTGATTTTGTGTAAACCAAGAAACAAGCAAGGACACAAAGTCTGAAGGTAACAACCAAAAATTTGACTGAAGATATGCTGATACGCGAAGTCGATCAAGAGGCCTTTATATAAACAAAAAGATAAAACCTAGAAATCAATAGAAATCCCAAGTTACAAATCCTGAACAACTTAGGAAACTTGCAAAACATAAAACAATTACATCCTATCTTCTTGTGGCCGGCACTAGGGTGTTAAAACAAACTGGAAACCTCCAAAATTGAGTTCCTAAAATGCAGGGCTGATTCTTAAAATTGGGGGCCATTTGATCTCTTTTTGAGCCTTGATTCTTGTTTCCGTTATAGAGACTTGTACATTCGGAATTAGCCTTTGACATCTCCATCAATGTTGTAGAACTCTTTGAGATCTTGATTTCGAGACCAATATTAATACCAATCCGAGCTGAAGCGAAGAAGTTATGATCGGTTGAAGTTTAGTCCAATCAACATCAATTCCTTGCCTAAATGCCTTTTCCATGCACACGTCTTCTCCATCAAGCTTCCAACAAAAGGTAAAGACACCACCAAGCATCAATCTCATCAAGGATAATGAAATGCATGTCATGCAAGTGAAATACCTAACAATGACTGAAATGACAAAAATGCTCCTAAGCTAGAAAACACGCCAACAACTACTAAAAGACAAAAAAACGACACCAACCATGCAATAAACTATCATGTCTTTCTCATCAACCCTTACATATTGTTTAAGGCATATAAAACATAAAATAATCATGCATGGATCTAAAGCATTCTAACTGATCGGTAGGCCCTTGTAGGGCCTCATCACTTGTGCTGATAACAAAGTTTTGAAAGTAACATACTTGTAATCTTGTATAAGTAAGAAAGAACTTTGAAATAGGATGATGAATTTTCATTTTTGCAAGTAATATAAAGTTATTGCAGTGATCCAATGAGACATAAATCCTCATACATGGCATATTCATTTTTGCTAGTAAAAGCAGTGATCCAATGAGACATAAATCTTCATACATCGCATATATGGTGCCTTCTGGTAAAAATACATGATGTCTAAGATTATGGTGCATGAACTAAACACAATCATTTAATAGACAAGAAACTAAAATGGCTTTCTTGAATTTGCAAAAGTCATTCAATGCAGTTGCTCTGTGAAAAGACACAGCTTTAACCGAGAAACAGATAAAGATACAAAATAAGAATTATTTCTTTTTTTCCCCCTAAATTGATTAATAATTTCGAACAGATTTGAAAGACGGCAATAAGTATAAAATAGAGGGTATTTAGTGTAGGGATTAATTCGAGATATGTGTGATGCGCAGCACGTTGATAAAGTGTCATACAAATTGATCATAAAGGAGAATGTTATGTATGATAATATTATATGTCACATATGTCACGTAATAATATTAATTATTGCATAAAACGTCCTCACGTTAAGTGATCATCGGGTATGTTCGTGGATGTATAGTGTGGTCTAAAATGAAAACTCCGAATATGTAGACAGTTATATGGTCATAGACCGCGATGGATGAGCTCAAAGTGCAACGAACCATAAAGTGTACGACGTCTGGTCCCCGAGGGGCGACAACCCACGTGTGGCTAGTAGATAACTGTTGGTACAATAATTAAATATTTAATAATATTTAATAGTATTTATTATTAAATATTAGATAATATTTGATAATGGATAAAGATAACTTGATGATAGTATCAAGTATATTCTAAGATATCTGGGATAAAGGAATCTCTATCCATAAAGGAGTATATCCATCAGGATTCCTCATATTCTCCCTCTATATAAAGGAGGAGGCCTTCACCTCCTCATACAGCAGAAAGAAAATTCAGCCATAGAGAGAAAAGGTTGAGGGTGTGCCAACCTTGTTCTATAAAGCCCCCACTGCCGGGTAAAGCAGTGAATTGTTGAAACCAGTCAGGGGTACATGGGTACATCAACAATTGGTGGACCGCCGGGTAAAGCAGTGAATTGTTGAAACCGGTCAGGGATACAATAACAATTGGTGGGAGGTCGAGATTCATCATCAGCCGGAGCAGTACATCATGATCAGATTAACAACAGCAATGGAACAAGATATGTTTTTCGCATTTTATTACTTTGTACATTGATTCGATTAAACGGTTCTATTCAGGGTTTATTAAATTAAATCCAACATTTAGAATTTCATGTGTTAAGAAGCTACATCCAGCGGTGAATCGGTACTTAATAGGATGAACAAAACTTTTTCTCCCCATTAAGAAACATAAAATACATGCAACGGCATACCACTCACGTTAATATCAAGGGGTGCAAGCTGAATATATTTTTTGACTAGGAATTGCTCTCCACCCTACTAGATTAGACAAAGACAATAGTAACTTTATATAACGAAATGTATCTTATAATTTATGTAATTAATCTTCTGTTTGACATAATCGTTCTTACATCAACACTAGGTTCGACTTAACAAAACGCGTCTTGTAATTTATGTAATTACTCTTCTGTTTTCCTGCTTGACATAAACGTTCTTACACTAACACTGGGTTTGACTTGTCATGATGCACTATATTTAGATTTTTTTTTGTAAACAATGATGATTAAATATTAATTTTTAAAAGCTTTTTCAACTAAATTTTCAATAAACCAAAGTTCAAATGTTACTCGTATACCGTGATGATGGAGTATGAGACAGCGTCGTGACGAATTCATCATCTTCTTCAAAGTTGAAAATTTTTTTATTACACCGTATAAACATTGTATGTTATACCATTAAACGATGTGTACATTGTGATAACCGTGATGCTCGGTGTATCTTTAATCAACGATATACCGTTATTCATGATGCAGACTTCTTGCATACAATACCAATCAAACATCTCTGGGTCGTTTCTAAGGGTAATTGTCGCAAGAAAGGACAGTTTGTAGCCCGGTGCAAATTAAAATCTCCGTCTAGGTCCAGGAGCAATTTTGTCCCTAGAAAATATAGTTGGGCGTAATTTACCGTAATATTAACCATGAAAAATTTTAATGCATGAGATTTGCATGAGACGGTGAAGTATGTTAAAAATAAAAAGGAATGGGTATTAAACTATTATTAGGGAATGTTTTGCACACTATATTCTTTTACGTAATATTTGGCTTACTCTTATTTTACACGCATAACATCAACCGCACTACGATGACTTTTGTGGATAAGTAAACGAGAATGGACTCGTCATCTCAAGAGATTTCATATGTTTTAATTAATTTTTTTTCATCTTCAAACGTGAATATTAGAAAAAATAGAACAATAAGAGGAAGAACAATGTCATTCAGCTCGAGCCATTGGGGAGAACCATCAGATATTTTTTTTTTTGTAAACAATTAGGGGTGCAAATGAACCGAATCATAAACGAATAATTCGGGCTTGATTCGTTTGTAATTCGATTCGAATTCTGCAAACTCGAATACGAATTCGAATCATATTTTGAGTTCGAAATGTTTCACGAATCGAATTCGAACTTGTTGTTATTTGGTTCGAAAGTACAATGAAGCTTCGATAAATCGAAATTTCCGAAGGCTCAATTCGTGGATTGGTCCGGCTCGACTAACATGGTCTAAAATGTAATTTTCTAATCCTATCCGTTTAACCCTAGCCGCATCTGAGACCTCTTCTCTTCTGGAAATTTTTTCAGCTGCGTGCTTCCCTCTCCTTCCCTAGTCCCTTCACCGTCTGCCCGTCTGCCTCCTCCCTCAGGCCTCAACTCTCTCATTTCCCTTTCCTTCTTTCTGTTCTGTATCTGGTTTTTTTCCAGCCAATGACGGCCGCAGCTTCCCTCCTCTCTCTAGATCTGTTGCTCAGTTTTTCAATCGACGAAAACGATCGCCTCTGTGCAGTAACTGGAATTTCGATCCATAATCATAAGATTTCCTTCTTTCTGTTCTGTATCTCGTTTCTTTTTTTGTTCATTTTCATGTATTGTTTTCAGATCTTGGTTTTGTTCTCAGATGTGTGTATTGTTCTTGCTTATTTCCAGAAAGAATGATTTCACACTTTCCCTGTTTGTATATTGTATTTCAGTTTTCTGTCCATCTTATATGAAGATTGAAGACGTAACATCAGTAACCAAATTAGCAATTTTATAGCAATTTTCCATGGAGATGAAATCGGCAATTTTGTATATTGTATTTCAGTTTTCCGTGGAGATGAAAACTTTGTATATTGTCTTTCTTTCATGTCAGTATAGTGGTTCTCCTTTAAAAAACTTGTTTTTCTCTTTACTCATCTCTTATTCATTGATGTTTTCACGTTGCACACTTTTAGCCTGATTTATGTTTCTAAATGAATACATATGAACAGGGGTGTGTATTTAGCACAACTTACTGATTTTAATAGTCCTAATTTCCAAACAGAGTTCGTAGAATGGTTTTACATACTCAATAGACTCATAGAGGCCTCAAGGGCAAGGTACAAGATTTAAGTAAATTTTGGCTGAAGAAGTGGTTTAAATGGAAATGTTGAAGACAGTGTTCTCATTAAGAAAATATAGAAGATGATATCAGTAATACTTGTGAATATATAGATCATATTCTCGAAAGAGATTGTAAGCTGAATGAATTTATTTCAGACTTAAATTTGAATGTACAAATGAGGCTCCTTGTATTAAGGAGCAATAATTAACCACCAACGGCTATAATTTGTGCCCATTGGCACATCCTAGGCCACTACCACCGGCTATATTTGAGCCAATGGCTCTATTATGCCTAAGTCATTAAAACATTGACTTTTATAACATACATTAGTGTGTAGGTATCTAGAGTGTGTGTGTGTGTGTTTACATATGTATCTGATAGCATAATGTGTGTATTTATGATTTTTTATCTATTCGATGGCTTCGCCGCTTCAATACTTTATTGAACATGTTAAGTAATATTCTCTTTTGCTTGATGTGTGCCTATATAAACACACATAATTAGGCATATACGTTTCTTGAAGGGGGAAAATATGTACATGTATATTGTCATGTGCTTTTTATATTTTCATATGCTTTTTTATTATTTCAGAAAATGCAAGAAAGTGGCCAGGATTTGGAGGTTGGGTTGCAACAACCAGTTGATTTTACCTCATAAATTGTTGTAAGAGGAGGTGGCGTGGAGGATGAACATGGAAGGGAAGAAGAACATCCTCCAACCACACAAGAATCGGCTGCTGTAGATGCTCCGTTTCAAAGAAAGAAAAGAAAGAAAACTTCAAAAGTTTGGGACGAATTTGTACAGATTGAGCTACCAAATGGGGTAAAGAAACTTCAGTGTGTGCATTGCAAGATGAAGCTGTCTGTTCAAAAAACTGGGTTGGCTACTCACTTGGACAGACATCTATAAAATGCTTACACTGTACGAGCACTGAAGTTGAAAAACCAGTCCAGGCTTAACTGTAGCGCCCCACTCCCGAGCCCTAACATCGGGAACAGTGCACCCGCCGTATCTCACTAAAGAGAATACAAAGCGTCAAAATCAAAACAGATACACGACAGCGGAAATCGAAATTTAAAACCTCGAAATAATCATCATCATAAATATCAATGTCTAGTCAAATCTAAATCCGATACAAATGTCAATGTAGATATAACTAAATGTCTAAAGTACATAAACCTCGAGTATCGAAAATCATTATCTCAACTAAGCCCTCGAAAGTCTCATTGGAACGTCATCGACCCCAATATCTCCACTCTTGGTCATCCTCGGTATGCTAGCTCAATTACATGTCTATCTGCAAAATATGTTAAAGCGTGGTTTGAGCGACAAGTCGCTCAGCAAGTAATCCCACTATACTTACCATGGGATCATACACGGAGAAGCAAGTGTGATAATGATATATAGCAACATAAAATAATATCATGCTTCTCTTCGCAAGTAAATTTACAACTCTGTCCCTAACATCCAAAAGCAAATAGAGCAAATAGACCCAGCAAAGTACAAAACAAAGTCCAATTAAGTACGTTTACAAAGTCAACAAATAGACCGATGACCAAGTCAAATCAAACGACAGCCAAGCAAAGGTTAGTCCAAGCTAAAACGTGATGCAATTTTTCAAAACAATGCAATGCCAATGTTCCCATATTTCAAATCCAATGTTTCTCATATCGATGTCCAATGTCCAAATCCAATATCCATATCCGATTAACGCGGCCCACAAATCCAAATAACCAAGTCCGCTTTAATCGGTCCAAAGTCCAACATCAAACGCAATGGCTATAGCACTTTCCTTACAAGTGACTTATACCGTAAGACTTACGAATTGATTCCCCCAAAACCAAATATACTATAGACACCCTGTCCCAGACTAGGTCGTTACGTCTATAGCACCAAATATATACCTTTGCACCCTGTCCCAGACTAGGTAATTACGCTCAGGCCCAAAATATGCATACAGAAGCCCTGTCCCTGACGAGGTAGTTATATCTGCAGCAATCCAAATAGGCATACAGAAACCCTGTCCCTGACGAGGTAGTTACATCTGCAGCGCTCAATAACCAAAATAGGAACCAACTCGGCTTACCGATATATTTCTTTTGTAAGGGTGAGTTTCTAAAAATATGCAAATGCAATTTCCAAAACCATTTTTCAAGTATCAAAGTTAGTCCAAATTACCAAAATATGCCTAAATGTCAAAATTTGCTAAAATCACCAAAATACCCTCCAAACAATCACATAATTTCCAAAAAATAATTCAAATAGTCCAAGAGTCCAAAATACCAAATTCCATCATTTTCAGCCGTGTATGTATACACGTATATATGTCCACGCCCATACATGTGCATATATATGCATATACATACACCACGATATAAAACATATACCACCACATACGTACGAAAATTTCCCTCCGCTGTACTTTGCAAAAATATTTCGGCCAGTTTCATAAACATAGCAACATCTGCAAGTCCTCGCCATATTCATAATTACACGTATATATGTATAACACTGAAATCCTACTAATGAAAGAATCAACTCATAAATTTTGTAGACTGAGATTCATTGAATGTAAAGCCCCACTTGTAAGCATTTAAGTTATGCATCAATGCCACTGATTGTCTGTGTTCAAGAAACTTTAGAAATTAAACAATAAAATAAATACAATAGAAATTAAAGTATCGCAATTGTATTTATATATTATATACACAACATATGAGGACATCATATATATAGCATATACTCATAGAACTAATATTATAACTAAAATCACACATGGCCACTGGTGTGAGCCTGGCCGGATGTACCTAATTCCTTTTTTTTCTTCGCATATATACATATTAAATATATATATAAATACATCCCTTATATTATATGAAATCAATTTTCCCATTTCAATAGACATTCGGCCAGTAACAAAAATCCAACATGAAATACATTTTTTTAATACCAATTACATGTACACCACGGCACACACAAAAATATAAGCAACAATCTATTCAAACACGTATACGAATGCATGATCCGAAATTGATACCAAAATAACGTACAAATTTTCGCAAAACATAGCAAGTATAGGGAGATTACTTACCTCAAATCATTTACACTATACCGTACGATCAAATTAGAGCTTTGTTGGGCCAAAATTACTCCTTCCTAAGATACTCAGCCGAAGGGTCTTGTGGGTGGGGTGGCTGCTGTGAATGAAAAAAAAATAGAGGTTGCTACTTGTTACAGCTGGGGGGCTGTCGGTTGGGAATTTTGGGATGGTAGGGTTTTGGTTGGGTATGATATGTGTGTGTGTGTATATATATGTGTGTGTAGTTATCACTAGGAGTTTAAGTTTAAGAAAATTCCTACTTGGTTAGGATTTAATTTACTAAATCACATCCAGATCAATACTTATCTTCCTTCTTTCTTTTCAATTAATTAGATTTAGGATAATTACAATATTTTTATATTTTCCTTTTCCTAAAAAGTTTCGGACGTAACACTCCTCCCCCCTTACAAAAAGTTTCGTCCTCGAAACTTACGTACCTTCTTATCATTCGTTTTACTTAGTTCCTACGTATATTTCTATAATGTTGTACTTATGTATTTGCGTTCTACATTTGAAATACCATGATTAACCCTATCGATCAAGTGCCAAGGTCAACTGACTCTCTATAGGTATCTAAACCTCATTACAAATGATGTTTCTCACGGGTTAAGCTTCCAAGAATCATTTCTTGCATACCGACAAGGTAATTGTTGAACTCAATATCTACCGCTAGTTATATCATAACTTAATCGTTCCATAACTCTAGTATCAAACTTACGGATATCATCACCATACTGAGAGTTCCACAATTCGGTTATCAGTCTAAGTAGAATTCCTACCTGCTGTCCTCAGCAACCCTCTTTAATCATTACCTATGCATACTACAATATTTAACTAAACGTCTTATTTACAAAACACATTCCTTATACCGTATGTATTCTCAGAAAACATTTTATTCTAGTACGATTACACTTAGTCATCACTAGCTTCCCACCACGCTTCCGGTGCGTCACTCTGATTTATCGTATATCTCTAATTAGTTATTTCATCAGTTACTTGTTCATGCTTACGCCACCTATGTATATCATTCAACTGATATCATTGTAGTCTACACTACCTGAATTCTTAAAACTAACCATATGTGATCCCTTACCTATATAGACACCTAAACCTCAGTATCCATCGAGTCCTCAAATCACTTCTGTATACCTAAGGGCGAGCTCTATAATCATGTCCTTACTTTCTCGGAGATATCATCAATAGCCTAATATACGAAATGTTTATGGACATGTTTTTCTTTAAGTTGCAAACAGAAAGGAAATGAGTTCATGTAGTTCTATTTTTTTTTGAAAGTATATCTTTTCTATTTTCACAACACGAGATTTGAAGTAGTATATACTTGTTTTTATAAAAGCAGAGTTTCAAGTGAACTCGTGTAAAGATAATCGTATAGCTTGTTTTCGCAAGTGGTGTCTCACGTGACGTCTTATAAAACAATGATGCACTTGTTTGTAAAAGTATTACGAGTATACCCCTTTAAACAATTGAGACACAACAATTGTAAAAATTTCTTTCTATTAAACGATTTGAACATGGTGTCTTTTTCTTTCCAAAAGAAATATATACTTTGAAAGCTACTTTTATTTCGCAAAAAAAATAAGCGATTCCATCGCAAGCAGATACATAGCTTTAAAACATTTAATGGATAAAATGTTTGTAATATCGATAGTCGACCAATCAAATTATTTCAACAAACATTGTTGTAACTAAAAACGAAAGTTAAAAACGTTGTGTAGGAAACATGTAAACATATTACTCTTCAAAAACATCAACATTATAAAATGTATCTATTTTTCTTCAAAGTTGTCGGGGGGTAGTCGAAATTCCATTTGGTTGATATACAAATACGGAAAGTAAATACAGCCTTGTGAAGCTAGTATATTATATAAATAAACGGACTAGTTGAAATACTTAGAAGCAATATCTTTGAAAACCTTTAAAATATAGATTACATATTGGTATACGTGCTTATATGAAAATAGTTAGCTACTAGAATTTTTTTTTTGTCCATACTTCGTATAATTTCTATAATCCATCTTTATTTTTTAATGAAAATCCATCTATGTATTGTTTCTTATAAGTCTAACCTTCACCTACTATGATTAAAATCCTTAACTTAAATTGTTCAGTCCTAGCATGGCGCACTAAATATAAATCGACTTAAGGTGTTCTAATTCACCATGCTTCCGCGCGCCACACTGATCCACCATACTTCTTTCCTTGGTGATTTCAACTGTTAATTCTCACCTAGTTTAATCCCACATGAAAAACAATCAATACTTGTTCATAGTTTCTCTATTTCAATTTAAGCCTCCTGGATTCAAGCCAAATAACTCGATGTTCCTAGATTTCAACACTTAACTAAAGATTCTGTGACAATTTATCATTCCAATGCACATACTATAGTCGATTCTCGCATGTCTCTATCGATCACTATCTCTAATGAGGCTAATATCGTCGACCTATTTTGATAACACTAAATTCAACATCTTAACCATAGACTATAATTTCTTTTGTACAATATCCTTCATTAAACTCTAATGATCATAATGCTTATAAATCGTTTCTTAATTTCTATCAT
This sequence comes from Eustoma russellianum, assembly GCA_036186865.1. Classification (NCBI taxonomy): domain Eukaryota; kingdom Viridiplantae; phylum Streptophyta; class Magnoliopsida; order Gentianales; family Gentianaceae; genus Eustoma; species Eustoma russellianum. The sequence continues at coordinate 22,737,081 of AP025057.1, forward strand.
GCTAGTATAAATCATTTGTTAGTGGCTACAATCTCAGCTTAGACCTAATCGCGTTCTGACACTTCTGTCAAAGTATAGGCATGAACCCGCTTTAGTTACCCTAATGGTACCAGGTCTCATGGTGCTGCTACGGAGAAGTAGCCCTAGTAACTGCTGGGCCTGTCTAAATTCATGTCTCAACCAGCGCCTGCGGAAGTGCATCGTGGTTCACATTGCAAATTATGTAATTTAATTGTATACCATTCACTTAGGGTTACTAGATTCACCGCTAAGGGAATGTTCAAAGGTTATGATCAAAACTTAAATAGGTTAAGTGAGTAAAATCATATGGTATACCCTAGGTATGCGTGTCCTTTAACCGATCATCTCCTTAAGTTTAGGGTCATAACTTATTGCTATGGTCGTTTATAGTATCATCATTTCTTAAGACTAAGATCATTACTTATTTCCAAAATCATTCTTAGTATATAATCAACACTTACGACTACAGTTCAGTAGTTATGTCCAAGATCAACTCTTAATCAAAATCGTCACTTATGTCTAAGATCGGGACTTAGGGCAATCAAAATCGTCACTTATGTCTAAGATCATGACTTAGGGACAAAATCGTAGCTTAACTTCTAGAATCATGGCCTAAATCTACGTTTCCACCGCGGATCTAGAGCCATGCTCTGATACCACCTGTAGCGCCCCACTCCCGAGCCCTAACATCGGGAACAGTGCACCCGCCGTATCTCACTAAGGAGAATACAAAGCGTCAAAATCAAAACAGATACACGACAGCGGAAATCGAAATTTAAAACCTCGAAATAATCATCATCATAAATATCAATGTCTAGTCAAATCTAAATCCGATACAAATGTCAATGTAGATATAACTAAATGTCTAAAGTACATAAACCTCGAGTATCGAAAATCATTATCTCAACTAAGCCCTCGAAAGTCTCATTGGAACGTCATCGACCCCAATATCTCCACTCTTGGTCATCCTCGGTATGCTAGCTCAATTACATGTCTATCTGCAAAATATGTTAAAGCGTGGTTTGAGCGACAAGTCGCTCAGCAAGTAATCCCACTATACTTACCATGGGATCATACACGGAGAAGCAAGTGTGATAATGATATATAGCAACATAAAATAATATCATGCTTCTCTTCGCAAGTAAATTTACAACTCTGTCCCTAACATCCAAAAGCAAATAGAGCAAATAGACCCAGCAAAGTACAAAACAAAGTCCAATTAAGTACGTTTACAAAGTCAACAAATAGACCGATGACCAAGTCAAATCAAACGACAGCCAAGCAAAGGTTAGTCCAAGCTAAAACGTGATGCAATTTTTCAAAACAATGCAATGCCAATGTTCCCATATTTCAAATCCAATGTTTCTCATATCGATGTCCAATGTCCAAATCCAATATCCATATCCGATTAACGCGGCCCACAAATCCAAATAACCAAGTCCGCTTTAATCGGTCCAAAGTCCAACATCAAACGCAATGGCTATAGCACTTTCCTTACAAGTGACTTATACCGTAAGACTTACGAATTGATTCCCCCAAAACCAAATATACTATAGACACCCTGTCCCAGACTAGGTCGTTACGTCTATAGCACCAAATATATACCTTTGCACCCTGTCCCAGACTAGGTAATTACGCTCAGGCCCAAAATATGCATACAGAAGCCCTGTCCCTGACGAGGTAGTTATATCTGCAGCAATCCAAATAGGCATACAGAAACCCTGTCCCTGACGAGGTAGTTACATCTGCAGCGCTCAATAACCAAAATAGGAACCAACTCGGCTTACCGATATATTTCCTTTGTAAGGGTGAGTTTCTAAAAATATGCAAATGCAATTTCCAAAACCATTTTTCAAGTATCAAAGTTAGTCCAAATTACCAAAATATGCCTAAATGTCAAAATTTGCTAAAATCACCAAAATACCCTCCAAACAATCACATAATTTCCAAAAAATAATTCAAATAGTCCAAGAGTCCAAAATACCAAATTCCATCATTTTCAGCCGTGTATGTATACACGTATATATGTCCACGCCCATACATGTGCATATATATGCATATACATACACCACGATATAAAACATATACCACCACATACGTACGAAAATTTCCCTCCGCTGTACTTTGCAAAAATATTTCGGCCAGTTTCATAAACATAGCAACATCTGCAAGTCCTCGCCATATTCATAATTACACGTATATATGTATAACACTGAAATCCTACTAATGAAAGAATCAACTCATAAATTTTGTAGACTGAGATTCATTGAATGTAAAGCCCCACTTGTAAGCATTTAAGTTATGCATCAATGCCACTGATTGTCTGTGTTCAAGAAACTTTAGAAATTAAACAATAAAATAAATACAATAGAAATTAAAGTATCGCAATTGTATTTATATATTATATACACAACATATGAGGACATCATATATATAGCATATACTCATAGAACTAATATTATAACTAAAATCACACATGGCCACTGGTGTGAGCCTGGCCGGATGTACCTAATTCCTTTTTTTTCTTCGCATATATACATATTAAATATATATATAAATACATCCCTTATATTATATGAAATCAATTTTCCCATTTCAATAGACATTCGGCCAGTAACAAAAATCCAACATGAAATACATTTTTTTAATACCAATTACATGTACACCACGGCACACACAAAAATATAAGCAACAATCTATTCAAACACGTATACGAATGCATGATCCGAAATTGATACCAAAATAACGTACAAATTTTCGCAAAACATAGCAAGTATAGGGAGATTACTTACCTCAAATCATTTACACTATACCGTACGATCAAATTAGAGCTTTATTGGGCCAAAATTACTCCTTCCTTTTCTTCTAAGATACTCAGCCGAAGGGTCTTGTGGGTGGGGTGGCTGCTGTGAATGAAAAAAAAAATAGAGGTTGCTACTTGTTACAGCTGGGGGCTGTCGGTTGGGAATTTTGGGATGGTAGGGTTTTGGTTGGGTATGATATGTGTGTGTGTGTATATATATGTGTGTGTAGTTATCACTAGGAGTTGAAGTTTAAGAAAATTCCTACTTGGTTAGGATTTAATTTACTAAATCACATCCAGATCAATACTTATCTTCCTTCTTTCTTTTCAATTAATTAGATTTAGGATAATTACAATATTTTTATATTTTCCTTTTCCTAAAAAGTTTCGGACGTAACATTAACCTTCAACCTCTATATTCAAAAGTGGAAGTACCAATTTGGTTTTGGGGAAAATATGATCATGCGAAGCAAAGGGAAGCGACTACTCATTGGGTTCTCATGAATGAGAAGCCTTTCAATATTGTTGAAGAAGATGGATATAACTTCATGATGCAAGTCAACCAGCCAGAATTTACTAAGATTTCTCGAATACAAGTGAAGTTGGATTGTATATCCGTTTATGAAGAGGAAAAGAAAAATCTGAAGATTCTTTTGAGAAGTGTGGGTAAGATTTCGTTGATTACGGATATTTGGACTTCAACGCCCCAAAAGTTATCATACATGTGTCTGACGGGCCACTTTGTTGATGCTGATTGGAAGCTGCAAAAGAGAGTCTTGAATTTTGTTGAAATACCTCCTCCACACTCAGGTATTGAAGTTGATGAAACTTTAAATAGATGCATCAAAGATTGGGAAATTGAGAGTAAAGTTTTCAGTGTTTCTGTTGATAATGCAAGCTATAATGATGTGGCAATTAGAATTCTCAAAGAAACATTCCTTAGAGCTAGAAATTTGCCATTAGAAGGTAAACTTTTTCATGTTAGATGTTGTGCTCACATCCTTAATATTATCATGCAAGATGGTCTAAAGTAAATTAAGGATGTGATTTTTAATGTTAGAGAGACAGTTGAATTCATTAATTATCCAGCACGTTTGAAAAGATTTGGTGAGATTGTTAGTCAAATGAAGATTCCCGTGAGAAAAATGATACTTGATTGTCCTACCAGTTGGAATTCAACCTATGATATGTTGGTGGTGGCTTTACAGTTTAAGAATGCATTGCCTATTTTTCAAGAATTTGAACAAGGATATGTAAATTGTCCAAGTGAAAGGAGTGGGAAAGGGTTGAACAAGTTGTTAAAATACTGGAGGTTTTTAGTGAAGCCACGAATATGATTTCTGGAAGTGAATATCCAACGGCAAACAAGTATCTTGTTGTTGTTGGGAGGGTAAAAGAAGTTCTTGATTCTAGATGTGATGATCAAGATGTTTTTGTTTGGAGAATGATTAGGGAAATGAAAGAAAAGTTTGATAAGTACTGGAAGGAATCTAATCTTTTAATGGCTATTGCAGCTGTTTTGGATCCGAGGTGTAAGATGGTGATGGTCAATTTTGTGTTTAGCACAATATACACAAAAGAGGATGCTGAGATGCAGGTTTTAAAAGTGAAAAAAGCTTTGGACGAGCTCTTTAATGAATATAAGGACATGAATAATCTGTCATATGAAAGTTCTGCTGTAGGGAGTTATGGATTTGCATCATCTTCAAGTGACTTGGTATGTAGCTCCAGCTCGATGAATGTTGGTTGGTCTAGATTCGATCAGTTTGTACAATCTGTTAAAACTATTCAGCATGAAAAATCAGAATTAGAAATTTACCTTGAAGAGGGACTATATAGGATGAATGAGATTCATCTTCGAGTTTTGACTGTTTAGAGTGGTGGAAAAGTAATAAGTTGAAATACAAAATTTTGTCGAAGATGGCTTGTGACATTTTAGCTATCCCAGAAAGTATAGTTGCATCTGAGTCTACTTTTAGTGCCGGAAGTAGAGTCATTGATCATTACCGAGCCTCCTTAGCTAAAGAGATTGTTCAAGCACTAATATGTGGAGGTGACTAGGTGAGAAAGCTTCGTGGGGTGAAGAAAAAGATGAAGGTACTATCTGTAACTTAAGATTTCATTGTGAATAATTTTATTTTTTCAAGTTTTCATTCATGTATGAGATTTATCTTTGTTGTAGGTTGATGAAGAACCTGTTGAGATCCATTTGGCACACGAGTAATAAGACGGAAGGTTATTATTTACAACTCTTCTTTCAATTATTTCCCCTGGCCGAAATTCTATATCTTTACTTGCAAAAAAAAAACATTACTGTCATGATGAGTTGCTTATTTGTGGTTGTATTTTCTTAGATAGTATTTTCTGTATTTTTGCTCGGTTTTGCATACAAGCATGGTGTGCTCGGTTTCTTTGTTGTAAGTACTTTGTCATTTCTGGGTTTCAATTCAATTTGAGATTCTGATTTTACTTTGGCACTGAAGGATGTATTTTGTTGTTGTGCAAATCATGTTGGCTTTTGGTGAAGGATATATTTTGTTGTTGTGCTGGTGCACAATGCTTTTTCTTTGGAGTTGGATTGCATTTATGGCTGAAATGATGATATGTCTTGTGTAATTTGGTTGCACTTATGGTGTAATTTTCCTAGAAAAACAGCAGTTTATGATTTACCAGCAAATTATGACGACTGATGTAATATTTTGCTTTACTGCTTTATTTGGATGATTTGGCTTTAGAAATTTTGCTTTCCTGCTTTATTTATTTTGGAATATAGGTATAGTCTGTGGTTTAGTCATTGAAATTATATGAGTTGCTGGCTTGCTGTGTCTTGTTTGTGTTTATATTGGGAATGCAGTTGGCATTCGAGTCTCAGGAACCTTAATGGTAATATTTTTATTCACGAATCGTATTCGAGCTCACGAATCAATCTGAGTTTGCGAATCAAATAACTATTACGAAGCATAATCGAGCTTCGAACCAAACCTAAAATTTGTAGGATCCGAATACGAGCTGAATTTTAGGTTTGTCACGAATTCGAACTCGAATTTGAACCTCAGAAAATATTTTCGAATCGAACCTGTATTTTAAATTATTCGTTAAGGTTCAGTTCGTTTGTGCCCCTATAAACAATGATGATTAAACATCAATTTATTAGTCTTTCAACATGGTACCTCAAATGGCATTTTTTCTCGAGTTTGACTTCAAATTGATAGCAGTGTATTTAACACAGTATTTATATTTTAATTACGCTGTACCATATTAGAGTTAACAAGTGTATCAAATGGATAGTACACTGCAGGACAGTGACACTTGTAGACTGGTATTAGGTGCAGGACAGTGACACTTGTAGACTGGTATTAGGTGCAGGACAGTGACACTTGTAAACATAAAGATCATATTTAGTGTGGTAGATGTATCGTAATGAAATGTTTTTATCTTCTAGAGAGACTCATCTCAGATATATGTACTGTCCTAGAACACTGAATAAACAATGTACACCACAGAAATAAGCAGATGCTATCAGTTTCTGGACGGTTGACCTAAAACATTTTTAAAAATGGCTTAGTGAAAGAGTTATCATTCAATTATGAAAGAAATACAAGAATTGAAAGAATATAATGTAGAAGAAATACAAATGATCAACAGTCGTATCCATAAAGACAACGAGCAGTATCGAACAAATGTTTGAAAGTTAGTGTTCGTATGTTTCAGGCTCTCACAATGGTGTTCCTGCAACGCTACACCAAAGTGCTTCATGTCAGTAATGAACTTCACTAGTTGAAAGCTCTCTACAAAAGGTGTTTTCAAATCTTTATTCTTCCTCTTCTACAAACACATACATGTCACTTAAAAAGCATCATTAGTTCTGAGCACACAAACATCTTCTTGAGCAAGCATCATTAGGTCAACACACATTTGAGAAGCTGATGATTATTTAGTGATCAGATGAAGTTGGTATTATTGTTTTCTTTTGGTGATAGAAGTCGGTAAATGTATTTATGTTTTTTGTATACGCAAGTTAGTTATGTAATATAAATGTAATTTTGTTAATGTCATCATCATCATCATCCGAACCCAGTATATCCCAACGACAGAAAAAGCTATCGTTAGGGTCTGGGGAGGGTAAGTGGTAGACAGAAAATACCTCAATCCCAAAGGATAGAGAGTCTGCTTCCAGTGAGACCTCCCGTAAAGACAACGAGCAGTATCGAACAAATATTTGAAAGTTAGTGTTCGTATGTTTCAGGATCTCACAATGGTGTTCCTGCAACACTACACCAAAGTACTTCATGTCAGTAATGAACTTCACTAGTTGAAAGCTCTCTACAAAAGGTTTTTTCAAAGGTTTATTCTTCCTCTTCTACAAACACATACATGTCACTTACAAAGCATCATTAGTTCTGAGCACACAAACATCTTCTTGAGCAAGCATCATTAGGTCAACATACATTTGAGAAGCTGATGATTATTTAGTGATCAGATGAAGTTGGTCGGTGATAGAAGTCGGTAAATGTTTTTGGAGTTGGATTGTGTATTATATAGTTAAACTATTTAAATATAAATTTTTTCCATGTATGATGTGGACACTAAATTCTGATTATTGAAGTTGGCCGTGTATTATGTAATTCTGTAGTTTAAATGTAAATTTTTTCAATGTATGATGTGGACAATGAATTACACTATTGGTTAATGTATGATATGGACACCCAAATCCGTATATCAAAGTTATCTATGTATTGTGTAGTTATGTTGTTTAAATGTAAAAAATTTTCAATATATGATGTGCACACCAAATTGCTGTTATTGAAGTTGTTCGTGATTTATATATTTGTATTGTTTAAATATAATTTTTTCAATGTACAATGTGGACATGAAATTACGGTAAATAAAGTTTGTTAATATATCATGTAATTTTAGTGTCATGTCTACGATTGCCATTCTATCGTATATAACTTTTTCTTAATTTAATATTAGGAAAAAAAATTCTTATTTTTATGTATTACTGGATGATGAAGCCGGATCTTCACCAAGGGTCTAGATGACCTCAAATTAGCCCCGTCAGTTAACTTGAAGAGTTGTTAACTGGGATTGAAAGTTTGTAGCTGGAATAGCGCCAAATATCATGCACAAGAAAGCACAGGTCAGAGGTCCCGGGGGGTTGATCCCGGGAAAAACCCTCCGACGCTCAAGTCAGTTTGGGCCATATCTCACTGAGATTATAATTTTGAAGGTGAGTTAAGAGTTTCTCACAGTGTATGCCGAGGAGCAAAGTGTATGATTTTGCTTTAGAGTATGAATGTTTGAATTCTGGATTCAGATCTTGGTTCCTTTCTTTGTCTTGGTTGGCTTGCCTTTATAGACCTTTTTCCCGCTTTAAGCCCCTGATAGTGGATTGTGGAGAGGACGCTTGCTTGGGGCAGAAAACCTAAGGTGCCGTAGGTCTGCTGATGTGATCAGTAGTCTGACTGATGTGACTAATAGGCCGGCCTGGTTGATGTGACTAGTAGGCCGACTATTATGACCTTAGCGTGTTCAGGAAGAATACCCAGCTGTTGCACTTCTGTTGGGTGGTCCCACAAGGTAATATCGTACTTGGTTCCTTGGCTGAAGTGCACAACTGAACTCTTCCGAAGTGCAAGATCAAGCTTTGCTGAAGTGCATGACTTGGTCTTACTCAGCTGAAGTAGTCTGAAGTACCGCACTGGGATATAAACTGAAGTTGGTGCCGAGGTGCAAACCTTAGCATATTCTTCGATGTTATAAGGGCGTCATGATGCCTGCTGAGGTGCCATTGAGGCTGAACAGCCATACTTGGGCGCTGAACTGCTGAACTGCAGTACCTTGAGCGCTGAGCTACTAGAGTTAAACCGTTGACTGTTGTTGACTAACAGACGATTTAATTATGGTTTATCACTGGATTACATTGTAAAAAAAAGTTTGGCCGATAGGTACGTGAACCGAGTATTACAATGTAAAAATTGTTATGGATATATTGGAATATCAAGGATAAACATTATGTTGATGTACATTGTAGAGATAGACATTGTGTTAGATTTGGATATCTAAAGTATTATATCTTTTGTATTATCCAAATGGTTTGTCCAAGTTTATCCTCACTCCATTGAGTCCTATAAATAGGACCACATGTCATATATGAAATACACACCTTGAGATACAAAGTTCTCTAGTTTCTCTTTTCTCTTCTCTACTATATTCTTGCTTGAGTTTATAACACGTTATCATCACGAATTGCTCCAAAGAAACAAAGATAGATAAATCTATAAGCTTTTGGATTTGATCAGGAAATTGAATTCCGTGAATAAGAAATTGCTTGGAATTTGCTTTGGATGTCAGACGAGACTTTCACAACAGGATTTCATTTGCATTGCGTATTCCCAGGTACCGATGTGTTAACTCCCTCCTCACATGTTTTATAAGTTATGTTACTGTATTAGTATGAACAAGCTTGTACCAATATATTGACATAATATGTCAAATCATACTATACTATATTATATTCTATTATAATGAGAAGCACGTTTATTTGGTTTATATATATATATATATATACTTGGAGTATATCATTACCGTTATTTACGTACAAATATTTGATATACTTGAAGTATATCAATGTCACTATTTATATTTGACATACCTGAAGTATGAATAATTATCATGCATGAAGCATGACATGATTAAATAAACGACATGCCCGAAGCATGAATAGTCGTTATGCCCGAAGCATAAATCGTTGTTATAAGTAAGCATGACATGACTAAATAATTAACATGCCTGAAGCATTAATTATTATCATGCCCGAAGCATGACATGACTAAATAATGATCATGCCTGAAGCATGACATGACTAAATAATTAACGTGCCTGAAGCAATAATTGTTATCATGCCTGAAGCATGAATCATTTTATCATGCCCGAAGCATGAATTGTTAACATGCCTAAACCATTAATTGTTATCATGCCCGAAGCATGCATCGTTTTATCATGCCTAAAGCATGAATTGTTAACATGCCTGAAGCATTACTTGTTATCACGCCCGAAGCATGAATCATTTTATCATGTCCGAAGCATGAATTCTTAACATGACTAAACCATTAATTGTTATCATGTCAGAAGCATGAATCGTTTTATCATGTCTGAAGCATGAATTGTTAACATGCCTGAAGCATTAATTGTTATCATGCTCGAAGTATGAATCGTCTTATCATGTCCAAAGCATGAATAATTGATATAATTGACATGCTCAAAACAAGACTAGTTGATGTACCTAAAGAATGAATAATTGTCATGCACGGCACCCGTGCATTTTCTAAAATGTTTTTCTGGCAAGCACATGAGACGCAAACTCACGATGAGTTTTTGATTGGCCCTAGTGAAGTTATGTCTGTGTGTGTGTAAAGATTTTTTTTCCCTTACGTTCGAGAACAGAAAATTATTCTTCAATTGTTTCATAATTCATAACGCTCTCATTACATTCCTAAAACTTCCTTCCTGCACTTACACCATCTTCACCACCACTATGTACAACACATAAATAATTGTCATGTATGAAGCATGACATGACTAAATAACCGACATGCCCGAAGCATGAATTGTTGTTATGCCTGAAGCATAAATTATTGTCATGAACAGTTATCATGCCTATTAGCATAGATAATTAGATATATCTGAAGTATGAACAATTGATTGAAGCATTGACATGCCTGATGCATGTATAACTTTATCAGCACGAAGCAAGTCCATCCTTTCCTAATAGGTTCGGACATAGATGGATTCAGGAAGATTATTCTCAAGGATTATCCAATCCTTTGCAATCTTCTTAGAAACAGAGCTGGTTGGATTACAGAAGCATTCAGTTGCCTCATTCAACCTGAACACATGATCTGAAACTGCTGATTGCCCAGATTCTATGTCGAAATGCTTGACCTGGATGATATCTACTGGCTGTCGTTCAATGCCTGATGAAGCCATTGTTGATACCTTCACAGGGATAGTCTTGACTATGCTGGATTCTTGTGAATAAAATCTGAATATAAACGAGACTTTCATAACAACTGTATCACAAAAGCTGCTTTCAAAACACAGAGGTACAACCCACATTCTTAATTTCATAAAAGTTTCACATTTTTGTATTCATACGGGTAATTGTTTTTTTGTGTAATATTTTCACGTATAGACATTTTAAACTTAATAAAATTACATTAGTGAGATGGGGCCAAATACCTTTTAGTTTAAAACTTAGGCTTTCATCTCATGTTCTTATACAAAGATGAAAAAGTATAATTTCAATCGGTATGTTAGATTCTCTATTAACTTTTGACAAATAACAGTTTAGTTTTATTCTAAAACCGTGTAATGTCTAAATGTCAGATTTAAAAATAGAGAGGATGAACATAAAACCGAAAGATAGAGTGTGATGAGATATAAGATATCCATTTTTATCTATGCTTTTATATGTGTTTTTATATTGTAAGACTTTTGTCTAGCTAACCGCCGTAATGATGAACTGCTCAACCGAAACCTGAAAACTATACGTATTTTGAATGTTATATTATATAATTTGTTAGTCATTACACGATTACACAGTAGACATGCCTGAAGCATGAGTAGTCGACATGTCGGAAGCATGAGTAGTCGACATGTCTGAAGCACAAATAGTCGACATGTCTGAAGCACAAATAGTTGTCATGCTTGAAGCACAAATAGTTGTCATGCTTGAAGCACAAATAGTGTCATGCTTGAAGCATAAGTAGTCGACATGCCGGAAGCATGAGTAGTCGACATGTCTGAAGCATGAATAGCAGATATGCCTGAAGCACAAATAGTTGTCATGCTTGAAGCATGAATAGTGGACACGCCCGAAGCATGAATAATCGTCATACCTAAAGCATGTGTATCTTTAATTCGATTATCCTTAACTCGACTACGGATTGTTCTATTGAGAATACTGATTCGATAGCATTGGCTCTGTCCTTTTTTTTTAATATTATCCCGTCTATCTTTTGTCATAATCTTTTGCAGAGCATGAATTAATGTGAAATCATTATAGTGTTTATTGTATCCAGAATGCGCATTTAGATTATGCATTATTTAAAGTATTTTGAATATTATACTAATCTGTTTTGGATGTCAAGTTTATTTGAATCCAAATTGTCTTATTCATGATATTGATTGAACTCAATCTTAAAGTGGTAACATTACATTGATTAGTATATGAATAGTGTTTCCTGAAGAAACACCATTGACTATTTCTGAGTTGATGTTCCAAAATTAATGTTGATATTAACCTATCATCCAAGGTGAATGATGTGGGCATATGTCCAGCTGATAGTGGAATGACACACACAACGGGCTCCAGAAAAGTTCTAATTGGCAAAAGCAAATGTTGGTACCAATTCGAGTACTACGACATTGATCGAAGGCTCCAGAAGAGCAACCATTTTATTAACGGGTGATACATATATATTGGTTAATATGGCATCCTTTCCCACAAAGTCGAAAGGAAACTATTAAGTTTCCAAGATATACATCTTAATGGCGTTCATATTGAACCATGAATGAGAGGAACATGAAATGTTTATACACAATGAATCAAGCCAGAAGCTTGTTAAAGAAAAACTCCCAATTTTCTCATCTGGATTGTATTATGCGACTATACATCCAGTAGAATATAATATTGTGATGAACCAGAAGTTCGATATTCCGAAGTTATTTATGACATAATCGACTTGGTCACCCAAATAGAATAATGATACGTACAATTGTACAATACTCACATGTGTACTCTTTAAAGAACCGGAAGATTCTAGAAACTCTGACATGAACAAAAAGATTACATTATCTCGTGATTTTGTGTGTGTTGCTTGTTCATGTGAGTTTACTTTCAAAAAGACTATTAGCTTTGGCCAAGCTTCTTGCTCAGATTATATGATTATCTGATTAAATTTATTAAGTATTGATAATACATGTGAATTTATATCCCAAGCTTTCAATGATTATTGTATGCCTTAAGATTGGTGTTGAGCATTCAGTTGCAAGTGTGCACACTTAAAATAGCCCAGCAGTGTCATTTATTAAACGTTTACAATTGATTGCTAGACGTTTGATTTTAAGGACCAATTTACCCATATGAGCTTGGGGACATGCAACTATACATGCATCATCATTGATTTGGTGAGTTAGTTTTCCCGCCTTTAGGGGGAGAGAAAGTGCCGGTTCCTGAAGAACGACGTGAAATTACATGGAACGTTCCTTCACTATCTCACTTTAACACACGAACAAATCAATGCGAGCAAGAAGTAAAATGATAACAAAATCCCATGTTTTGGCGATGAATACGCCAATTCGACTTGATGTCTCTGAAGGACATGATAATGGTATACCAAAAACCAGTCTAAAACATGGACGCCCAGTTGGTGTAAAAGATAAAAGCCCTCGAAAAAGAATGGTACAAATAATACTCCAGAAGAGAATACTCAATAAGAGATTAGATGTTCATAACTTGAAAGCGCTATAGAAATAAGAACTGATCAGTCTAAAAATCAATAAACAAGTTGCTCCCGAAGAAGCAAGTGAACACAATTTTGAAAAGATCTATTTGAATTATAAGAGAAAATTGGGATAGACAAATGATCATTATTGATCATGTATTGATTGAGGGATTGTATGTGAAGTTATGAATCAGGATCCTGAACCAATTTTAACTGAAAAATGTCGACACAGAAACCATTGGCCAAAATAGAAAGATGCAATCCAAACCCCTGAAGGGAAAGTCACAAAGCATGTGGACCTAGAGTCCAAACCCTTGAAGGAAAAGTCGCATTCATAAATTATTTTGACCTGCTGTTCAAACCTCTGAAGAGATCAAACATATTGGATACAAATGGGTTTTTGTACGAAAATGCAACGAGAAAAATGAGGTTGTATGATACAAATCACGTCTTGTTGCGCAAGGTTTTTCCCAAATACCTAGGCTTGATTATGGTAAAACATATTCCCCTGTAATTGATGACATAACATTACAATATTCAGTCAGCATAGCAGTCACTTAAACCTTGATATGCGGTTAATGAATAAAGTTACCGCTTACTCATATGAATTATAAGATGATATACAATCCCAGAAGGATTTAAATTGCTTGCAGCATGTAATCAAAGGATGAATGAACTATACTCAATCAAATTATAGAAATCATTGTAGGGATTAAAGCAATCTGGCAGGATGTACATGTCGATGATCTAAATCTGGTTGGAACTCCTGAAGAGCTTACTAAAACCTCTAGTTGTATCATAAAAGAGTTTGAGATGAAAAACTCTGAGAAGATCAAATGTTCTCTCGACCTGCAGATCGAGCCTTGAGTAGTCATAGCGTGGTACAATCGAAAGACTCATTTCGACCACCAGAAGATAACGAAGAATTATTAGGTCTTGAAGTACCATATCTTAGGGTTGTTGGTGTTTTAAAGTATCTTGCGAATTTCGATACCATATATATAGCATTTCAGTGAATTTATTGAGAAAGTATAGTTCAACACCAACACGAGACATTGAAATGATGTCAAACACATTTTTATCTTCTTGGAACACCATAGGGGTGTTTATACTACTCAAGGAAGGTAGCACCACAATTAGTGGGTTATGCTAATGCTGGTTATCTATCTGACTCGCATAAGGAAAGACCACATGATGGATATGTTTTGGTGTGGTCATATTACGGAGATGAGTGAAACAGACAGTAACAACCATCTCTTCATCATTATAAGATTTTGGCATTGCATGAAGCATGTTGTGAATACATTTGGTTGAGGTCGATGATCCAGCATATCGAAGACACCAAAAACAATGTTTGAGGATAATAGAAGATGTATTGTTCAAGTTGAAAATGGCTACATCAAAGAAGAATGAAGCACATATCAACAAAGTTCTTCTACACTTATGACCTCGAGAAGAATGGTGATATTAATATCCAGCAGATACAATTAAGCCAGAATTTTGCTGACTTGTTCACGAAAGCGCTACATTTAAAGAGATAGTCTACAACATTGGAATGCATCGACTCAAAGATCTCTTGCCAGCATCAGGGGGAGTGTGATTACTATATGCACACTGTACTCTTTTTCCTTCGTCCAAGTTTTTTATCCCACAGGGTTTTTCTTGGCAAGGTTTTAACGAGGCATTGTATCACACTTACCAATTATTATGAATATGTACTCTTTTTTCTTCGACCAAATTTTTATCCCACTGGGTTTTTTTGGCAAGATTTTAACGAGGCATATTCTATAAAGTTTGGATATCCAAGGGGGAGTGTTATGGATATATTGGAATATCAAGGATAAACATTATGTTGATGTACATTATAGAGATAGACATTGTGTTAGATGTGGATATCCA
Source organism: Eustoma russellianum (assembly GCA_036186865.1). Taxonomy (NCBI): domain Eukaryota; kingdom Viridiplantae; phylum Streptophyta; class Magnoliopsida; order Gentianales; family Gentianaceae; genus Eustoma; species Eustoma russellianum. Next base: position 22,752,312 of record AP025057.1, read on the forward strand.
TTGTATTATAACTTTTGTATTATCCAAATGGTTTGTCCAAGTTTATCCTCACTCCATTGAGTCCTATAAATAGGACCACATATCATATATGAAATACACACCTTGAGATACAAAGTTCTCTAGTTTCTCTTTTCTCTACTGTATTCTTGCTTGAGTTTATAACAAAAATGACCCAAAAAAGAGCGAAAACTTATTTGAATTTTTGGGTCAAAGAAATGATGATTCGCTTGTGTGTTATATATGAAAAGAAAAGCTGATCATTTGACACACAATTGTAGTTGTCCCCAATTTCGTGTTTTCTTTTCGACTGGCCTGCTTACCTCCCTAAAGATTACTCAAAATTTTGCAAAGTTGAAAAACCTTTAAACACCTCGAAATTACAATAATACCCTTAAATCCAGATTACTTATCGAAAAAGCTTATCGGAATGAGTTTAATATTACGTACTTCAAAATAGTGACTAAAATATTAGAAAAGACATTTAAGTGGGAAAAACATTTGTTTTTAATAATAGATTCATGATAGTTAATATTCTTTACCTTAAAAAAATAAATGAGCAGTTTTTTCGTTTTGTTTTCATACATATGTCGTACTTTCTTGTCTCCTTAAAATAACATTTAATTGAAATAAGGAATTTAATTGATTAATGGTACTGACGAACGAGATCACCGATAATTTAATGCATAGGAATGAAACCTTAATCTTGAATTTCGATAAGTTCAATGTATGAGGAATCCCCTTTTGCCAATATAATTTTGACGCTACATTAATTGTGGGGTATTCTTAGGATCTTAAACTTTAGTATTTGCGGGACGCAATACGACAATTATACACACGGGTGAGTGGTCACCACATGGGATTTTTCTCCTTGGAGCAAAAAAAAAGTAAAATCACTCGGGCATGTCCCAGACCCAAGGAACATGTATGGAGGATATAAATGAGAAGCCCAGCGACTTCTTAGGTTGGGTGAGATCTTATGCAGTGATCCACACAAGGTGTCCGTCCACAAACCAGGGCTTCGGCCTAGCGGCAGAGGAACACTCACACTGTGCGCGTCCTTGGAGTCGAACTCTTGACCTCTTGGAACAAATCTAAACCCGAATACCAACTGAAGACATGAAATTTTTTTTCTGACCCTACGTAAATTATAATGTTTTGATTATTAAAAATAATAAATTAATCATGATTATACAAATTTTCTTACAATAATATATGTGCATGAGTTTTTCTATCTGTGCTCTACAATGTTTGCACATCACAAGTTGGGGTTCTCAGTAGCAATTTATGCATATGAAGAAGAAAAAGGCAAAAATTAACTCTCTAGAACGAAAGGAAAAAAGAGAGAGAACCATAACCATAATCCAAATAGGATCCATTGAATATTTGATCATTGAATAATCATTAGTAGGGTCTTCATTACACGTGGGTGTGATTAAGGTGTCATTCTTATGTGTATTCTCAATTATGGGCTAATTAATTAAATACGAATATCTTATTAGGTTTAATAATGTTGTGGAAGCAAATACAAAGAATTAATGATTCAATAAAAATAGCGTTTAGTCAACAGTCTTATAAAAGATACACGAATATCTTATATATTTATTTATTAGAAATGAACTAATAATACTTACTTCATATTCAACTATCTTTCTTTTCACGATAACAGTATTACTCACAAATATGAGATGTTTGTAGTTGTGATACTTTGTTTATACACTAAAAGAAACACAACAACTACAGTATTTTATAAAAATAAGAATATTACATATTATGTCATGCGTACAAAGTTGGGTGTCTAATCTTACTGTTGGGGACTACTACATGACTCAAATCACATGATATACGATATTTAGATTATATTTCTTTTGAATTATCTCCTTTAATGTTTTTTGTTATATATATATATATATATATATATATATATATATATATATATATAATCATCTGATAACTGCTTTTCCTAATACAAAGTCACTGCGATGCAACTTCTGATATATATATAATCATCTGATAATTGCTTTTTTTTAATACAAAGCTACTAAGACGCAATTTCTAATATTCCTAATTTTCATAAGAAACTCCCAACAGGTTATATATATACATATATATAATCATTTGCTTTTCTTAATACAAAACCACAAAGATGCAATTTTTGATATTCCTAATTTCCATAAGAAACTCACAATATGTTTTACAGCTAGCAAGTCCAAATCTTTCATAATCTAAGATCCTGATGCCAAAATTTTCAGTCATATTGGGCGTTTCCTAGTCTTTCTCTACCATAACCACATAGAGAAGTATGACAAAATACTGCCCTCTTATTTATTCAATTAAATACTTTTAAAAGGAAAACTGAAGAGAAAAAAAACACTGTCCACTGAAACATTTGTGCCTCCGCAGAAGCAACTATATATAGTCCGGTGTCTGTCCCTTCCGATGGGAAAATATTTCTTAGCAAAAAAGGGGGAGAAAAGGAGGAGTAATACTCCTCTCGGTCTTTTCTCTCAAAATTCTCCGCCTTTTCCTTTTCTTTATTTTCTCTCTCATTATCCAATTTCTTCAACTTCACCGCGTTTATTTGTCGGATTTGTTTACCGGATGATTCTGTAAGTTCTTTGAATTTGTGGTTTTTTTTTGCTTTCCTTTATTAAATTCAGATTACTTGATTTAAGGTGCATTTGTTGGTTTACTCGAGCTTGATTACTTGATTTAAGGTGCATTTCTTGGTTTACGTTAATAATTGATGGTTGAGTTAGCGAGAATGCGATCGGAAAGGAAGTCGATCAATAGTTTTCCGGTTAATTCGAGGATCAAAGTGGAGAATGAAGCTTTTGACGATCAGCAGATAGTGCCACCGGCCAGTAAGCGATCCAAGCTTTCTGCCACATCCGCTTCTTCTCCGCTGTTCAATAAGGTTTTCCCATGTTTGCTCTTCTAGTTTTCACCCCCCCCCAAATGTTTGCTCTTCTAGTTTTCATTTTCTTTTTGGTGGACATACTTAATGATCGTTGTTGATATGTATTTGGCCTTGATTTTTGTTAAATTCGATATGAGCTTTTTATTTGGTTGGTTGGGGTTTTTCCAGATGGTCGTTTATAAACCTGGGTTTCTATCAGCGAGGCTCATGTTCGTTTATTGAAATGGCTACGGTTTTCTTTTTCTTCTCTTCTTGATTAATCTGATGTTGGCATTGTCCCAACAAAGGTGTAGGCAGTGGAAGTGAGATTATATGGTGAATTTCAGTCATTCTGAGTATATCTGCGGCTTGTGTTAGCTGATGTTTCTTTTATACTCTTTGGTTCATTATGTGAGATATTTTGGTCCAGTGTATAGCATAACCTATATGTCAGGATATTTAGTGCTAGTAGCCATAAACTTCTTTGGTTTTGTTGGCAGTATGGTCCATTTATTTGAAATCAGAAGGTATCCAATATCTCTGAAGGTATCATGCACCATAAGAGACTTGCTTAGTATCATATATGCCCTTGTTTAGTAGTTGTATGGTCCTCTTGATGTGCTGAGTACATAGTAGCTGTTGTTTCCTTGCGTTTGTTTATATTGTCAATCTAGCCATTTCTTCATTTTTGCCTGTTTTCGACAGCATATCTTGGAGAAAAATGAGCTGCCTGTTCCACCCTCAGAATACAATCCTCTAAATGAGCCAAGCCCACTGGGTTTGCGGTTGAAGAAGAGCCCGTCTTTGTTGGATTTAATTCAGATGAGGTTATCCCAGGACAGTGCGTCTTCCGGGGCTGCTGAAGCTGCCAAGAATCATGGGTCTGCAGACGAAAAGGATGCCAGGGGCACTACTTCTGTAGTTTTAACTGACAAGTTAAAGGCCTCAAATTTTGCAGCTTCCCTGCTCAAAGTTGGATGCTGGAAGGTATTTGTTTAATCCCTGTTTCCTTTTTCCTTGATTCTCTAAAATTTGTATTGAGAGCCCTTGCAGTTTGTTTCCAGATACGAAGGTGACTTGGTGGCCAAGTGCTACTATGCCAAACATAAGCTTGTATGGGAAATCCTTCAAGGGGGTCTGAAGACCAAAATGGAAATTCAATGGTCTGATATTATGGCTATCAGAGCAAACTGTCCTGATGGTGGTCCTGGCACATTGATAGTGGCGGTACTTTGTGATTTGAGCATTTTATTTGTTTACTTTATTGATTGCTTCTCTCTGAACTTATGAGTCATCTAACTTTTTGTTGCACATTATACATTAGCTGATCCGGCCGCCTGTCTTTTTTCGGGAGATTAATCCACAGCCCAGGAAGCATACCTTATGGCAGACATCTTCAGATTTTACCAATGGACAAGCCAGCATACATAGGCAAGTTTTTCTACTCTCTATTATTGTTTTACTGAGGATATCTACCATCAACCAAAATTCAGTTTTGCTGCGTAAATGATGTAGTACTGGTAGTTGATGCTCTATGGATTAGTTGGTGAATAGGCTTTAATGTTATTGGAGCAGGAAACATTATCTAGAGTTTCCACCAGGCATTTTGAACAAGCATTACGAGAATCTGATCCAGTGTGATCCAAGACTGAAGTTTTTGAGTCAACAACCCGAGACAGTCCTAGAATCAATGCCCTTTTATGCACAAGATTCTCATCAGAGAGGTTTGGATGAACTGAGAGCCAGTGGATCTGGCCAAGTTTTGTCTGGTAAAGCATCATCAGCTTCCTATTTATCAGATATTTTATCCCCATCAATCACAGAGATATCGTCTGTGAATCATGAACAAAAGGATACAGCCTCTTCACTTTTACCCAAGGAAGCTCCTTCACCAAGCTCAGGTTAACATTTTTTATTTTTATTACTTTCTCAATGTTTTAACTGGAAGTGTTTCCGTCCTTTATCCTGGATGCTTTTATTTTAGCCTCACCTCTGAGCAAAATATCAATGAATATATGGGGTGAAACTGCATAATAATAAAGCAAAATATCATAGTAGTGATGGACCTTGCAAGTTGTTACTGATGTCCCGATATCTTTTTAGAGCGGTTCCGTGTCAATAGTTGCCTTGTCATTTTTTATATGTATTTGAGCAATGTTATTAACTGGATGACAGGTAATATAAAGATCTAATTACCAAAAAAGGGTAATTGAATGTCAAACTTATCCTGTTAGGAATGCTCGTTTGTCATGCCAGCATGCTTTTGACTATGTTACTGCTATCTCTCCGCCCACTTCGCTCCCGTCATTTCTAGGGGGGAAAAATATGACACTGCATTTAAAGTGCAATAAATTAGTCATTTTTTCTTGGGTTTCCAGACTATTTATTCTTTATGGATATCGGTAAAATTGCAGTTGAGTGCTGTCAATGCTTGTATAAGTTGCATCTGAACCTTGCTGCTTATCTGCAGTGTTGGGAACTTTTGCAAATGAAGGAAATAGCAGCTACGCGCTTTCAGATTCTGCAGCTCTGAAAAAAGGGGAACAGTTGAAAGTTCCTGGGCTTCGTCAATCGATGTCAATGACTGATCTTGTTAACCATATCGGAAATTGTCTCTCGGAACAAGTGACCTCTGGAAACATTCCTACAGACAAAGCGTCAGAATGTCAGGATATACTTGACAATATCTCACAAGTTCTGCTAAGTGATACCCACAACATAGCAGCTTCAGACGAGAAATCAGTGATGAAAAGGGTTAATTCCCTTTGGTCCCTTCTGCAGGATCCTGCAGCACCGTCTACCAGTGATGTAAACCAATTCGATGGATCCTGTAGCGGAAGAGATGATCAGCATTCATATCCTCATGACCCTATTCATAAGACTAGGTGCTGTCTCCTCGATAGATCCTAAATTATGTTATTGTTTGACATATCTGAAAATAGGTCCAGAAAAAAGACTCATTTTGGGAACTTAGCATCATTATATCGTATCGATTCTCTGTCTAAGTTTTTGTTTGGCATATCTGAAAATGATGAAAGTGAAGCTAGAATGATCATTATATTATTGGGCACGTGCCCTGATGACTTAGATGGTAGGGAGTTTTGGGGGGATTCAGAAGACTGTTTGACGAGGTTCCTTTGGTGATGCTGTAGGCATATCCTTCATTTATTTTTAGTTCTGTTTGTGAAGAGCAAACATTGGTAAGTTACTAACCTTGAAGTTTCCTTTTCAATCTTCACATTTTATTTGTGTTTGTTATCTGTTTATTTATTTACGTATTTATTGGTAAATAGTCTGAACTTTATTCAGTAAGCTAAAGCAGTGGCTTAAGTAGGAATGATGACCCACACTGTTCTCTTACCTGCCCTCTGTATCTGAATTTCTGAATTCTCTTGAAATCAAAATAACGTCTCCAAGGCTCATCACAAGTATAAAATTAATAACCAAATGTTAATAGCCAAAGTCTCCAATACTCATGACACGTCATCAGTATCCCCTCACACAATTATGCCAAATATTAAAACCCAAAGCAAATAGCGACACATTAAGCAGCTGCAACCACATCAAACAATCAATATTACATGAGTACAAGGCCCCAACAATAATAATTTCATTGATCAAATCTTTATGACAGCAACATAATATGTGTGTAATATATACATCATGGCTGTTCTTTTTAAGTAAACAAGAGATCTATAAATGATCCAGACCTGATAAAGAGGCAGCAACTAGTGCTGTTAGCGAACCAAGCCAAGTCAAATGCTATGTTTTCGACTTCAGATTCGTTTAGTTAAACGAATTGTTTGGCTTGGCTCGTTTGTTGTAACGAGCTTCATAATTTGTTCGAATTCGGTTCGAAAACACTATCTCTCTTCATGCGATCCGAACAGTTCGCTAACAATTCGGCTTGTTTTAGTAAACGAGTCTAATTAGGTTTTTGAACTCGGCTCGTTTAAAACAAATCAAATACGAATCAAACTCGAACTGTATGCGAATTATTCGGTTCGCTTAACACCCCTAGCAGCAACGACATGGTGATGGTTATCTTTCCCGGTTATAAAGAAAGGACCTTACACAAAGCCTTCCTTGGCTAACAAGTGGGCTGGTGAGTGCCTTGAGTTTCTTGTATGTAACACCCGCACGCAGTGTGACCATTATCATCAAAGGCTGCATCTACATTGATCGACATTAACGTCCAAAAGGGGGAAGTTGCCAAACAGACTGTAGCTAACTTCTTCGACGCGTAAGTTGGAATGAGGAATCAAACGTAGCAGCTCCTTGAATGTAAGCAAGGAGGGCCTACTACTTCAGACAAAAACACCCAGCACTGACTTCCGCAAGCAACCAAACATCATTGCCCATCTATTCTTCCATATTATCCAGCATAGAGTTCCCATCATATATACACATAATCTTTTGTTTCCATTGTCATTACATGCTCCAACAACAACAACATTACTCCTATTGTCTTAGAACCCCCCGTCTATAACAGTGTAAGGGGTTAGATTTACGCAATTTTACATATGTGTTGAAAACAAACCGAGATTGTTTTCGGATGGTTCATAATGAAAATCGCACCGAATATTGTGTCGATCAACTGCTATTTCATAATACAAAAAAGTGAAACCAATTTAGTAAATAATTTTGCTTTATTCCATCAAATTCCAAAGTCAAAGGAGATCGTTACATTAACTCCGTTGGACATGCTCCAACAAATTCATCAAATTAAAGACATGCGCTTTACTCTATGTAGCATAGTTTACACATATATCCTGTAAGTAGCCAAGGACAGTCAAATAACATGTGACTATAACCTTCAAACGCATTGGCATGCGAGTCAATGATTTTCCTTTGCATATAAGTTGCATGCAGAAGGAAGCCCAGCTCAAAAGGAATATCCTCATTTCTGCAAGTACTGTAGGAAGGTTCGAATCCCAAATGACATTCCAAAACTTCAAAAGGAATATCCTCATTTGCTATTTTTACCATTACAATGAAAGGGGTATCAGTCGGGCTTCCTGAGTTGAGCTTAAATCTTGGCTCATAGTCTAGGCTCGGCCGTTCCGAGTATTAAGCTCAAGGTCGGGTCTTATAAGTTCATGTCAACTTCCAGATTGTCTCTCACAATGTATTACTACGACTCAATATAAATTTTTATAAAAAGTATTTATGAATTGTTCTATTAAAAGAGAATGATAGCAATAACAATGTTACACAAAATGTTTAAAAATTAATATGAATTAATGTTGTTGAAGGAAAGCAACATAATATTAACAAGGAAATTAAGTAATAGCATGTGTTCTACAGAAAACAATAAAGGAAAAGGCATCTACATCTTACAACTAATTTTTTTTACTAGAAAAACAACAAAAATGTTTATGTGTTTAATGTTATTTTGAATACACACACATATATATACAAACATATATATACAAATATATATATACAAATATATATATATATATATATATATATATATATATATATTTATGATCTGGCGGGTAGAGTGACTCTCATCCAGTCAGTATTATCTGCAATGCCTTTGCATGTAATGTCTGCAGCCAGACTGACCAAAATTGTAGTCACTGAGTTGAACAGGAAGATGACAAATTTCTTGTGGAAGAATCGTCACCATTGGCGTGCGTGGCCGTCCGTGTGTTACCCCAAAGAGGAGGGAGGATTGGGAATTTGCAGTCTTGAGACACTACAAATTGCATATGAGTGCAAACTTTGGTGGATATATCATACATCGTCATCATTATGGTCTCAGTTCATGCGGCACAAATATGGAACTCGTGGAGGTATGTACGCTCATATTTATGATTCTACAGATTGGAAGAGATTGTGTCGTATTGATTCTTTTTGTGTTTTGCATACAACCCCCACTTTGGATGGTTTGGTATTGAATGCGGGAGAGAATGGACTGTTTATTTCGCGCGTTGTATATGAAGCATGTCGCTCGAAAGCTGTTCCTCAACCATTCATGCGTTACATTTGGTGGCCAGGTGCTTTGCCATCTGTCAAGATTTTCAGTTGGAGATTGTGGTATAATGCTTTACCACTGCTAGAAAACATTCGATTGTGGGCTGATGTTTTTCCAACATGTTGTGTTTTTTGTCGCGTTGCATAGGTCTCCTAGGAGCACATATTTTATCACTATCCAATCATTGCCGCAGTATGGACACATCTGTCCATTACTTTCACCGGACCACTGCCAGGTGTGGGTGCTCCAACATTGCGTCGATATCTTATAGGTTTGGTTGGTGGCGTAACGTTCGCGGCAACACTATGGTGGGCTAATTATCAGCGGTAGCTCCATTATTAGCTATATGAAAAATCTAGAAAGAATATACCGGGATATAGTTTGGGGAACAATCCTTTTCGTTGGACAGACTTCGTGAACAGATTCGTCAAGACATTTACATTTGGTGCTTATCAGTTGCAAATTGTAAGTTTGCGGTTACAGTCCCATCATTACTTGCTGCTTCTTCCTTTCCCCCTATCCGCACCAAGCGCATACAGGCTTTACGATGGCAACTGCTGCCCTCAGGTAAATTAAAGTTGAATGTTGACGCTGCAACTGGCCGCAGAGGCGCTGCTGGGGGGGAGCAGTTTTGTATGATGCTAATGGGTCACTGGTTCAGGTGATATGTTTCTCCTTGCCAAGACTCCCGCACATGCATGATGAGCTACATGCCATTCTCTTTTCTTTAATTTTCTTTGCCATGGCTGGACATACCTCGCTTGAAGTTGAAATAGACTGTTTGCAACTGCTGCATGTTGCTTCCAGTTACATGACTTTGACAGCAACGTTTGGTAGCGACTGCGCTCATTTGCAACGGTTGATTGTTGCGATGGATAATACATTATCATATGTGTCACGAGAATGTAATTATACGACGCACTTTCTAGCTCAGCAAGGCCTTGTGAGGCGTAATACATGTGTTTTTACATTGCACTCGGAGCTTCCTTCAGCTGTTAGAAGCAGTTTACATCATGATATACACACTGCCTCTGTCCGTCTATAAGTGCTCATTGCCACTTTCCCACCTACATCTTATTGATGTAGGCGGTTGGGTATGTTTATGTTAGAAAATCAACCGAGATCACTGCAAAAACGCGCAGCGGAAAACAAAACTTGATCTCTGATTTCCTACCAAGGATCCATGTTGTTCGTTTAATTCGACAAAAGAAATCAAAAATTACCTCCGTAGATTCGAAATCTGCAGATGGAAGAGGTGCGAAAATACGATCACCCTCTGTCGGTATCCACACGAACGCTTCCGCCCGGAGTGCTAGCTCTTCAAACGGTGCGGCTGAAGAACTCGGTTTTCACAAAAACGATTCTTGCCCTTTCGTTTTCTACTGGTTGTGTGGTGTCCGAGATACACCATGCTCAGTACATATATATAGATATCAAAATCCGATTCCTGATCGGATTGGTTAATACCTATCATAATCCGCACCAAATACGGATTCTGTTAGGATTAGATAAAACCAATCAAAATCCATATCAGATATGGATTCTCTGTTATTATCCGATGATATAAATATATACAAAAACGAAATTAATAATAATAATAATAATAATTAATATCCAATATTAATATTATTAATATTAAAACGATAATAATAATAATAATTAATATCCAATATTAATATTATTAATATTATTAATCTCAGCCATACGCATTCTTGTGTGTGACCCGATAGGCCCATATTAATTGACAGTTGATTAAATCTCTATTAAACCAACAAGTCGTAATTGGCCTCTAGCAAGGCATTACAACTACCCAATTAATATGAGTAAAGTCCAACTAGCCTAATAATAGTACATGAATTAATCCCTTTGTCACACGATATCTAGTTTGAACATAAGTCATGGTCAGCGTCATACTTATATAGTTCAAACATATGATTACTCGATCTCTAAGTAGACTGAAAAAAAAATGATATTGATCACACTATCAATTCATTTGAGCACGGCCATGCATTTCACAGTCTCACTAATCGAGGGACCCAAAGATATCTCTCTCAAAAGAGAGGGACAAATTCTATCTTGATTGTTCAATATCCTCTACATAATTTCTATCACATTCAATCATGACCTTTATTATTATCCAGTTACTGATAACGTTTGATCATGTCAAAATATAATAGTCCTTATGTTGGAAACTATGACAATCTCAAGTCAAAGGATTAAAACATGACTATCATGAGATTTACTTATGACGCTAATCCATGTAGCAATCTCATGATGGGTCTATCCAATACACTGTTCTCTAACAAGTATCTATGAGATTGATTCGTATCACCATACACATAATCATCTCATGATTATCAAATCAATACTCATACTGATTATAAATTATTTTATCTCCATAACAATAATGAATCAGGGACATATATCAAAATTGTGTAACATACTAACCAACAATAATGATAATAAAACCTCTTTTATTAATAATAAATGCATAACATAAATATCCAAATCATGGCCTAGGGCACATACACTAACAGTTTATGTTGGTTTTTTCTACATTCTAGGTGTTATTTAGATATTTGTTTCATGACAATTTGTTTCACCTTGCTGAGAACATTGCAATCATTAAATGGTGGGCATCATATTCATGTTGCTGCTTGGCCCATCAATTGTTCCTCCATGTCGGTGGCGAAGAATCAGTGCTCGCTAATCTTTCCTGGTTCCGCCTGTATGTTCATGCAGGCGGCTGGGTACGTTACTCATCCACTGTTCTCCTACTTTATTTAAAGATTTGATAGCTTGCTAATGTATGCATCTCTTTTGTTGAGGATCACCCCTGAAATCGACTTTCACAAAAACGAGTTGGTTGCACCAGTGTTTCGACGAAGGCAACACAGAGTTAGATTAAAACCATGTTGGCAGCAGGGGCTTATGGGACTTTGTATATATTTTCGGCTGTATTTTTTGAGGGCATTTGTATTGAGTCTTCGCTCCAATGATATAAATATGTACGCTTTTCCCTTCGCCAAGGTTTTATCCACAATGGTGGTTTTACTTGGCAAGATTTTAATGCAGCATATCATATATGATTGGAGGATGACTATCATAGCTGCTTTACATTTTCGCTTTGCATTTTCTATATATTGATGTAATATGGCTTTCCTCCGCCATAAGTGAGGATTTGATTTAATAAAACATCTTTGATCTAAAAAAATTATATATATATATAGACACACACACACACACATATACTTCTAGTACACATTGTTGAGAAAAAGGGGTTTGAGTGATTCACAAAATGCATGATTTAAATAACGTGTGTTAAAGAAATGCATGACACATTTTATGACTTGACACGTTTTTGCAACAAAGCCTTATATACTTCATATATAATGTTGCCGTACTAACAAGCCATGAGGCTTTGAAGTTTACATCAAATGACAAACATTTGTTGTGTTTGAACTACTTTTCAGGTGCCACCATTAATGAACTAAACTAGTTCATTAAGTGAAGTACTTAGTTAAATGAACTAAGTAGTTCATTAAATGGAGAAATATTTGGAGAAGGCACAAAGGCAAAAAACATGGAAATGGAAAGTCTCCTTATAACTTTTAAAGCACACGCCTATATATATATATATTTATATATATTCAGATTTTTTTAAAGGCACTATACACATATATTCCAACGTACAACCGACACATTATATATATTACGAACGTATGTCAACGTCACACCACTATACTTACCTCATATTTATGGGTATATTCAGGTCTTATATCATATGATATAATTCATGGTGATGACAAAATTATTACGACACGTTACAATGTTCTAAACCAAATATTGTCGTATCAGGTGACTACCGAAACTTTGCTAACGTGTCACGCACTTGTCATATATAGATGGCCAGCCCCTAAACTTCAAAAATGGCCACAAATTTTGTGGCTTACATGGTACATTCATCCATAAAATCATTCCATATTGGCACACACAAATCATCCCCAATTAAGGCCAAATTGTGAAGATTCAAATTCAACATTTTTGTCACATGGGGCACCACTTACTTCAGCCTTTAGAGCTGATATTAAAGTTATTCTACGTATATTATGTGTGACATAAAATATATAACATGTGCAAAAAGTTTGAATTTAAGTGGAGAAAAATCGCGTAATCGACAAAAGTCGAAAATTCGGTTTTCTACGAACACGACACATGGAACGTTTTTTGGCATGACATGTAACATGTATCTAAACACTTTTTACATATTCAATACATATTAAAGTGTTCTAGAATATTCAAATTAGGGTCGATTGGAATTTACCATATATGTGTAAATATTGTGCATTATTTGACAAAGTTTAGCAAAAGAAAATTCAGCACATGTGCATGAACTTCACACACCATTTTCAGCTTTGTTAGAGCCTAGATGGAGCTTATTTGGCACTTTAATTGGTGGAAAATAATCCACACATGATGGGTGACTTTGAAGAGGACAACACACAAGGAAAGATTTCAAAAATGCAACACATGCTGAAAATTTTTAGCACATGTGAATAGTGGCCAAATTTATTATTCCTTTGTCCTTAAATTGCATCCCAAAATTGAAGGGATTGAATGGTGATTATTTGGTAGTGTTTTGAATTCTGTTTGGCACATGTTTTTTAAGTTAATCTCAGATTTTTACAGCACACTAAATAGTGACAAGGTTGGACTAATCATGAAGTGCCAAATAAGCAAAGCTAAGTCATCCATCCAATCATGTTGTGCCAAGTGAGCAAGATGGTGTCATATATACACAAGGCATTCTTCCAAGGACTTAAAAGAGAATTTTCAAGGTGAAGAGATGTCGTAAGGGGGCGCCACTCTTGAATTAAAAAGAAGAAAAGATAGCAAACCAAGACAAGACAATTCTCATATTCTCTTAAGTGCAAAAAGTGTCTTCCACCTTCTTTTTCTACCTTTCTTTCTTCTTCACTCTCAAAGCCTATTGTCTCTACATTCAAATACATAGGCTTCATTCATACCGCCATACATGCTCTATTATTGTAAAAGGTTGATCAAGGTGTGATCAAACCTTCATCCGCTCGGTGGTGGTGTTCGTGATCATTGTGATTGCTTGTTTCGATTGTAAAGGGTTGGAATTGGTGTGTAACTCCATCAACCCTGTGTGATAAAGTGTTATTTTGTTTAGTGATAACCGAGGAAGGTGTCCTTGAAGACTGGAGTATGTTAATTTAACCAAACCAGTATAAATATCCTTGTGTTCTCAACTTTTCAGCACTTTACTTTCAGTTTCCTGCACTGTGCATCATTTTCATTGCAGTAGTAAAAATATCAAACGAATTTCAAATATCACAAAACTTTTCAAAAACATAGCCACACATTTTAAGTTTCATTTGGCGCAATTTTCAACCCTTTTGGACAAGTATATGTCATTCAAACGTCAATAGTTCTGAGACTAGTGCAGTCTGATTTTCAGACTTGCAAAGGTTGAGACTTTGAACGTATTTGACTTACTTCCAAAAGGAATTTTCAAAACGGTTTCAACTCAATTAAATAAGCATAGTAAGGGGTTTGTCATTAAATTTTCAGACCATTTGGAGCCACAGTTTAATTGGAATAAAATTTTCAAATCAGACTACCGTTTCTGGCAGATTTGCGCAATCTGACCACAAACGATTTTTCAAAGGGTTAAAGGTTGAATTTTGATCTGAAATTTTTATGAGATACTCAGAACATCTGAGACTACAATCTCTCCAAATTTCAGAATTTGTAAAGGCCTGTAACCTAGTTTTTCAAACGTTGCAAAAAAGGTCCTGAAAACAGAACTGTTTTCAGAAGTTGGGTTTTTGGATCAAAATATTTTAAAAACCAAGATTTTCCGCACCCACTATTCAACCTCCTTCTAGTGGTGTCTTACATGTCCTACACACATGACTAGAAGTATGTGGGGACAAGCTTTAATGGTCAAGTTTTATAAAGACCAAACTTGACTCACGTTCAAATTTTAGGCTCGAGCTCAACTCGGCTCACTCACCTCCAAATCACGTTTAAATCACATCCAATTGTCAGTCCTTGTGAGAATGAACATTGTAAGCAAGTAATATCGACCACAACTTGCTCACACCCCATTTACTTGAAGAAAAATATAATACAGAACAAAACTCGTCCTGAAATTTTGTAATTACTAGTTCGCTTTCTTTTTTTAATTTACTCGTTCTTACTCCAAGTTTAATATGCCTCGTTTGCGGGCACTTTGAATTTTTAATAAGCAAAAATGACTTCAATACCATTAAAAAGAATCCAACTAAATTTCTAAAAGTTCAAAATTCGAATTTCATTCATACACCATAACAAAGGTTTATGCGACAATGTCACCATGGTGACAAGATTGCCATCCCGTGGTTTAAAATTTTCCAAAAAATCAAAACTTAGATTTTACTCATATACCTTATAACATTGTTTACTGCATCGTATAACGGTGTGTTGGCCACCTCATTCACAATGTCGAGCATGTAGCCTTAGGGTTAGGGCTGTTTGATGAATCGAACTATTCGCGAACAATTCGAGTTTAGCTCGTGTTTGGCTCAAGTTCGTTCGTTAATTCTAATTAAACGAGCCGAGTTTGAATGGCTAATTAGATTCGTTTATATAAACAAGCCGAGTCGAATCAAACAGTTTGGCTCATTTAAGGAGTTATAACGTTATTAAGTTGAACGCGAACATGTTTTTAGGCTCGATATATTACACAAGCCGAGCTAAACTCTTCGTTAACTAAACAAACCCAAACTCAAAAACCTCCTATTGCTCGGTTCGACTCGTTAACAACCCTACTTAGGGTGCAAAATTAATTTGACATTTTAAGTTGGAATTTGATTGATATACCGTATTATGGTATGTGTTCCATCGCAATCACAGTGATGGAGTTATCATCCTCTGGTAAAATTCTCAAAGATTACATTTGTGATTTCATTGAGACATCGTAATATGGTGCACAAGCAGTAAACTTTTACGTATAGCGATCGAGTGATTTTTTTTAACATAGGGCCACGAGTTCAGATGAAGACACCGTGATCATATAAGCACAATAATTTAAAATTAGAAACACAACTCACCGTCATTTATTTATACAACCTTTTCTCCTTTAAGTGACATAACATATTTCAGGTGATCATTTTTGTAGCGCACAGCTCCCGAACCTTAGCATCGGAAACAGTGCACCCGCCGTATCTCGCTAAGGAGAATACAAGGCGTCGAATCAATTTCCAACATGTCCGAAAAGACGTAGAAATTTTTCTCGCGGAAACAAAATACCATACATTAAATTTCATGGATAAAAGAAAATATCTCAATAAAATACTAAATCAGTAATGGCAATAACATCGTTGTGCCAACAATCTAAACAGGGTAGTGTCTGATGAAATCCCAATAAAATAATAACAAATGACCGCAAGGTCTCCTCATGTCTTAGATGCAGCCATCAGTCCGCCCACTTCACCGTGTCAGCCCCGTCCTCAACAAAGACATAGTCGTAGGCCTCTTCCTGCTCACCTGGAGGGGAGGGGGGGAAGTAGGGATGAGTGACGGAGAAATCACTCAGTAGGCACCTACCTCCAAGTAGTACAAGACGAGCATACAGAAATGATATAACATATAGCACATAACATGATATCACATAAGCATATGAAAGAATGCGGAAAAGTAATTCACTCCAGATAAAGAATGCGCAACATCGTGATGCATGTCCCACTATGCATGTCACACGCAACAAAGTCATGTCACACAGAATGCCGATATCTACACTGTGGAATGCATGAACCCGGGTCCTACTGAGTGGCTGTGGGTCGTACCCACCCACAGTCACCATACTGAGTGTGCGTGGCTGCACCACCGTACACCATCCTGAGCGCCTGTGACCCATACGTCACGACCTGCCATAAATGCAATGCACGTGCCATGAATGTAAAAACACAATCGCCTCAGGCCCCTGGCCCATCCTCACCATCCTCCGGCACTCAAATCTAGGTTCAGTTATTGCTCGAATGCTAACTCAATATTGTGCGGCATCAAATCCACTTTTGCACGGCTTGTATACCTTTATTGTGCATTTTCTATATTTTTCCTCATTTCCCCCTATTTATTTCTATTTATTACCTAATTATCCAAATTAAATAAATTATCATAATTACTAAAATTTAATAGAAATAATTTAATCTTAGCATTTTATAATTTCTGGAATTTATTTATAATTTTATGATATTTATTTATATTTTTCCTATAATTATTACTATTTAAAATTAATTAAATAACCTTTATAGAATTTCCAGAAATTCAGAATTGTATAATTAATAATATTATTATTATTTTTTATATTTTGGGCTGGCCCCTTTCAACGCCTGGTCTGCGCGTCGCCTGGTCCAGCCCGCCAGGCATCTGGCCTGCAGTCTCTTTGTATTTTTTTAATTTAACAGATTAATGGGCCGCGGTATCTGGTCCGGTCCGCTGGCCATCCAGCCTGGCCCGTTACCAACCTGCACCTTTTTTTATAACCTTGCAATTAGGCTGGTCCTGCAGCTGTAGACCCTAAAGCAGTTTTCCTTTTTTTTATATATATATATACCCTACTGCCGCAACCAGAGCGCGTGAAGGCTACGTGCACGCGTGAAGGCCACGCACGACCATTTCCGGCGGCGCGTGCGGTGCACCGGCGGTCTTCGGTGACCTTTTTTGACTCCGATCTATATTTTCGCCTATTTCCGGTCTATGGGAACCTATTCTAAGCCCAAAACAACATCTAAAAACCTTAAACATGTTAAAATTGTGCTATTTTGATTATCAAATTTTTTCCTAATATCAAATCCAAGTCACACAAAACAGTATATGCATTCACCAGTTTCCATAATCATCAATCTTGCACAAATTCAACAACATGATATAGATTTTAACAATTAAAAACAGCAAACACATAATATATCACCAAAGCATGCTAGAATCTGTACCAATTGGAGGGGAAAGGGAACCTACTTCGATTGTAGACTGAATATCAACTAGTGAAAAACAAGATTACTTTACTTCCTCTTCTTCTCTCTCTTTTTGCTTCCTCCTCACTGCCGTTGCCCCTCTCCTGCGTCTCCCTTTCTCTTTCCTTGTGCTATATTTTTGTTTTGTGCGTTCTACTCTTATTCCCAGCGCCCCCCTTTATGCATTAATTTGTGGGACAGTTTTGAGGGGGCGGCTCACGTCCCCCCTTTTTTTCCTTTAATCCTTACCCCTTATCCCTTTTAAATACCTTTATGATAACTCTCCTTTTTCAAATTGTTAATTTCCTAATTTATATATTAACTATTATATTTTTTTTCTTTTTTTCCCTTTTTTTTCTCGGGGTTATAACATCCTACCCACCTTATAAAAGTTTCGTCCTCGAAACTTGACGTAACTTAATCATATAGGCTGGAGAGGTTCGATGTACCTTAATCGAAGAGTTCAGGGTAGCGTAAGCGCATCTGGTCCTCCAGCTCCCAAGTCGCTTCATTTTCCTTGTGATTGCTCCACTGTACCTTGACATGTGGAATGATTCTCCTCCTCAGCTCTTGATCCTTGCGATCAATGATTCGAACAGGAGTCTTTTCGTATGATGTGTCCGGTCTGATCCTCAAAGGTGGTACGTCTAGTACGTGGCTCGGATCTGGGACGTACCTCCTCAACTGAGAGACATGAAATACATCGTGCACCTGGGCTTGCGCCGGTGGTAACGCCAAATGGTAAGCTAATGAACCAATCCTCTCGAGCACCTCGTAGGGGCCAATGTATCGAGGCCTCAGTTTACCCTTTAATCCGAATCGTGCTACACCTTTCATTGGCAATACCTTCAGATAAGCCTTTTCTCCGACCGTAAACTCTAGAGGACGCCTTTTCGAATCTGCCCAGCTCTTACTTCTGTCTCGAGCAACCTTAAGCCTTTCACAAATCAACTTTATCTGCTCCTTGGTCTGCTCAACTAGCTCTGGGCCAGTGATAGCACGCTCCCCAACTTCATCCCAATAGATAGGGGATCTGCACTTACGCCCATAGAGTGCCTCAAATGGTGCCATGCCGATGGCGCTATGATGACTGTTGTTATAGGAGAACTCAATTAACTTGATCATACCGTCCCAGCTCTCCTTGAAGTCAATGGCGCAAGCTCTCAACATATCCTCCAATGTCTGTATGGTTCTCTCTGACTGTCCATCTGTCCGCGGGTGAAACACAGTACTCAATCGTAACTCGGTCCCCATCCTCCTCTGACATGCTGACCAGAATCTAGAAGTGAATTTCGAGTCACGATCAGAGACAATACTGACCGGAACACCATGTAAACTAATGATGTTATCGATGTAGAGCATAACCAATCTGTCCAGGGTCACATCATTCGGCACAGGTAGGAAATGAGCGGACTTAGTCAAGCGGTCTACAATCACCCATATCATGTCATTGCCATTCCTTGTCCTCGGAAGTCCCATCACAAAATCCATAGTTATGTGCTCCCACTTCCATTCAGGGACCTCTACCGGCATCAACAAACCCCCTGGTCTCTGGTGTTCTGCTTTGACCTGCTGACATACCAGACATCTCTCGACAAACTCTGCTATGTGCCTCTTCATTCCATTCCACCAATAATGCTTCTTCAGATCAATGATACATCTTCATAGTACCAGGATGAATAGACATCTTCGAGTTGTGCGCCTCCTTCAGAACTGTCCTTCTGAGATCCTCAACCTCAAGAACACACAGTCTCCCTTGAAACCACATGCTGCCGTCGTCATGGATCAGAAAACCATCAACCTGACTAGTCATCATCCTCTCTCGGATCTCACTAAGTGCTATGTCTCACTTCTGCGCCTCTTTGATCTGCTCAATCAAAGACGGAGTGATAATCAGCGCCGCTAGAACATTAGCTGTGGAGTCCACAATGTCAAGGTCGAACTCTGCCATATCCCTTTCCAACGGTGTATGTCTTGCATGGCTGGATTTCCTACTCAGAGCATCTGCGACTCGGTTGGCTTTCCCTGGATGGTAGCTAATAGTCAAATCATAGTCTTTTAACAACTCAAGCCATCTCCTCTGACGCATGTTTAGCTCCTTCTGTGTGAATAGGTACTTCAAACTCTTATGATCCGTGAATACTTCGCACTTCACCCCATAAAGATAATGATGCCAAATCTTAAGTGTGAAAACCACTGCAGCTAACTCCAGGTTATGCGTCGGATAATTATGCTCGTATGGCTTCAACTGTCTTGAGGCATATGCGATGACCCCTGCCATTTTGCATAAGGACACATCCTGCAAAGATACAGTTAGGCCATAGTTGTAATGCATATAAAATCAACTTTGACGTTACATACATTACCTAGTCCGCTCTTCGATGCATCACTATATATGACAAACCCTTCAGAGCCTGAGGGTTGAGCAAGTATAGGGGCCGTCGTCAATCGTCTCTTAAGTTCTGCAAAACTCTGCTCGCATTCAGCGGTCCATTCAAATTTTGACTTTTTCTGTGTCAATCTGCTCAAGGGCACCGCTATCGATGAGAATCCCTCAACGAACTTCCGATAGTAGCTGACCAAACCTAGAAAGCTCCTCACCTCAGTCACATTAGTCGGTCTAGGCCATTTAGTAATAGCCTCAATCTTCTTGGGATCTATGGAAATTTCCTCTTCCGAAACCACATGTCCCAAGAAAACAACGCTCTTCAGCCAAAATTCGCATTTAATAAACTTAGCATATAGCTTTTTCTGCCTGAGAACCTCCAGAACCTCCCTCAGATGCTTTCCGTGCGACTCCTCATCCGAAGAATAGACCAGTATATCATCGATAAAGACCACCACGAACTTATCAAGCTGGTCCATGAACACCGTATTTATCAAATCCATGAAGATTGCGGGAGCATTAGTCAGACCGAATGGCATCACTAAAAACTCATAGTGACCATATCTAGTGCGAAAGACAGTCTTTGCTACCTCCTCGTATTTAATCCTCAATTGATGGTATCCATATCGAAGATCAATTTTGGAGAATACCTTAGCGCCCTGAAGAATGCCAAAGTTGCAAAATTAATTGGAGAATTAATAATATGAATTGTGAGTTACATTGATTAAAAGGGGTACCTTTAACTGATCGAAGAGGTCCTCGATCCGAGGTAGAGGATACTTGTTCTTGATGGTGATTGCATTAATTTCCTGATAATCAATGCAGAGTCTCATGCTACCGTCCTTCTTCTTTACGAACAAGACCGAAACTCCCCAGGGTGAGACGCTGGGTCGAATGAACTTCCGATCTAGTAACTCCTGCAATTGTTCCTTCAGCTCCTTCCATTCAGCCGGAGCCATCCTGTACGGTGCCTTCGATATCGGTTCAGCACCAGACAACAAATTAATCTCGAATTCTACCTCTCGACTGGGTGATAGTCTTGGCAGCTCATCGGAAAATACATCCTTATACTCATTCACCACTGGTATCGAATCCATCGAGAGTACCTCTTTTTCTACACCAATAGCATATACAAGAAAACATTGATTACCTTTTCTGAATGCC
Source organism: Eustoma russellianum (assembly GCA_036186865.1). Lineage (NCBI taxonomy): Eukaryota > Viridiplantae > Streptophyta > Magnoliopsida > Gentianales > Gentianaceae > Eustoma > Eustoma russellianum. Next base: position 22,773,764 of record AP025057.1, read on the forward strand.
TTGTGCACCTGCGCTACACTCATGTAAATCTTCTTGGGCGCCTTATGCAACTTGAAATCCCCCTGAAAGATGGTTTCCTGGTTGCTTTGCGTCTGCATGCTAACCTGCCTCTGACGACAATCGATCGTGACCTGATACTTAGCCAGAAAATCCATACCCAAAATAACATCAAAATCTTGCACTGGATGGGAATCAGAGTAGCAGTGAATTCTAGCCCGTTAATATCCAACGTACAATCCTTGAACTGATAGTGGGATACAAACACCTGGTCGCCTGCAGTTTGAACCCGGTAGGGAATCTCCAGCCATTCAGGTAGAATATTCAGACTTTTGACAAATCTCCTGACGATAAATGAATGACTGACCCCATTATCGAAAAGAACATAGGCTGAGACCTTGTTAATCAAAATCTCACCTAACGTATGCAGGGTTATACATATAGCACTTAATCGCAAGAAGGAAATGTATTCAAAGCAACTGAAACTCAACAATTAATTAAGATGTACCTGCTACGACGTTGCCGGTCTCCTCGACGTCAGCGTGTTTCATGACATGTACTCAGGATTAGTCTTCGACCTCCCCTTCTGCTGTGTCTGGCTCTGCTGTGGTGGGGGTGCCTGTCCATGCGCGGGGCAGTATCTGGCAAAGTGCCCTGGGGTGCCGCATCTGTAGCAAACGTCCCTGGTCCTCCAGCATTGACCCAGATGAAAGCGCCCACAATGGACACATGGTGTAGTGGATGCCACCGTCCTCACTGGCTGCGCATCTGTCAATGACGGTCCCTCGATGGCTAGTGGCTGAGTAAACCGTCTCTGCTGCTGCGGTTGTCGAAAAGAGCTCCCCGGCTACTGGCGACGGGGCACCTTCAGCCATCTCCCGAGTCTCCCAGAACGATACTCCTCTCGTGGCCGCTTCTTCCGGTCGTCTACTGCACCCCTCCTGAGGTCACCCTCGACATCCCAGCATGCCTCAAGTAGATCATCAAAGGTCCCCGGTCTGGCACAAATAATCAAGGACTGAATGCGAGGGCTCAGTCCATTCTTGAACTTAGACATCTTTGCCTTCTCGTCATCCATAACGGAAGGCATATATCTCCCCAACGCATGAAATCTCTCCAAGTACTGGTCCACGGTCATGGACCCGTTAGTAAGTAGCTGAAACTCAGTCATCCTCCTCTGTATGGCACTCTCAGGAATGTAGTGCCTCTGATACTCTTCTCGGAACTGAGTCCAAGTCAACTGTGGGATCAACGGCGCTGCACGCTAAGCCACCATCCCCTAGCATCACCCTCAAGAAATGAAACGACCACCTCCACCTTCAGGTCATCGGGAACCTGCAATACCCTCAACTGCTCGGTCACATTCTGGAGCCAGATCTTGGCCTCCTTTGTCCGTGTAGTGCCCCTAAACATCGCTACCTGGGAATGCTGCATCTCCCTATAAAAGAATCGAAGTCCTGGGGGTGGTGGTGGTGGGGGCTGCTGTTGCTGCTGTTGTTGCTGCTGCTCCTGCTGCTGCTGCAGGTGAGCCATCTGTACCTGCTGCTGAGCCACCAAGGTAGTCAGGGTGGCTAGGGAAATCAGCAAGAACTTGGGGGATGCCCCCTGACCCCGATGGTCATCACCGTCGCGTCCTCCATTACCTGCTGCCTCACGTCTTGCATGCAATTTTCCTGGAGTTCGAGTTCATAAAAAGTGTGTAGGTTAGTCAAAAATAAATTAAATAGTTATCGCGGGGTAAAATGGTAATTAACAAGAAAAGCTCACCATCGGCACACACCTCCCTTAACCCGATCATAACTTAGGTCTACTTCATTTATTAGGGGTATACTCGTCGTTTCTAGGAAAAGATCAGAGCTTATGTCTAGGTGATCTAGTTATTCATGCGTTTCCGAGGCGGATCTGAAGCCTCGGCTCTGATACCACCTGTAGTACCCCGCTCCCGAACCCTGGCATCAGGAACAGTGCATCCGCCGTATCTCGTTAAGGAGAATACAAGGCGTCGAATCAATTTCCAACATGTCTGAAAAGACGTAGAAATTTTTCTCGCGGAAACGAAATACCATACATTAAATTTCATGAATAAAAGAAAATATCTCAATAAAATACTAAATCAGTAATGGCGATAACATCGCTGTGCCAACAATCTAAACAGGGTAGTGTCTGATGAAATCCCAATAAAATAATAACAAATGACCGCAAGGTCTCCTCATGTCCTAGATGCGGCCATCAGTCTGCCCACTCCACCGTGTCATCCCCGTCCTCAACAAAGACATAGTCGTAGGCCTCTTCCTGATCACCTGGAGGGGGGAGAAGTAGGGGTGAGTGACGGGAAAATCACTCAGTAGGCACCTGCTGTAGGGGGTGGCAATTTTAGGCACGACACGAAAACACGACCCGAACCTAACACGAATTTTCATGGGTATGGGTATGACATTGGCGGGTTTTGTGTACAAATCGGGTAAGACCTGAAAGATACCCGCCAAGGGCGGGTCGTGTCCAGGTATACCCACGGGTACCCGTTTATACCCAGAATACCCAAAATTTAAAAATATATTTTAAATAAAATTTATAATTAATAAAATAAAAAAATTTCCAAAATCATATTTTCCCTATTCGGTTCCCCCCTTCTTCCATTCCCAAATCCCATTTCCCCCTTTTCCGACTCCAATATCCTGCCACGTCGCCTGCAGCCACCAGCCATTCCTCCACTTATTGTTGTTTCATACATTGTAACAGTAGTCGTTTAAGTACATGAAACCTGGAAAATATACGAAACATGAAAATACCTGAAAAATACATAAAATGACCCATACACGACTTGAAATATTTATACTTGTCAAGTTCGTGGGTACACCCGATATACGACATGAAACCTGACATGTACGGGTTTGGGTATCTACATCCATACACACGAAGCAAACGGGTAAAGTATGGGCATGACACTTTGATACACAAAATCGAAAAAACATGAAACACGGAACACGGTATACGACATGTTTGACACCCCTACCTCCAAGTAGTACAAGACGAGCATACAGAAATGATATAACACATAGCATATAATATGATATCACATAAGCATATGAAAGAATGCGGAAAAGTAATTCACTCCAGAAAAAGAATGCGCAACATCGTGATGCATATCCCACTATGCATGTCACACGCAACAAAGTCATGTCACACAGAATGCCGATATCTACACTGTGCAATGCATGAACACGGGTCCTACTGAGTGGCTGTGGGTCGTACCCACCCACAGTCACCATACTGAGTGTGCGTGGCCGCGCCACCGTACACCATCCTGAGTGTGCGTGGCCCCGTCACTGTACACCATCCTGAACGCTCGTGACCCGTAAGTCACAACCCGTCATAAATGCAATGCACGTGCCATGAATGCAAAAACACAATCGCCTGAAGCCCCTGACCCATCCTCACCATCCTCTAGCACTCAAATCTAGGTTCAGTTATTGCTCGAATGCTAACTCAACATTGTTCGACATCAAATGCACTTTTGCATGGCTTGTATACCTTTATCGTGTATTTTCTAGGTTTTTCCTCATTTCCCCCTTATTTATTTCTATTTATTACCTAATTATCCAAATCAAATAAATTATCACAATTACTAAAATTTAATAGAAGTAATATAATCTTAGTATTTTATAATTTTTGGAATTTATTTATAATTTTCTGATATATTTATATTTTTCCTATAATTATTACTATTTACAATTAATTAAATAAACTTTATAGAATTTCTAGAAATTCAGAATTGTATAATTAATATTATTATTATTATTTTTATATTTTGGGATGGCCCCTTTCAACGCCTGGTACGCGCGTCGCTTGGTCCAGCCCGCCAGGCGTCCGGCCTGCAGTCTCTTTGTTTTTTTAATTTAACAGATTAATGGGCCGGCGGTATCTGGTCCGGTCCGCTGGCCTTCCGGCCTGGCCCATTACCAGCCTGCACCTTTTTTTATAACCTTGCAATTGGGCTGGTCCTGCGGCTGCAGACCGCGGCCCGTTAAGGGCTGGCATGGTGTGCGCTGGCAGGCCGACCCTAAAGCAGTTTTCCTTATATATATATATACCCTACTGCCGCCACCAGAGCGCGTGCAGCCCACGCGCGCGCGTGCAGGCCATGCGCGACCATTTCTGGCGGCGCGTGCGGCGCACCGGCGGCCTTCGGTGACTGTTTTTCGACTTCGATTTATATTTTCGCCTATTTCTGGTCTATGGAAACCTATTCTAAGGCCAAAACAACATCTAAAAATCTTAAACATGTTAAAATTGTGCTATTTTGATTATCAAATTTTCCCTAATATCAAATCCAAGTCACGCAAAACAGTATACGCATTCACCAGTTTCCACAATCGTCAATCTTGCACAGATTCAACATATGATATAGATTTTAACAATTAAAAACAACAAACACATAAGCATGCTAGATTTTGTACCAATTGGAGGGGGAAAAGGGAACCTACCTCGATTGTAGACTGAATATCAACCAGTGAAAAACAAGATTACTTTACTTCCTCTTCTTCTCTCTCTTTTTCCTTCCTCCTCACTACCGTTGCACCTCTCCTGTGTCTCCCTTTCTCTTTTCTTCTGCTATATTTTTGTTTTGTGCGTTTTACCCTTATTCCCAGCGCCCCCCCTTATGCGTTAATTTGTGTGACAGTTTTAGGGCGGGGGCGGGCGTGATATCACGTCCCCCCTCTCTTTTTTTTTCTTTAATCCTTATCCCTTTATCTCTTTTAAATACCTTTATGATAACTCTCCCTTTTCAAATTGTTAATTTATTAATTTATATATTAACTATTATATTTTTCTTTTTTTTTCCTTTTTTTTCTCGAGGTTATAACAATTTTAATCTCCGGTACCAAATTATTCAACTTATTTACTATAAATCACTAGGTCTCAACCTATTAACAACACCAAAAGAAAACATAAACTGGCACGCAAGAATGTAAGAAATGGCAGCTGAGAAACCACATAAATAAGCAAAAAACAAAGGACAAAAAACAACACAGTATAGTTCATTCTTGCTTTGATAAATCGATACATGTGTGAAACTGTTTTCTGCTGGTGTATAATTTTGGAATTTGTTGTTGAAATTAATCCCAGTGTGGCATTTCTTCCTGCTTTATCCGTAAATCAACTTCATGTTCACCGTGAGTATTAGCTATTTGATGAAATGTCACGTAAACATTATATCCACGACGACTGAAACATCTTGATCACTGTGTACATAATGATGATATTTAAACAACACACCATAATAAAGATCATCGTGATCACAATATCTTAGCTATTTGATGAAATGTCACATCAACATTATATCCACGACCTCTGAAACCGGTTGGGATCTGAGGAGGTAAAAAGTGAGGTAAAATATGAGGTCTCCAATCACGCGCTGCCACGTGTACAAAAGTGGAAGAAGTTTAAAATTTTTTTGTTTTTAAAAAATAGTTACTTATACACGTGGCAGCGCGTGATTGGAGGCCTCATATTTTGCCTCACTTTTTACCTTCTCAGATCCCAACCGCTCTGAAACATCTTGATCAATGTGTGCATAATGATCATGGGAATCGTACCGAGCACCCAAACGTTGGTCAAATTATCCAATTAGCACTTAAACGTTCCGAAACCTTTTTTGGCACCCGAACGTGGCCAAAATTGACTCAATTAACACCAGAAAACCGGCTGTGACCTTTGACTTTTTAAATACAACCGTTGACTGACCCAAAATTGATTGTAACCTGCGTGATTTACCGATTTTACCCCTGATTTATTTGAATTGGCGGTAAAATACCCCAACCGTATGCCCTTCCATCCATTTTTCTCATTTCCCTCTCTACCTGCAATTCTTCCCATGCGATCCTTCCCCTATCCCCTGCAATTCTTCTATCTCTCTTCCATCTCTCTCTCTGCAATTCACATTTTCCCTCTGTCTCCTGCTATTCTTCCCCTTTATCCTACAATTCTTCCCTCTCTCTTCCATCTTGGATTGCCTTATATAGCCCATTCCATCAGCTCCTTCAATAGCATAGCAGAGAAAGCTAATCTTTTCACCCACCTATTCCATCTCCATCTGTACCTGTGTCCTCATGCCTAATACATAGAAAAAGGGAGCTGCCCTTTTGCAGGGTGAAATTGTTGGGTAAGTTTTGAATTTTGAGCTTTGAAGTTTCTTTCTGAATGATTAAAACTTTGTGTTTTTGGAGTTATGTGAAAAAAGGTTCGGGTGAACAGAAAGAGAAGAATCATGGGTGAAAAATCATATGATAGACTTGGAGTTATATGAAAAAACGTATTTCCCACTATTCCAAAAGTCTAAATATCCGCTGCTTCCTCAACGGGAGCTTGAATCTAGCAAAAGCTAATACTTTTTCTTTTCCTCAATCTCCTTCCATGAAGAAGCAAGCTCAAGAACAGATGGGCATCAAGTAAAACTCTCAAAAAGGCTACGGTCGTGTGTGGCGGCGGGTACACACCTACCATGAGCATCCCAATCACACTCCTGACAATGCACAATATTGTCAATGGAGCATCGAACAGAAACGGGCTCGGAGCTGCAGTTATCCCATATATGAGATCGAATATGCTTCTAGGAAAGAGCATTAGCGGAATGAACATGCTTAGCGGAATCAGCTCTGCAGTAAAGAACAGCCAATCGTTCATTACAGAAATCGCACGGCATGCTTCCACCTCCACTGGAATCTGCCATTTCTAAATTTAATTCCAAAACCCTGTAGAGAAAGGAAGGATCAGGGAAAGGTTTGGAGGGAAATGTTTAGGGAAATGTTTGCTAGGGAAGGAAGGAAATGTTTGTTGGGAAAGATTTGTTTATAGATGTTGGTTGATTTTATGAAGTGGAAGACTAATTTATGGAGGAAAATCAGAGTAGAACCAACTGCAGCATGAGGGAGGGAAGGAGAAGACGTCTTTTTTAGAGGGGAAAACATTTTGGCGGTAAAATGTAGTGAAACCGGCTGCAGCAGGTTATTACCCGGTTTCTGGTGTTAATTGAGTCAATTTTGGCCACGTTTGGTGCCAAATGAGGTTTAGGAACGTTTAAGTGTTAAGTGAATAATTTGACCAACGTTTAGGTGCTCGGTGACATTCCCTCTAATGATCATATTTAAACAACGCAAACGTAACAAGGATCATCGTGATCACAATATCTTATACACTGTGGTGACTGTATATAATGTACTAGCAAGTATGATTAAAAACACTCTCATTATAATGTCTCAACCATCGTGGTCGTACTGCACCTAATCAGAATCATAAAATGACACATCGCATCCAATGTTTAACTTCATTGATGTGTCTTAAACATTGTGATCGTTGTGATTCCTACGCATAGGACATCGTGACATACTGTGTATGCGCGAATCAACACTACATCAGCATCAAGTTGTAGACGTCTTTGTATGAAACACAACTAAATATATCTTGCTTGCGGTTGAACGTATTTTGGAAAAACCAAAAGTAGTTTGTAGCATAGGACAAATTCGTTTCAACCTTATGTAACTAGGCGTGATTTATCCTTGAATTAAACCATACACAAAATGTGGTTTATATCGTTTTTACAGTAACCATATACTAAGCCAATCTACTTTATTAATAATTAAATTTATTTGTTATGACTGTGACTTCCTACTTAAACTCGCATGCAACGTTCAGGAACATACACGTCAACATACAAACAGCAATAATAATATAATTATATATATTATACACATATACATGGCAAAAACAACCGTTTTTACGCCTGTGGAGAATACAGACTTCTTTCCTGTAGAGGTAGGCCTCCATCAAGGGTCTGCGTTGAGCCCATTTCTTTTTGCAGTTGTCCTTGACAAGTTGTCAAAGTCAATACAGGAGGCAGTTCCATGGTGTATGCTTTTTGCTGACGACATTGTATTAGTCGCAGAGAGTAGACATACCCTGAGTATGAGACTAGAGCAGTGGAGAGGTGTTTTAGAGAGAAAAGGCTTAAAGATTAGCCGTTATAAGATAGAGTATCTGCATTACGACTTCAGCAGCGTAGCCGACAGTGAGAATAGTCAGCTCACCATCGATGGTCAAGTGGTACCATAGGTAAGTAAGTTTAAGTACCTAGGATCATTTGTGCAGCAGAATGGGGACATAGATAATGATGTAGTACATCGAGTTCAAGTAGGCTGGTGTAGATGTAGGGCGGCCTCAGGGGTGCTGTGTGATAAGAATTTCCCAACTAAATTAAAGGGAAAATTTTATAGGGTGACAGTGCGAACGACAATGCTATATGGGACAGACTGCTGGGCCATCAAGAGGACACAATTGCAGAAGATGGAAGTGGCAGAGATGAAGATGTTGAGGTGGATGTGTGGACATACAAGGCTAGACCGGATCAGAAACGAGGTGTTTCGAGAAAGGTTAGGCGTGACTAGTATAACAGATAAGATAAGGGAGGGAAGAATGAGATGGTTTGGGCATGTCAAGCGGAGACAGACAACAGCGTCGGTCAGAGCAGTTGAAACCCTCATTGTAGAGGGGAAAATGAGTAAAGGCAGGCCAGACTGACTTGGAATGAGCAGATTAGGCACGACCTACTAGATTTGCATCTCTCTGAGGACATGATCCAAGATAGGAGTTCATGGAGACATAAGATTAAGGTTAACGAGGTATAGGTCATATATAGGGACACCTTCGAGCATATTTAGAGACATAGATAGGCGTAGACACTATCTACGCTTTACGTTGACTTTGCACTTGGTTGCTTATGTTTTACCGTTGCTTCGTATTACGTGTATATATACGTTATGTGTATTTTAATATCGAAAGCATCTTCTATATATTTTTTGAATTCCCTCACTAACACACTAGCACATCATATCTCTATTATTGTCATTTATGCATGTACGCATAGAGTCGGGGTTCTCACTGGAACCCGACTCTCTATCCCTAAGGATAGAGGTATTGTCTGCCTACCATTTACCCTCCCCAGACCCTAACGATAGCTTTTGCTGTCGTTGGGATATACTGGGTACGGATGATGATGATGATACATGGCAAACAACAATAAAATATATATATTACATATTGTACACACACATAAACGGCAGAAAGGAAAAGAAAAATAAAATAAAGTAAAGCCTAGAAATACAAATATTAAGATGACTAGAAAAAGAATACTTAAAAAGATAGAGATAGAATCCTAATACAATTACAAGTCCTAAATACTCTAGGATTCTACCTATCTTTGCCTATATCTATACAACCATAACACACAAATTAAGCACTACAACCCTAAGAAAACCTCGGCGGCCACCCGTATTCTTCCCACAATACAATTTCTCCAATCTTTATATTCCAACAAAACGGCAGACCATAGCGCAGCAGATCCTTTAGATAACAATTTTTCTACATTGTACTTGTCTCCTCTGCATTTTCCCAAGTGAATAATAAGTCTTCTTACCTTTCGAGAAAGCCGCCTTTGTCCCTTTTGCTTCAGCACTCCATAATTGTTTGCATCAGGGCTCTTTGCTTTCTTCTTTTAATTTGGGATACTAACTTGTGGCCTGATTCTCAATCAAGTTATGCATCTCTTGCTTGGTGGTTGGGATTTTTAAGCTTCAACATAAAAACTTTTCTGGAGGAATTTTTCTACAGATGGACAGCTCTTCCAATAAAATCAAGCAACAACCATTGACCCTACTAATGATTTTAAGGGGTTTGGTATGCTTGATGGTTTACCTTTCTACTGCATTTATGTTTCTGGCATATTTTCTACCGGTAGCTGTTGTATTGCTACGGATTTTCAGTGTACAGCACAGTAGGAAGGCTGTATCCTTTCTTTTTGGTCTTTGGCTTGGTTTATGGCCATTCTTGTTACACCCTGCACCCCCGTAGGATAATTAAAGGATAAAAAGGAAATTAAGTGAATTAGTGACAATTAATGGTAATGAATTAAGGATTAAATGTTGGATTAAGTGTCATTTATGTAGAAATTAAATATTAGAATTAATTAGTATTTAATTTTAGAATTAAATATTAGAATTTAATCCTTTAAGATAAATAAGATAAAAGGATATAATTTAGAAACTCTAAATTCCACCCTTTCTATACAAAAACTGACTGAACGTCAATTTCTCTCCTTTATCAGAAAAGGGACCGCCCCCCCCCCCCCAATCAGGCGATTTTGGCATTCTTCAACCCTAGGCGAAGGACTGCTCTAGATCTTCAACCCATTCTTCGTCCGTTCTTCAATCCATCTTCGAGTAATCACAGACAAGTAATCATCTTATAAGTTCTTACGTTTTGCGAAAGAAAAATGCCTACTTTTGATATCAAAATTGGATCACCATGCAGTAATTTCTTTATGTGAATCTATACGTGCCTTATGTGTTTTGGTTTCGGATTTTGGCCATTATATGTTAAAATCATTGTTGTTGTTGATGATTTTGTGAGATCTTGCAAAACTCAATCCCCTTGAATCCCCATTGTGCTATTTGCGGTTGAAAAGGGAAAAAGGGGAGGAAAGGTGAGATCTTTTGGGTTTGATTTGATGAATACTTTGAGTGTTAGGCTTGAATCCGTGAATCGTATGTTAAAGGTGATGTTTTTGGTGGATTAAGAATGGATTGATAGGGAAGATTAGGCTTGGAATGGTTGGAAGAAAGTTTGGAAATCGTTTGATTGAAACTGCAGAAATTCGCAGAGGAGATTCTGGAGAAACGCTAACATCGATCGATCGATGTCAGAGTTTGAAGTACATCGATCGATCGATGTCTGATGGGTGAGAGATCAATGTACCTCAGTAGTTTATAGATCGATCGATCGATGTATAAGGGGTTGAGAGTTCGATGTTCTCTGATGAACTTCGATCGATCAATGTGAGGATTCGAAGTCACTTCGATCGATCTATGTAGAATGGGGTGAGAGATCGATGTTCTCTGATGGACATCGATCGATCGATGTGAGGGTATGAAGTCACGTCGATCGATCGATGTGAGGGTATGATGTCCATCAGTTTTGTGGGAAAATAAGAGAAGAAAGAGGGAAGCTAGGGGACCCTTTGGGTGACCTTAGGGACTTCTTAGGACATGATTGAGGTTAGTCTAAGTCTTGGGAACATGACTTAAGATGGTGAATCAAATTTGGAGAATTCGAAGGGTATTCGAATCTAATTTCAACGTGAATGACCTAAGGGGTTAGGAATGGACGTATGTGGCTTTACAGAGTACAAAAGATGAATGTGAGGGTTCTTACCTTAGCCTTTGAGTTCTAGAATCAATGTTTAGGTGATGTTGACCTGCCGTGAAGTATAAGCTCGTGTGTGTAAGTGAGGTGAGTCTTGTGTGACTGATTGAGATTGAATGTGATTTGAAGTATGTGAATGAAGAATGTGATCTGATACAAGGAGTCTTACATCATGGCACTTGCGTTTGCATAATGTTTTGAAAAGGGCTGTGCTTCGGCACAAGGTATAAAGTTTGCGAAATTGGCTGTAACGTGACACAGGATGGAAATATAAGCCGTGGAGCGTTACAGGATATAAAGTTGGCTGTAATGTGACATGCGGGATGGAAATATAAGCCGTGGAGCATTACAGGGTATAAAGTTGGCTGTAATGTGACAGGGGATGGAAATATAAGCCTTGGAGCATTACAGGGTATAAAGTTAAGCTGTGGTGTGTCATGGGATGGAAATATAAGCCATGACCCACCACATGGTATAAAGTTATGTGACCGGACATTGTGACATGCATTGCACTGTTTTGAAAAGAAATTGCATACGCATTTGTGACTGTGTAGCGTAGTGCATATTTTGTCATGCATCACGCGAGTCGTTATGTGATGATTGGCTTGTAACTGGATTGTCATTGAACTGCTAAATGTGTATGAATTACGGTTCTTGCTTTCGTATGCTACTAGTCTATATTTTTGAAGTTATACAAGACATATGCCCCACCAATCCTTTGAATTATACATTACTCATGTCTTGCCATGTGTTGATCCCGTATGTCTTATAAGCGGGTTACTTTCTAGCTTACTACCTTTGTTTTGCAGACGAGCCTAGCTATGATATAATATTCATTGAGGACGATGGCGAGTGGGCAGAATGGGATGCTTAGAGCATGTTGGGAATTATTCTAGACTGTTTCTTGTTATTTCAGTTCTTATTTCATTTGAAGATTTAGATGGCTGCGTCCATAAACAATTATTGATAGTCACTGTATCTTTTGGTGTACCGTATTGATGGTTTAGATTTATGAGTTACGTGTTTCCGTACTTATTTCTCTGACGTCATTGATGATGTGTATTCGAGAGATGAGACGTCTTGTAGTCTTCTCAGTAAGCTACGACGGGTGCACCGGTTTGGATTCCGCTGTCCGGGTCGGGGCGCTACAGGTGGTATCAAAGCCTAGGCTTCAGATATACCCCGGAGACCTAGGTTATGTCATGTAGAGTTGTAAGTTATGATTTTGACCCTAAGTTGATCTTTAGGTCTAAGTACATGATCTTAGATATAAGTTTGATTGGGATGAGTGTGTGCTAGTGTGGTAGATTTTAATCAATAAATGTTATTTTAAGTTAGTTTACGAGTTCGGTTCTGTACAACGCATAAGGGCTTTCAATATTATCTTTGGGATGACTGAATGCTAATAAGCGTGATCTTGCAGACAATGCCTCCTCAAAGGGAAAACCAAGGGAATGGTGGCAACGGAAATGATAATCCACAGTCACCACAAATGGTAATGCCTCAAGCTCTAATAGACGCCATAACGGTGTTTGCACAAAGTGTTGCTCAGCAGCAGCAGCAACCCCCCTCCTCCACCACCGCCTCGGCGTGTCATAAGGTATTATACTGGGGAGATGCGAAAGATGCATGTCCCAACCTTTGAGGGAACCACTCTAAGGATGCGGCTCCATCGCACGCCGTGCTTCCCCATGCCCTGATATTAGAAAATAACTTACGATTTTGCCTCTAAGTCACAACCTTAGACCTAAGTGATAATTTGAACATAAGGCGATGATCATGAACATAGGTACTGACCTCAGTTATAAGCGATGATTCTGAACATAAGTCACGATCTTAGACCTAAGAAACGATCTTGATTACGAGTTGACTTTAGACATAAGTACGGAATTAGTAATAGGTGTTGATTATGTACTAATTATGATTGGGAAACAAGACGCGATCTTAGAGGTAAGAATGATGATGCTAAGAACGATCCTAGAAATAAGTTATGATCCGAAACTATGGAGGGCCAACGGTTTTGGAAACACGTATATCTAAGATATCCCATACAATTCTCCCTTATCTAAGGTTGATCACAACTCTCTAAGCCGTGATCTTAGTAACCCTAGTTGAACACTATATAATTGATTTGAATGAATTACGATGTTAATCAGAATATACTAGTACGAGCATTAGGTCCATATTAATGGGTCAGGCAGTAACTCGGGCTGCCTTACCATAACTGCAACATGGTACTTGACACCATTAGGGTAAAAAAAGGGAAGGCCCATATTCTTACTTGGACGGTAACACCAGAGCAGGCGTAGGGCTAATTTGGGACCATAGCTACTAAGAAATGAGTTGTAATAGTAGAGTAAATACTAAGGGATGATTTATAGTGAGATGACAGAAACTAAATAACGATTAGCGTTATGACCAGTAGAGTTAGTGAAAGATATTGTCAACGGAGTTTATAGTTTACAATTAAGATGCCAATTTTAGAATTACCAAAATAGGCCGATCATATTAGTCTTATTAGCGATATTGATCGGTAGCGACATACGAGAACCGACTATATTATACACCTTGGAACAATAAAGTGTCACAAAATCTTTCGCTAAGTGATGAACCCCTAGAAACAATGAGTTACTTGGCTCGAGTCGGGTAGGCATGAAATTGCAAGGGAGCAAGCATGAACAAGTAATAATTGCTTTTCGGGTGAGATTTAACTGAATTAGAATTAGCGGTTAAAACAACCCAGTAAGAAGTACGATGGAGTAGGGTGGCGCACGGAAGTACGGTGAATGAGAATACCTTAAGACGATTAATATTTAGTTTGCTATGCTAGGATTGGACAGTCTCAGCTAAAGATGTTAGCATGAATAGACGAACATTAGACTTATAAGTTACGGTACTTAGGTAGATTTATCCTTGACCGTAAGGGTGGATTATAGAAATTATACGAAGTATGGATAAATATTTTTCAAGCGGTTAAATACTTATACATAAGCACGTACACCAAGATATACCCTATATTTCAAAGATTTTTTTTTCAATTTTTCTAAGTATTTTAACTAGTTTGCTTAATTATATAGTCTGCTAACTTAACAATGCTATATTTTCTTCCGTATTCGTACTTCCAACCTGATGGAATTTCAACTACTACTAATAAACTCTGAAAATGGATACATGTTAAAATGTTGATGATTTGAGGAGCAATATGTCTATATATTTCTTATATTATTTCACAAATTTTCGTTTAGCTATGTTTATTTTGTTAAAATAATTTGAGTTATCGACTATTGATATTGCAAGCATTTTATTTTAGGAATTATCAACAGCTTGCCATGAAGTTACCTAATTTTTTTTTGCGAAACAAAAAGTAGTTTCAAAATAAACATGCTTTTTTTTGAGAAAGAGATATACCATTTCCAGATTGTTTTATAAAACTTTACGTCGTTGAGTTTCAAATGGTTTTAAGGCAGTCTTACCTGTAACACTTTTGTGAGTAGATTATACCCATATTCTTTTTCCTTGTTTGAGGCACTCTTGCGAACAAGTTAGTCATTTCTTTTATAAGAGATCATGCGAAACAACACCTGCGAAAACGATTTTATAATACTTTAGCTCTCATGTTTACAAAAAAACAATTTAGGGATTCTGTATAAATAATTAAAGCTATATTTTGAATTATAGTCACTTAAACTACATTTTATTTAAAAAGAAGCATGTTCATACATATATTTCGTATACTAGGCTTATGACGGTATCTCTGAGAAATTAAGAGCATGATAATAGAGCTAGTTGGTAAGTATATAAGAACTGCTTTTGAAGACTTAGTTGTGTTAGGAAGGGGTAACGGTTACCATCCTGGCATACACAAGGATGTTAGTATGGTTGAGTATCTAAGTGATAAATTATATGTGATAAGTTTTTGAATCGGGGATTGTAGATTGCAATAAGTTGGGTGATACACGTCAAGTGGTGTAAGTGGAAGATTGTAAGCACTCATTATGGAGGACTAAGTAAGGATTGAATCGCATAAGGACTAGAGCACCTTGAGAGATGTTAGTATTGACTAAATTAAATCGTACTAGAGTACAACGTATTTCGAAAAATACATATGGCTTCAGGGATGAGTCTTGTGCGCAGGGCGTAAGTTAAAGATTGTGCTACCCCTAAGAACTGATTTTAGAGGGTTGGTCAGGATGGCAAATATAAGTACGATATAGACCGACGATTAAGTCATGAAGCGAGTATATTGACGGTACCCTTAAGGCTAATTCGAGAACTATATAAGGAATATGTTACGATCTATTAGACGGAGGACAATGGATTTACAAATTACATTGTATGCATACACATGGAATGATTTGAGGACTTAGTCGTGTATCAAGGAAGTAAAATGGGAAACGTCTCAGAATACGAAGGGATACTGAGTTCGGTCATTATCTAGGTAAATGAATTATATAGGACTATATTAAATTATTAGTTGCGTAACACACAAGTTTCGAGGACGAAACTTTTTGTAAGGGGGTGGAATGTTACGCGCCGCACCCCCGTAGGATAATTAAAGGATAAAAAGGAAATTAAGTGAATTAGTGACAATTAATGGTCATGAATTAAGGATTAAATGTTGGATTAAGTGGCATTTATGAAGAGATTAAATATTAGAATTAATTAGTATTTAATTTTAGAATTAAATATTAGAATTTAATTCTTTAAGATAAATAAGATAAAAATATATAATTTAGAAACTCCAAATTCCACCCTTTCCATACAAAAACTGACTGAACGTCAGTTTCTCTCCTTTATCAGAAAAGGGACCGGCGCCCATGCCCCCCATCAGGCGATTTTGACATTCTTCAACCCTAGGCGAAGGACTCCTCCAGATCTTCAACCCATTCTTCGTTCGTTCTTCAATCCGTCTTCGAGTAATCACAGGCAAGTAATCATCTTATAAGTTCTTACGTTTTGTGAAAGAAAAAGGCCTACTTTTGATATCAAAATTGGATCACCATGCAGTAATTTCTTTATGTGAATCTATACGTGCCTTATGTGTTTTGGTTTCAGATTTTGGCCATTATATGTTAAAATCATTGTTGTTGTTGATGATTTTGTGAGATCTTGCAAAACCCAATCCCCTTGAATCCCCATTGTGCTATTTGCGGTTGAAAAGGGAAAAAGGGAGGAAAAGTGAGATCTTTTGAGTTTGATTTGATGAATACTTTGAGTGTTAGGTTTGAATCCGTGAATCGTATGTTAAAGGTGATGTTTTTGGTGGATTAAGAATGGATTGATAGGGAAGATTAGGCTTGGAATGGTTGGAAGAAAGTTTGGAAATCGTTTGATTGAAACTGCAGAAATTCGCAGAGGAGATTCTGGAGAAACGCTGACATCGATCGATCGATGTCAGAGTTTGAAGTACATCGATCGATCGATGTCTGATGGGTGAGAGATTGATGTACCTCAGTAGTTTATAGATCGATCGATGTATAAGGGGTTGAGATTTCAATGTTCTCTGATGAACTTCGATCGATCGATGTGAGGGTTTTGAAGTCACTTCGATCGATCGATGTAGAATGGGGTGAGAGATCGATGTTCTCTGATGGACATCGATCGATCGATGTGAGGGTATGAAGTCACATCGATCGATCGATGTGAGGGTATGATGTCCATCAGTTTTGTGGGAAAATAAGGGAAGAAAGAGGGAAGCTAGGGGACCCTTTGGGTGACCTTAGGGACTTCTTAGGACATGATTGAGGTTAGTCTAAGTCTTGGGAACATGACTTAAGATGGTGAATCAAATTTGGAGAATTCGAAGGGTATTCGAATCTAATTTCAACGTGAATGACCTAAGGGGTTAGGAATGGACGTATGTGGCTTTACAGAGTACAAAAGATGAATGTGAGGGTTCTTACCTTAGCCTTTGAGTTCTAGAATCAATGTTTAGGTGATGTTGACCTGCCGTGAAGTATAAGCTCGTGTGTGTAAGTGAGGTGAGTCTTGTGTGACTGATTGAGATTGAATGTGATTTGAAGTATGTGAATGAAGAATGTGATCTGATACAAGGAGTCTTACATCATGGCACTTGCGTTTGCATAATGTTTTGAAAAGGGCTGTGCTTCGGCACAAGGTATAAAGTTTGCGAAATTGGCTGTAACGTGACACAGGATGAAAATATAAGCCGTAGAGCGTTACAGGATATAAAGTTGGCTGTAATGTGACACGGGATGGAAATATAAGCCGTGGAGCATTACAGGGTATAAAGTTGGCTGTAATGTGACACGGGATGGAAATATAAGCCGTGGAGCATTACAGGGTATAAAGTTAAGCTGTGGTGTGTCATGGATGGAAATATAAGCCATGACCCACCACAGGGTATAAAGTTATGTGACCGGACATTGTGACATGCATTGCACTGTTTTGAAAAGAAATTGCATACGCATTTGTGACTGTGTAGTGTAGTGTATATTTTGTCATGCATCACGCAAGTCGTTATGTGATGATTGGCTTGTAACTGGATTGTCATTGAACTGCTAAATGTGTATGAATTACGGTTCTTGCTTTCGTATGCTACTAGTCTATATTTTTGAAGTTATACAAGACATGTGCCCCACCAATCCTTTGAATTATACATTACTCATGTCTTGCCATGTGTTGATCCCGTATGTCTTATAAGCGGGTTACTTGCTAGCGTTTTTCGCTAAGGGTACTACCTTTGTTTTGCAGACGAGCCTAGCTATGATATAATATTCATTGAGGACGATGGCGAGTGGGCAGAATGGGATGCTTAGAGCATGTTGGGAATTGTTCTAGACTGTTTCTTGTTATTTCAGTTCTTATTTCATTTGAAGATTTAGATGGCTACGTCCATAAACAATTATTGATAGTCACTGTATCTTTAAGTGTACCGTATTGATGGTTTAGATTTATGAGATACGTTTTTCCGGACTTATTTCTCTGACGTCATCGATGATGTGTATTAGAGAGATGAGACGTCTTGTAGTCTTCTCAGTAAGCTACGATGGGTGCACCGGTTCGGATTCTGCTGTCCGGGTCGGGGCGCTACAATTCTTGTTTGAAAAGATAAATGGAACCAAAGTGATTTTCTCTGGTGAGACTGTTCCACTAAGGGAGCATGTTTTGCTAATCGCGAACCATAGGACAGAGGTGGATTGGATGTACCTTTGGGATCTTGCATTGCGTAAGGGCTGCTTGGGATGCATTAAGTGTGTTCTCAAGAGTAGTTTGATGAAGCTGCCTATTTTTGGATGGGGAATTCACATTTTAGAGTTCATTCCAGTAGAGAGGAAATGGGAAGCTGATGAGCATGTCTTGTGCCATATGCTTTCAACTTTTACCGATCGCAGGGATTCATTATGGCTAACAGTCTTTCCTGAAGGCACTGATTATAGTGAAAAGAAGTGTGAAAAAAAGTCAAAAGTTTGCTTCTGAGAATGGACTGCCATTGCTTAAGAATGTTCTCCTCCCAAAGACTAAGGGTTTTCATACATGCTTGCAGATCCTCAGATCCTCCTTGGATGCAGATTCGAGCCTAGAAGAGAAGGAAGTGAATACCGCATTCAAGGTAAGTAGTCTATCTGTGCTCGTTATGTTGTCATGCGTCAGAGGTAAGTGGTCTATCTGTGCTCGTTATGTTATCATGCATCAGAGGTAAGTGGTCTATTTGTGCTTGTTATGTTTATCATGCATTAGTGTGTTGTTTGTTGCATATCTGTAATTGAATTTTCTCTATATGTGAGTTGTGTGTATATGTGAGACGTATGTAAACTAGGTGTATGTAGGTTTTACGATTTCAATGCGTATTGTATATGTATATGGATGTGTGAGGGTATACATACACGTATATATGCACGTGTATGGGCGCGGGCATATGTATGAGTATGGATATACCAGATTACGTATGATATGCATTTGCATTCATGGCACGTGCATTTGCATGAGGTATACTGCGTCTATAGGACGTAGTACCGGGATGATATACTGTGTATATAGGGCATGGGTGTCATGAGACAGGCCGCGTCTATAGGGCGGGGGTGTCCAAACGGCAAGTGGTGGCTAGAGACCACGACGCTGGATTTAGGACCCAGGACATGCATTGCACGGTAGAGATATATGCATCGTGCATGCCATTTTTTTTGTTGCGCGTGAACGTAGAGAGGGGCATGCATCATGAAGTTGCGCATTATTATGTGGAGTGACTTACCTTCCGCAATTTATTTACTTCATTGGTATGGATTGTTCTCTTCTTTGTTATGTGATTATTTGTTTGTTGTGCATGTCATATTTGAGAAGAGCATGCATCACGGTAATTGAGGTTGAGCTGATGAATTATTTATTTTGTGTTTCTGAAGTGTTAACTATTAAGATAATTAAGTGAAATTATTTGTGGACTAAGGACGTGTATGTTAACTATAAAGGTTATGTGTATTTGCTTCTGTATGTATGATTTCTATAACAAGTATATGTAGGTTGCTTACTGAGCCCGTTGATTTTGGCTCACACCACCACTCACCAGTTTTGCAGGCATGTAAAGTTAGGGTATGCTTACACAGGAGTTGGTATACCGTAGAAGATCGAGACGAGAGATTTTTAGACTAAGATATTCAGAAAAGGCTTTCAAGGATTGGTTGAGCCAGTTATTTCGATATTCGAAGTTTTTGAGATTAGTGTTTACATACATTTGACTACTGTATTAATTAGAAATTTTTAGACATTGTGTTAACGATGATGATTATTTTATCGGGGGTTTTAATAATGACTTCCGCCGACATCGATTTGCGTTATTATGATAACGTGTAGTTGATTTGTATCGATGCCTTGTATTCTCCTGAGCGAGATACGGCGGGTGAGTCATTTCGAGTACTATGGTTCGGGACGGGTCGCTACATTATCATTCCACCATTTTTCACTATTCAGCTAATTGACGAATTACATGTAAAATTATGAGATTAAGCTACAAAATAAATAAACAAACTCTGGACAAATCTCATTTCATAGACTTTGTTTTGGGTATCATTTTATAAAGAAACTCTTGCTAAGGACCCGCTTTCTATTCCTCAAACAGTTGGTAGAAGAAGAGGAATCCAATATAGAAAAGGAAAAATCATGAGAGACTAAGACAGAAAGTACAGGGAGGATCATGCAATCCATCTGCACAAGTGGAGATATCCAAACATTCAGAATGGAAACAATGACCACATGCCAAAATAGACACATCAGGGAGACGACGATCATAATCAATGATGCCATCATCATGATCATCATCATCATAAGGGTCTGATAGATTATCACCATCATCATATCCAACTTCTTCAACTGGTGGAGACGACAAATCCTTTTCACATAGCATGCACATGGATCCAACCGGCTCACATGCTTCATCATCAAAACCTTCAAGTATTTCTCAATAAATTGGTTAGTACCTAGAATATTGTCAAAAGAATATTTTCCAAAGAAAAAACAAACTTATATCACCATTTTCATGTCAACGTTATATATTATATACTCCTTTCCATTCTAAAAATATTTTGACATTTTGACTTTTTAATATATTGTAATTTAATTTATGTTAAAAAGTCAACTGCGGCAATAGTTTTGAAATGGAATGAAATAATTTATATTTGTCGTGCTGTCCATTTAGAGTTCAAGTTTGCCGTTTACGATATGATAACCTACATAATTTGATGATGGAGTAGTAACTATGCAAAGATAGTGAGATAAACTTTTAAGAGATTTTGGATCAGTCTTAGATTGCAACAGAGAAAATCAATAATAGATTCTATGAGAAGTAAACTCGTTATATTATACACTTAAATTTACCCTAAAGGATAAATTTTTAAGAGATTTTGGATCAATCTTAGATGCAACCAAGTAAATTATATGGTATTTGTTAGTTACAAGAGAATTAACTTCACATGTAACCTAAGGAAACAAAACAAAAATTTGTGTCCCATGTCAACTTATGATATTATAAATAAATATTACAATCTAGTTCAGCAAACATAACAACGTCCTTCAGGTAAAACTTAGCAACTTATGATATTATAAAGAGCAGATACTCAACCAAAATCATTAGGCATAAAAGCATATGCATACAAGTATAACGAAATTCACACAACACTTGACCCATTTACATAATATCTACATAATCTACACACTGCCGGAACACAAATTATGTTCTCTAGAGGAATCGTCCCACCGTTGTAAAGGTTTGTCAAATATACTTTTGATTAGAAATCTGTTGTAAATGTTTTCGGTGTAGTAAACTTTTGTATTTGTGCAGAGTTTGAGAAAGAATTGGATCGCTTCGCGATCTGATTTACGCAGCCTTACCCTGTATTCTTTTATACAAGAGGCTGTTTCCATAGCATCAACTTTACCCGCCCTCATTTGATAACACAAGATAATGAAAATAATAATTGTATGAACATACCGGTCCACATGATGTATCCAGTTGGATCCTTAGAGATGGATCTTGAGGAGTTTGATTTACAATTGCTGCCATCATGTACTTGATTACTCGAAACCTTTGGATTTTGAGAAGAAGGGTTTGTGGATTCTGATTTTGCTTCTCTTTTTGGTTGAACTTCTTTTGAATTTTGCTTCTTCTCTGGGCATGGATTGACCTTTTGGGTGGTGCTGTCAGAAGGTTGTGAAATTCTTAGAGCACGTTTAAGATTCTTGCTCAGCTTCTCCATACTTTTGTTGGTTCATATAAATTCAAGTAGACGGTAGACCCAGTAATTAATATGAAATCAGAAGTTTAATTAATATTCATAAACTTTTATGATAATTAAAATAAAGAAAACCTTTTCATGATAGGAGTCGGCTACAAGAAACTCGCATTCTGCGTATATCTTATGAATCCCGGTTTTGTAAAAATACCAAGGGAAGGAAATCATAAATAGTAGAAAAAGATGCCTCTAAATCTAACATCGACATATTTACTTTTACATACATAAATAAGAAGATTAAAGTAAACAATATCTAAAAAGAAAGAAACAGTGCAAAATTAGGATATAAGATACATTTAGTCAAATATTCAAAATATCTGTATATTTTTTTAATTTATACTTTATAAGTTTGGTGGGACATTGATGTATTATGTAGATCTAGAACATATTTGCACGCATGTATAAATAGTCTCCCTTGAGTGTTAGAAAAATATATTCGTATGTTGTGTAATTAATATGTTCTAATATATATCCATTTAACATAATAAACCACAAACTAACTTTGCGGTTAGTAACATCATTTGTAGGAGGATATGAATTACAAGGAACATCGGACGAGTGGATACGATATGTAACCTATCTCAAACTTATGGACATAAACTATAAATCAGAATGTGTCAAAGTATTCATGATCGTTAGCAACTTAGCTGATTCCTTTAAATGGATATCAGTTATAACATATTTGACAAATATAGATATGCTTTGTGAATACTTAATTTACGGATAACTTTTGCGATGCCCATACAATATTTAGAGACGAAATACGATTGACTATAATTACTTTTTGAACCTTTATGTTTTTGTGAAATACATTCGACGCCGCTTCTGATTTTTTTTTGAATCCATGTGTTTTTGTGAAATACACTGAGAGATGCAACAGTTAAGTGTTATATAACCTTGTTATCTGGTATTAGAGATGTTATTGATGATGGTTCATTAAAACTACAAGGAGTCTTAAAGGTAATTTACTGCCTATTTTATTTTTAACTTAGGAAAAAAAAATTACGAAAATCTTTTAGTCCAAAAATACATCTATTTTATTCTTAACTTGGAAAAAAAATTACCAAAATCTTTTAGTCCAAAAATACATCTATTTACGAAAATCTTTTAGCCCAAAAATACATCTATTTTATTTTTAACTTGGAAAAAAATTACGAAAATCTTTTAGTCAAAAAATACATAAAAAAGTAAAGATAATTCAACCAACTGTTGCATCTCTCAGTGTATTTCTCAAAACACAGGAAGAAAATAAAGGTAATTTTCCTTCTCTCATTGTATTTCTCAAAACACAGGAAGAAAATAAAGGTAATTTTCCTTATGTGCACGCTATCCGCATAGAATTTTTAAGACATGCTCAAAAAGTAAAAAAACTATCGGAAAGACTTCAAAGAAAAATATTGTAATGATTAAGACACAGAAAGTAACTGGAAATAGGAGGAATATAAGTTTTAAAAAAAACACATACAAAGATAGCATAACCCTTCTATGCCACTGCTCCACATTATGTGGATTCTGCCTAAGGACTCTGTTTGCAATTTCCGGCCTCTTGTCCATCAAATATTCCAACCTTTCCAACCTCAACTCCACATCCAGACATCCTTCTCATCATTTAATCTGAAACCTTTTGAGTTAATGTTCCAATGTTCCTATATCTAACTGGTCATCTTTGTCCTCGTCATCCTCAACATCTTCCACATCAGTCTCAATCATCTCCTCCATCTTCAGAGCAACCATACTCTCTTCAAATTGGGAATAAGCATCAAATATCATCCTAAATTCCCTAACTGTATTTACCCTCATCATCCCTTCCTTGAAAACATCCCCTTCCCCCGATACCCCTGCATCATGCCTGGTCAACCAGTCACACAATTCCAACCATAACCTATGTTTAGTTTTTCCCTTACTCATCATCATTCAAAACCCCAACCAACTTCTCAGCCGTTTCCTTTATCAAAAAATTCAACAAAATCCTCAATTTTATGCGGATCATACTTCAAATATCTCCGATAAACTCTAACCGCAGTTTCAATTGGAACACCTTTTATGGAGACAAAAACCAAATATATACTCTAATTCCTATCGTGCTGTGGCACAGGCAGAGCAGAGAGCGCCAATTCAAAAGTCCTCGAGCCCATTTGACTAGCTTATGATATGTCAAATAATCTAAATAATATATCTTAGAACAAAAGGTGAAATCTCCCATTCTGGAAGCCATGCCTCAGCCCAAAGTGCATTTGTGGAGGATGCAAATCAGGAGCCAAGCGGTCTCCTAGCTTTGTGAGATCTTACGCAGTGATCT
This sequence comes from Eustoma russellianum, assembly GCA_036186865.1. Taxonomy (NCBI): domain Eukaryota; kingdom Viridiplantae; phylum Streptophyta; class Magnoliopsida; order Gentianales; family Gentianaceae; genus Eustoma; species Eustoma russellianum. The sequence continues at coordinate 22,798,055 of AP025057.1, forward strand.
ACAAGGTATCCCCACAAACCAACCTTCGTCCTATCAGCAGAGAACACCCACAGTGTGTGTCATTGGAATCGAATTCTTGACTTCTTGGAACAAATCCCAACGCGAGTACCAACTAGACTATGCACCGGGAACATCTAAATAATATATCTAAATACACGGCATTGTGTGCATAGTCACTAAAGCGCGCTCGAAGGTATTGTTATGCGATTGATAATTCGAATGACTGATGGAGAGACTACGAATGGTGCGTCAGATTTTGCAATCAAGTATCGCCTCCAAAACTTCAAATTGAGCGGATTATGTTGGATTTCTTCTTCAAAGGCCGAATCTTCTTTGCATGGGTACATCTCTTCGAGATTTCAGGCGTTGGACCCATTACCGATCAGAACTTGTTTGAGGAATCATCGGTAATTGAGAAAATAAGACAGAAGATGAGGAGGTGTTTAAGAAACCAAGGTGAGCACTTATCTATATGAAGGGTTCATTTAGGAGGCCACCGTCACTTCTATGTAAACAAAATCAGACTTTCAAAAAGACCTGTTTAAGAAAGCAAGGTGAGCACAGATGAACTGAAGGGACAATAATTACTTCTATTTCAGCCCCACTATCCTCATCATGATAGAGCATTAAGTGGTCCTTCTTGTCTGAAATTAATCCAAGAAATGAATTAAGGTCTTGCAAGGGTATGATAGATCATATCATTTCAAGCTCAGCACCTGCTGATTTATGTACAGGATGAACATGAGGGTGAACAGAATTTTTTTTTACTTTGTGAGTAACCACCAGCTCCCCAACAACCACTAAGAGTCCATATCGAAAAAGGAGGTGATCCAGGATAATAACCAACACCTACCTTCGCAGTTGAAGTTTTTGAAGCTTGGTAGCTCTTTTGGGTAATTTTTTTCAAGTTGGGATGACTTATATCAGCTGGATATATTTTTTTCATTGAGATGACCAAGTAGAATATGTATTTGCACCATCTGTCTAGTACACAATCCATTTAGAAAATAGGTTTACCACCGGCCACAATGATTTTTGGGGCTGAAATGGTGGAAGTCTTTAGTATCAGAGAATGGACTTTTCTCCAACGTTTTGACATCAGTAGTAAGAGAATGGACTTTTCTCCAACGTTTTGACATCAGTAGTAAGAGGAGTGTCAGTGTGTGTATATTTTGCTTCAAAAGGGTGTAAACTCATGGACTTATTTTTATTATTATTAAAGGGTTTATAAATAGAGATTTTGCATTTAAATGCGTAACATTGAACTTTAAGTTTAAACTTAAACAATATAGAGAGGGTTGTGAAGCTCGCAAATGAGACATCACTAGGCATTGGCGTTTGCTTTAGTTTCTTCTTTTATTAGACTTACTTCTTTTTGAACAAATTTACCATGGAACTTCTAATAATCTGAATACCAATAAACAAGTCAGTTTTAAATACTACTTGAGTTAGTTAGCCTTTTAGCATGCTTAAAGTTTAGTTTTTTTTTCCTGTAACTATGTTAGAAATATCCATTATTTATGTTTTATTAAATAAATACACTTCTCAAATTGTCTTTGCAACTAGAAAATAAAATTTTATATCAAAATTGATGAACTGATAAAGTATAGAAGCTACATAACTGAAAGAAATATATTGTCTTCATGCGCGGAGCACAACTTACAATAGTTTATTAGCAAAATTATCATCAAAAGCTTGCCTGCATAAAAAAAACGTATAGTTTTCATAAGCAAATGGAAAAAGAAAAAGAAAATTTAAGTTTAATCTCAAGGGAAAAATTTACATCTAAGCTTAACTTAAAAATATGTCAATGTGTATGGTTTGGAGGATAATCGACAATAAGATTTTTGGCTCTGTCGCATACGCCAGATTAGTGTTGCATTTGTGGAAACTAAGTCCCCGCCGTGCTGAGCTGGCCTGCCGAGCTGGCCTCAGGTCGACAAACCTGTTCTGGGCTACAACGAACTAAAGGCAAACTATCAGATGAGTTGAATTGAGTTTGCAGATGTGAAGAGTAACAGTGCTGGACTGAGGAGGAGCTGAGACGAAGCACGGAACCAAGACAAAGACAAGTTCAAGTATGGTCGTGCTGAACTGAAGTAATGCTGAGGTGAAGCACTGAATAAAGAAGGGCCAGAGAACGAAGTGAAGAAGTGATGAACTGAGGTGATGAAATGAAGCATAGATAGAGAGAAGGCCGACCTGCCATACTTTAGAAAATTTATGAACATGTCATTTTACTGTACATAGCAGCGCTACATTGGTAACTAGCTATTACTACAGCCGTTAGAGTTTACTGTAGATAAACAGTGACCACTGTCCAAGTGGAAAAAACAGCCGTTAGAATTTGAATTTTACCTCTATAAAAGGAAAATACCTCTGTACATTACATTTTAACTTGAGTGAATTTCTAATTCCTTCAATCTCGACATGGTATCAGAGCTAATCTGATTCAAAAATACGTGCAAAGTTCACTCAGTTCTCTGCATATTCTAAAATTTATTCAAAATGACTACCCCTTCAAGTTCTGCTGAATCTACTGAGGCCACCTCCACCTCTGATCAAGTATTAGGAGTGGTACGTGTTCTTCAACTTACTGATGATTCCTCCATCGTTATCACCAGTTATAAACTCAATGGAGATAATTACCTCTCGTGGTCTCGAGGGGTAGAAATGTTTATAACTGAAAAAGGCAATGAGGAATAGTTATATGGGACAGTTCCTGACCCATCTGCAACAGATGCAAACTTCCGGCTATGGAATTCGAAGAACAGTATGATTATGTCTTGGCTGAAACATTCTATGCAACCAGAAATTTCTGATGACTTTATGATGTACTCTACCGTAGCAGAAATCTGGGCTGCAGTCAAGGAGATGTTTTCCAAACAGGATAACATCTCAGAACTGCATGAAATTGAAGCTCATCTTCATGAGCTTAAACAAGGCAACCTTGTTGTCCACATATACTATACGTTACTCACCAAGGCTTGGTAGCAGATAGATTCTTTTGAAGCATTTCAGTGCTCCTGCATCACCGATGTTATGCTGTACAAGGATATTACAGAAAGGAAGTAGGTCTTTCATTTCCTAACAGGACTGAACCCAGATTCGAGACTGCAGGACGTCGGATTCTGAGCACCAAACCACTGTCGACTCTGAAGGCTGCTTTCGCGGGATCAAACACGAGGAAAGCAGGAAGAAGGTCATGATGAGAGGATCATCAACCTTGGAGTCCTCTACCCTGCATGCTTAACAACCAGCAGAAGCTTCCGTGCTGGCTGTTAAACGACACTTTGCCTCTTTGGAGGTAAAGTGTCCAAATACTGCAAGAAGGAAGGCCATACAGTCGATGACTGTTGGAAACTGCAAGTAAAGCTGGTCCGAGAAGGTAAACCACCATTGAAAACCAGCACTGCACCCTAGAGACCACATCAAAGATCATTCCCTGCTGGACAAAGTGCTGCTCATCAGGTCAGCAGCACACCCTGACTTGGTGCAGCTCAGCTTGAGGCTCATACCAAGGATCAGATTACTACTCTGATCGATCTACTGAGCAGACAAAGTGGCCGAGTTGATACACATCAAGATACCATAGCTGGTTTTATACAACCGAGCGTCATCAATTCATGGATTGTTAACTCCAGGTCAACAGATCACATAACCAACTATGGTAATATTCTGAATTCATATACTCTGTTTACTATTCCAAAGAAAGTAAAGATTGCTAATGGAACCTCAATAGAAGTTACAGGTACTGGCTCAGCTGTGATGTCAGATAAAATAATCCTGAAAGAAGTCTTTCATGTTGTCAGCCTAAGCTTTAACCTGCTGTCAGTAGGAAAATTTGCTAGAAATAGTAATTGCATAGCCTGCTTCTCATCTACAGAATATTGTTTTCAGGAAAACAAAACGAAGGGGATGATTGGTAGTTCTAGGAACATACCAGGCCTATATCTTTTAGGGTTAGACAATCAAGCCCTGATTAGCACAGTTGAGCTGCTGAAGAACTAGAATACCATGCCCCTTAGAACATCTTGTATAGGGGATATTTTACTTTGGCATAATAGACTGGGACATCCCAATTTTGTATATCTAAAACGATTAATGCCAGAATTATTTTGCTTAACGGATCTTGCAAATATTTCTTGTGAAACCTGTTAGATAGCGAAGCAAACAAAACAAAGTTGCTCAGTTAAACCATATAAGTCCTGTGCACCTTTTAACTTAGTTCACTCGGACATCTAGGGACCATCTAGAATTGCTAATTTAAATGGAGCAAAATGGTTTATAACTTTTGTGGATGATCATTCTAGAGTAATTTGGGTCTACTTGTTAAAAAACAAAAGTGAAGTAGGACAGATATTTAAGAGATATGCTGCACTGGTTAAAACTCAGTTCGGCTGCATCATTAAAACACTAAGGACTGGTAATGGGCTAGAATACTTAGTGCAATTCAAAACTTTATGTTAGAAAATGGTATTCATCACCAAAACTCATGTACTTACATCACTCAACAAAATGGTGTAGCTGAATGCAAAAATGGACGCATCCTTGAAGTCACCCGAGCTATTATGTTTGCTAGGAATGTACCTAAACAATTTTGGGTTGAAGCTCTGCTGACAGCAACTTACCTAATAAATAGGATGCCATCCAAGACATTATCTTTTAAGACCCCAGAGAAATACTACTTAGGCATCATCCAAATACTCAGCTATTGTCAAAACTACTATTAAAACTTTTCGGATGTACAACCTATGTGCACATTCAGCCTAGCCTTAGGAGTAAACTGGATCATAGAGCTGTCAAATGCATTTTCTTAGGATATTCTAATTCTCAGAAAGGATATAAGTGTTACTGAATCCAATAGACGAATGTATGTAATTCTACATGTTATGTTTAATGAAAAAGGTGCATTTTGTAGACCTGTAGGAGAAACAGAAGGAGTAAGAAGTAATGAATATGAACCCCGTTTCTTAGTATCAAATCTACCGAGCTCAACTGCTCAGGCGAGCTGCCAACAACAGCTCGGCTGTTTGGCACTTCAGGTCGGCATCACTGATTCTCCATCAAGTACCACTTCTCATATCATTCCCAATGATCAGGACGATCTGGGATGCAGCAGCCCACCTACCACACCCGAACAATTACCTTTGACTGAAGTAGAGGAGAATTCAGAATACTCTGACATACCAATAGCTCTAAGAAAGGAAATATGAGGATGTACTAAGAATCCCATATGTACCGAATATCCCATGAAAATTATATATCCTACAATAAACTGAATCCCAACTTTAAGACATTCATATGCTCACTCAACAGCAATTCTATGCGCAGTACTATTGAAGAAGCACTCAACCGACCTGAGTGGAGAAATGCGGTATAAGAAGAAATGAATGCCTTAGAAGATAACCAAACCTGGGAGTTAACTCGCATCTCAGAAGCGAAAAAACCATTAGGATGCAGGTGGATATTTACTATAAAATACAACAATGATGGAAGCGTGAATAAATATAAGGCAAGATTAGTCGTTAAAGGCTTCACACAAACATATGGAGTATATTATTTAGAAGCATTTGCTCTAGTGGCTAAGTTAAACACTATTAGAATCATATTCTCTTTAGCAGTAAATCCAGATTGGAAGCTTTGTCAACTTGATGTAAAAAATACCTTTTCAAAAGGAGATTTAATAGAAGAAGTGTATTTGAGTATACCACCAAGATTTAGCAATGAAACAATTAAGGATAAGATCTGCAAATTAAGAAAGTCACTGTATGGCCTGCAACAATCACCTCGGGTGTGATTTAAAACCTTTACCAAAGTAGTGACTGACCTGAAGTTCAATAAAAGCCATAGTGACCACACCCTTTTTACTAAAAATTTCACCTAAGGGGGAGCTGACTATACTAATAGTATATGTGGATGATATTATAATGACTGGAAATGATAATCACAGTATTTTTGATATTAAGTCACACATATCTGAAAAGTTTGAAATGAAGGACTTAGTCAAGCTCAGATACTTTCTAGTAATGAAAATTGCCAGGAATAAAGAAGGGATGTTTATTTCCCAAAGAAAGTATATACTTGATCTCCTAAAAGAAACAGGTCTGCTCAGATACAGTCCTACAAGTACACCTATAAAGCCCAGACATAAGCCAAAAAATCAATGATATACTACACCAACCAATAAGCTAAGCTATCGGAGATTAGTGGGAAAACTAATATATCTATCACATACTAGACCTGATATCTGCTATGCTATTAGCTTTGTATCACAATATATGCACAATCCTACTAATGACACCTCCAAGCTGCTCTTATAATTCTCAAGTATCTCAAGAATGCACCAGGTCAAGAACTAAGCTTCAAGAAGAGCATAGATCAAAGTGTTAGAATAATTACATATGCAGTCTGGGATGGATCCAAAACAGACATGAGATCGACTACAGGCTATGGAACTTTCCTTTGGGGAAACCTGGTCACATGGCAAAGCAAGAAACAACTTGCAGTGTCAAGGAGCAGTGAAGAGGTTGAGCTAAGAGCCCTTGTGTTAGGAATTTGCGAAGAAATTTGTATCAGAAGGGTACTCAAAGATCTTCATATAAAGGCAAATCTACCAATCCAAATCTACTGCGATAGTGTCTCTGCAATAAGCATGATAGAGAACCCAGTCCATCATAACAAATCGAAGTATGTAGAGATTGACAGACACTTCATCCGTGAAAAACTAGAAGGAAATGAGGTCAGGTTAGTACAGATCTCCACCAAGGATCAAGTAGCTGACCTACTCATAAAACTGTATCAACTAGTATTTTCCAGTATCTAATGTCAATTCTTGGTTGTATGAATAAATATAACTAAGCTTGAGGGAGAGTGTGGAAGCTAAGTTCCTGAAAGCTCAGCAAACCTGATCTGGGCTACAACAAATTAAAGGCAAACTGTCAGCTGAGTGAACTGAGCTAGCAGATGTGAAGAGTAACCTGCTGAGCTGAAGAGGAGCTGAGACGAAGTGCGGAACCAAGACAGACAAGTTCAAGTATGTCCGTGCGGAACTGAAGTAACGCTGAGGTGAAGCACTGAACAAAGAAGGGCCAGAGAACGAAGTGAAGAAGGCTGAACTGAGGTGACAAAGTAAAGCACAAGATAGAGAGAATGCCAACCTGCCATACTTTAGTAAATATATAAACATGTCATTTTCCTGTACATATCAGTTTTGCATTGTTAATTAGTCGTTACCACAACTGTTATAGTTTAATGTAGATAAACAGTGACCACTGTCCAAGTGAAAAAAACAGTCGTTAGAACTTGAATGAATTTCTAATTCCTTCGATCTCTATAGCATTATTTTAATGTCTAGCCATGAAATGGTCTTTTTATAGCTTTTTATACGTTAATCTTCTGTAACAATGGCATAAATGTGAATTTTGCTTTGTTTAAAAGCCCCCATAAAAAGAAATTTCAAATAATGAATATTCTGATTTTACGAAGTTAGCAAGTAAAAATAAAGTTATTATTGTATAGTCTCTTAATGTTTTGTTCTAAAGGCACGTAAAAAGTTGATGTTGCTCTAAAAGTTAAAAAATTCGAAATATAATCTTCTGTCCGCAATGGGAGAATATACCTCTAATACTTATTGGACAACACATAGACCTCTCTTACTGTGTTCATTGTACCAATCCTGCAACATATATATACACATTTGTCTTTGTGTTATCTAAATTTATATTTATTTATTCATTTTTCTGAAGTTATATTTACTTGACCCACTGTTCTCTTTAAGTATCTTAACAATCTGTGAGGTGATTTAAAATGGTTCTCTATGGGGAAATCCAGAATCTGGCTCGGTTTCTGTACTGTGAAGGATATGTCAAGCCTTGTAATGGTCAAGTAAATCAATTTTCCTATGAGACTCCTATATTGTGCCTTGTTTGAAAATAGAGGACCATCATTATGAGTCAGTCTCACGGTACTTTCCATGGGACTTTTAACTAGCTTGGATGCAAGGAATCCAGTTTCTTCAAGTAAATCCAGTGTGTACTTTGTTTGGTTAATAAGTAACCCCCCTTGGGACCTAGCTACTTCTATGCCAAGGAAGTATCTAAGGTCTCCTAAATCCTTAATTTTGAATTCTGAATGTAAGGCTGCCTTGATCTAATTGACAGGATATAGGTTTGAGCAAGCAACTACGATGTCATCTACATATAATAGAAGAATGCGTAAAGCATAGCCTATGAATTTGATGAAAAGAGTATAATCATTCTTGGACTGAGTAAATCCTTGAGCCAATAGAAACTATGTGAGCCTAGCATTCTATTCTCGGCTAACCTATTTTAGACTATACATGCTTTTCTGAAGTTAACATACCAGATTGCGTTTCTGTAGGTCAAGTCCAGGAGGGGGATCCATGTAAATTTCTTCATGAAGATCTCCATGAAGAAAGTCATTGTTGACATCCATTTGCTGAATGTGCCATCCTTGATGTGCTGCCAATGCCAGGATCGTTCTCACAAATGTTATTTTGGCTACAGGTGAGAAGGTTTCTTGGTAATCCACCTCATATTATTGAGTGTAGCCGTTTGCAACAAGCCTTCCTTTGCATCTCTCTACACTTCCATCTAGCTTCAGTTTAACCTTGTAAACCCATCTAAAACCAATTGGTCGTTAACCTGGAGGTAATGTCACTAGCTCTCAGGTATGATTATCTTTTAAGGCTTGTAACTCAGCATTCATAGCATCTTGCCATGCTGGCAATCTTGTTGCATCTGCATAAGGAGAAGGCTCCAAATGCAAGCTTAGATTTAAAACGTATGGTTTGTATGTGGAGCCGGAGATGCAAGACTGAAGGAGTTTTCTAGAGTGTGTGGAGAAGAAATGTGAGGGTGTGCACTGGAGGCAGTGACTGTTGAGAAATCTCGGTTTGAGTGATTTGAAAATGTATGATTTAAATGTTGTGTATTTACGAAATGCATGAAATAAGTGTTACTTGATATATATACGTGATAAAAATGCTTTACATGTTTATATATAATGTTGTCGTACTAATGTGCCATGAAGCATTAAAGCTTACATCATATAGCAAACATTTGTTGTCTTTATACTATTTTCAGTTGTCATAATTAATGAACTAAACTAGTTCATTAAGTGAAGTGCTTAAGGAGATGAACTAACTATTTCATTAAATGAAGACATATTTGGGACATATTTGGAGAGAGCTATTTGACAACAATTTTGGAATGGAAAGTTCTCTTTCCACACCTATATACACGCCACATACATATATATATATATATATATATATATTATATATCCATTTTTACGACAAACTATATACTTATATTCTGACGTTCCACCGACACGTCACATATATTATAAACGTACATCGACGTCACACATGTCAAATTCAGACATGTCATGTACTTACCGACATGTCACGTACTTACCATAAGATGGACATCCTAAATAGACTAAAAAAACTCAAAAAATTTGTGCTCCAAATGTCAAATTCAGACCTAAAGTCATACCATGTTTACACACATCAATCACCCACAATTTAGCTTTAATTTGAGAAAAATTCAAATTCAAGTTTTATTGTCACATGGGGGCGTTTTCAACTTCAGATATTGGAGCTGAATATACACCTTATTTTATGTATATTATATGTGACATAATATATATTACATGCCTAAGAAGTTTGAGATTAATCGGAGAAAAATTGCGTAATCGACGAAGGTCGAAAATTCGGTTTTCTACACCTCTACATACATGTGACGGTTTTGGTGTGTATGTAACATATATCTAGACACTTTTTACATATTTAAGACATATTAGAGTGTTCTATAAAAATCAATTTAGGGCTGATTATAATTTACCATGTGTGTGAAGGTTGTCCATCATTATGTGACAAATATTCAAAAGATAATTTCAGCACATGCATCTGAGGAGTGACATGCAATTTTAGCCTTCTTGGAGCCTAGGTGGAGCTTGTTTGACACTTTAACTGGTGGAAGATAAGCCACTCATGATTGGTGACATTGAAGAGGGCAAGAAACACAAGGAAACAATTCAAAATAAAACAAATGCTGAAAAGTATTCAGCATATGTATGCTGACCGATTTTTACATTGAATATTGCACCAATTTACTTTCAAAATTGTGGGGGAATCATATCATGGTTAATTGTAATTAACAAAATTGATTTTAAGCATGTGTTTAAGATTTTTTGATTTAATTTCTAGCTATTTTATGGAGTGCCAAGGTTATTAAGCAATGGCCTATCAAGAAGTGACAACTAGACGAAGACAAGTCATTCGTCCAATCGTATTGCGCCATGTAAGCAAGGGTGTGTCACCATTTATACAAAGTAATCTTCCAAGGGTATTCAAGAAAAATTTCAAGGAAGATTACAACCTTAGGAACCGGCCAACCAACTATAAAAAGGGGGCAAGATGATTCAAGCAAGGCTAAGCCAAAGTTCATATTGATCTAAGATCAAGCAAGACTATTCTCTTCTTCTCTTATTTTTTTTTCTTGCTCTTAGCCTCAAGCCTATCATCCTTATATTCCATATACTATATGGGTTTTTTTTATACCATTCACATATGTTCATCTCTTGTACAAGGTTGACCAAGGTGTGATCATACCTTCATTTGTTCGTTGGTGGTGTGCGTGTTGTTGTGTTTGTTCGTTTGATTGTAAATGGGTGGAGTTGGTATTTAACTTCAGTCATCTTTGTATCAAGGTGTTATTTGTGATTAGTGAATACCAAGGAAGGTGTCCTCGAAGACTGAAGTAGGTTGATTTAACCGAACTAGTATAAAAATCTCGGTGTTATTTACTCTCAGCACTTTTACTTTCAGTTTTCAGTTTTCTGCGTCTTTTTCATACTCACGGGAAAAATAGCAAATATTTTCTAAAAATCACAAAATTTTGCAAGAACATATGCACACGTCCCAGATTTCATTGGGACAAGTTTCATCACATCTGGATAAGTATAAGTCAGTCAAACGTTAATAGTTCTAGTGCAATCTGATTCTTAGATTTGCAAAGATTGAGAACATCAAAGTGGTTGACATACTCACCAAGAGCATTTTGAAAACTTTTTTAACCCATTAAAGTACACATCTTAAGGGTCATACCATAAAATTTTCAGGTCATTTAGAGCTGTCAATTAATAAGAATAAAATTTTCATTTCGGAGCACAGTTTCTTACAGATTGACACAATCTGTGCAAAAACGATTTTTCAAAGGGTCGCACTTAGAGTTTTGATCTGAAATTTTTGTGTCATATTAAAAACATCTGAGAGCACATTTTCAACAAGTTTCATAATTTTTAGAGGTCTAAAACCAAGTCATCTAGATTTTAGGAAATCCGACAAGATCACTGCAAAAACGCAAACTTGATCTCCGATTTCCTATAAAGGATCCATGTTGTTTGTTTAACTCGATGAAAGAAACTCGAAAATTACCTCTGTAGATTCAAATTTTGCAGATGAAGGAGGTGCGAACGTAGGAGGTGCGATGACACGAACACCCTATGCCATTATCCACACGAATGCTTCTGTCCAGAGTGCTAGATCTTGAACGGCGTGGCTGAGAACTCTGGTTTTCTCTAAAACCGAAATATGTGTTTTTTTCGTGTGTCCTCTCTCTATCCGAGATACACAATATATATACACATATATAGACATCAAAATCCGAGTCCTAATCGGATTAGTTAATGTCAATCAAAATCCATATCAGATATGGATTCTATCAGGATATTCAAAATCCATATCAGATATGGATTCTTTCGTTATTATCCCATAATATATATATATATATATATAACCATAAAAAGACAAAATTAATAATATGAATAATAACTAATATCTAATATTAATATTATTAATATTATTAATATCAGCCCATGCCATTCTTGTGTGTGACCTGATAGGCCCATATTAATTGACAGTCAGTTAAATCTCTATTAAACCAACAAGTCGTAATTGGTCTCTAGAAAGACATTACGACTACCCAATTGATACGAGTACAGTCCAACTAGTCTAATAATAGCACATGCATTAATCCCTTTGTCACACGATATCTAGTTTGAATATAAGTCATGGTCAGCATTATACTTATATTGTTCAAACATATGATTACTCGATCTTTAAGTAGACTGATAAATCAAATGATATTGGTCACACTATCAATTCATTTGAGCACGGCCATGCATTTCACAGTCTCACTAATCGAGGGGCCCAAAGTTATCTCTCTCAAAAGAGAGGGACAAATTTTATCTTGATTGTTCAATATCCCCTGCATAGTTTCTATCATAATCAATCATGACCTTTATTATTATCTAGTTAAGGATAACGTTAGATCATGTCAAAATATAATAGTCCTTATGTTGGAAACTATGACAATCTCAAGTCTAAGGATTAAAAACATGACTATCATGAGATTTACTTGTGACGCTAATCCATGTAGTACTCTCATGATGGGTCTATCTAATATACTTTTCTCTAACAAGTATCTATGAGATTGATTTGTATCACCATACACATAATCATATCATGATTATCAAATCAATACTCATACTGGTTATAAATTATTTTATCGCTATAACAATAATTGACCAGGGACATATATCATAATTGTGTAACATACTAACCAACAATAACGATAATAAAACCTCTTTATTAATAATAAATGTATAACACAAAACATCCAAATCATGGCCAAGGGCACATACACTAACACTAGACAATTCAAATCAGAATATGAAAACAGAAACTGTTTTCAGAAGTGAGTTATTGGGTTTAAAATGTTTTTAAAACCCAAATTTTCCGCACTCACTATTCAAGCCCCCTCCCTTCTAGTGGTGCTATGAAGGTCCTACAAGTGGTATCAGAGCCCAGACACACTGATTACAAGAAGATTCAACGATCTTTGTGAGATGGCATCCACTAGTCACAAGACCGAGCAAGAAGGTATGTCGAGCCAAATGCCTCTTCTTTTCGACGGTCAGTCTTTTATATAATGGAAACTTCGTATGAAACTTTTCCTTATGTCTATTGATATGGACTTATGGTCCATCATAGAAGATGATCCTTTTATTCCTTCTAAGTTATCCACAGTTGACGGTGTCACTTTAGAAGTCGTAAAACCGAAGCAAGAATACACTAGTGATGACAAAAAGAAGTTAAGTATGAATACTAGAGCCATGCAACTTTTTCTGAATAGTTTAAGTAAAAGTGAATCAAGTTATGTGTCCAAATTATTCTAGTGTCCACGAAATGTAGAGAATTCTTGAAATGAAACATGAAGGTACTAGTCAAGTTAAAGAGTTCAAGATAAACATGCTTATGTCTTCTCTTGAATCCTTCAAATTATTGCCGAACGAATCTATTGTTGATATGGATTTACGCTTGACTAACATTTATAACTCCCTTGAGTCGATTGGAAAAGTATTTTCTTCACAAGAAAAGGTACAAAAGGTACTAAGAAGTCTCCCATCAGAATGAGATCCCAAAGTCACGTCAATTGAAGAAAGTAAGGAAACAAAATCGATAAAGATGGAGGAATTAATCGGATCATTAAAGGTATACGAAAACAAACTCACACTAAGGAAAATCAGAATCAACGTCAAAACAAGGTAAGACTTGCATTTAAAACAAATGAATACGTCTCTACTTTTTCCCATCACGTAGATGATAGTGACAAAGAATTGGACAACGAAGATATGATATTATTGGCTAAAATTTTGAAAACATTTATGAGAAAGTTATTAAGGAATAAACCTAAGGCTGTTTCAACTAAGAGAAATAAAAATAAAAATAATGATCAAGATGTAAAGTGCCATAAATGTGAAAAACTTGGACACCTATCATATGAGTGTCCGAACAAGGACAAACAGACAAACAAAAACCGTGACAAGGATTGGACCAAAAATAGACCCGTCTCAGAACCTAAATAAAGGAATACAAGAAGAGCTCTCAAGGCCTCCACTTGGAGTGACTTATCTGATTCTGAGACTGATGAAACCAAAGAAGAAACGGCACAAGTATGCTTTGCATCCAAGGCATCAAACGAGGTATGTTCTGACTCTGACTCTGATTTCAAACCCTCTTATGATGATTTGTTTAGTCAAAATCTTGAATTGCATAAATTCACAAAGATTCTTGCAAAAGAAAAGAAACGGTTAATTGAAGACAAGAAGTTGTTAGAATCTTATAACATAAGCCATGTATCTTAATTAAATGATTCAAAAGAAGAGTCGCCTTGCACGATTAATGCATTAAAATCAGAGATTTCATCAATAGCATCTGAAAATAATGAGATGAAAGCCGAGATTTAAAATTTGAAATCAAGAAACGCAAATTTAGAAAGAATGGTAAAACAGTTCGATATGGGTATGAGTATGCTAGATCGTTTCATTTCCTCCCAAAAGCATGAAATTGATAAAACCGGATTAGGATACGTAGAAGATAATAAAGTACAAAAATAAGTCAACAAATTTTATTCTATCTTCATCTAAGAAATTGCATGCATTAAAGACAACTATACAGCCTAGGAAGGGTTCTAGTGCACCACCCATCATATCTCATCGTACTCTTTCTTTTTCTTCACGTACAAAATATAATCATGTACCGTATAGATATGCAAGGAAAGCATTGCTGCATACGCGACATTCATGCAATACAAATGCATCTAGATTATGCACCATGCACACTAACACAAATGCATATCAAAAACGAAAATCTTATTATGCTCATAATGATATTCTCGGCCATAGGCCAAATAGACATGCCCCTAAGATTTATTATATTGCTTCTTCATCTATTTTCTCACCTTTTGTAAGACCGAGAAAGGCCAGCCAAGTTTGGGTACCAAAAGGTACTCTTGCAAAGGGTTGAAGGAGTAACTCTTAAGGATCCAAAATAAAGGGCACCTAAATCATTGTTACACATTGCAGGGAACACATAAATCAAAAGGTACATCAATCAAGTGGTTCCTTGACAGTGGTTGCTCGAAGCACATAACGGGTGACCCGAGCTTGTTCTCAAAATTGAAGAAAGTTACAAAAGGTGGATTGGTAACCTTTGGAGACAACAATGAAGGAAGGATCATTGGAAAAGGAACAATTGGAAACCTGAGCACTCTTCAAATCTCCAACGTGTTCCTGATAAGTAATCTATCATACAACTTGCTTAGCATCTCACAATTTCTTGATAATGGTTTTGATGTGTGCTTCACTGATCCATATTGCAATATTGTAAATAAAAATGGAGAAACAGTATTAAAAGGAAAAAGAGAAGGAAACATTTTTACACTATCTATGGGTGACATGTTAGACGCCAAAGTAAAAAGTTTTATATCAAATGAACCTAATATGAATTTATGGCATAGAGGTTTAGGTCACATTGGCATCTCATATCTTGAGAAACTTCAACGAAAGAATCTAGTACGAGGATTGCCTAAACTTGATTTAGACAACTTTAAGTTGTATGAATCTTGTATTAAAGGCAAACAAAAACATGAATCACTTTAGTCTAAGAATGAAATCAGCACATCTAGAGTCTTAGAATTATTACACATTGATTTGTTGGGTCCTAGTCAGACTAGAAGTCTTGGTGGATGACATTATGCATGTGTCATCGTTGACGATTTTCTCGCTATACATGGACTTTATTTCTCGCAAATAAAGATGATAGTGCTGCTGAGATTGCTAAATTAATAAAACAACTTGAAAATGAATATGGTTTAAATGTGAAAAAGATTAAGCGCGATAGAGGCGGTGAATTTAAAAATAAGGACATAATTTCATTTTGCGAAGAAAAAGGTATTAAACATGAGTTTTCACCACCTAGAACATCACAATTAAACGTGGTAGTAGAAAGAAAGAATAGGACATTACAAGAAATAGCAAGAACCATGCTATGTGAAAATAAGTTGCCGAGATTTTTGTGGGCGGAAGCCGTAAATTGTGCATGTTACATAGTTAACCGCTTATTGATTAAAAAGAATATAAACAAAACCCCTTATAAAATTTTAAATGATCGCATGCCTAAGATTGATTAATTTTGTATGTTTGGTTCTAAATGCTTTGTATTAAACACAAAAGGTAATCTAGATAAATTTGAGTCTAAATCCATTGAATGCATCTTTGTTGGATATTCTGTGAATTCTAAGGCATATAGATGTTACGATCCTATTACTAGACAGATTTTAGAATCTATTTATGTGAAATTTGATGAATTTGGTGAACTTGAAATAAATAAAGAATATGATGATGATTTTGAACTAAATCCCGTGTTAGATGATATAGAAAAAAATGTCGTACATAATGAACACGACACACTAGAAATGCATGATCACTTAGACATGCATGAAAACTTAGAAAATAATCAACCAAGATGGCATAGGGATCACCCACACGACCTTATCATAGGCGATATAACACAAGGTGTATGACTACGTAGAAGAATAAATCAAGATGAAATAAATCACTTTCATTCTATGATATCTGAAATAGAACCCAAGAATGTGTTTGATGCTTTGCATGATTCTTCTTGGATTAACGCTATGCATGATGAACTAAATCAATTCACAAGAAACGATGTGTGAGATTTAGTATCACGACCACAAGATAAAACGATAATAGGCACAAAGTGGGTCTTTAAAAACAAAATGAATGAAGATGGTAAAGTCGTCAGAAACAAAGCTAGGCTTGTAGTACAAGGCTATAATCAAGAAGAGGGAATAGATTACGAAGAAACATTTGCACCCGTAGTACACCAGAAGCTATACAATTATTACTTGCTATTGCTTGTATAAATGGTTTTAAACTTTATCAAATGGACGTAAAAAGTGAATTCTTAAATGGTTTTATACAAGAAGAAGTCTATGTAAAACAACCATCCGGCTGTGAGGATATTGACTATCCTAATCAATTGTATAAGTTAAAGAAGACACTATATGGTTTAAAACAAGCACCTAGGGCTTGGTACAATTGTTTTGCTACTTTTCTTTTTGAAAATGGATTTAAAAGAGGAACCACAGATAGTACTTTATTCTTGAAACAAGAAAAATTGGATTTACTTATTATTCAAATTTATGTTGATGATATTGTCTTTGGATCTACATGTCATAAGTTAGTAGAAGAATTTGAAACGTGCATGAAATCCGAATTTGAGATGTCTATGGTTGGTGAGTTAAATTATTTTCTTGGCTTGCAAATTAAGCAAACTAGTAAAGGCATACATATCAGTCAAGTTGAATACGTAAATGACATGATTAAGAAGTTTAACTTTGAAAACTTGAAACCATCTACCACCCCTATGAGTGTAACCACTAAACTTGATAAAAATGAAAATGGAAAAAACTTTGATAATGGTTTGTATAGGTCTATGATTGGTTCTTTGCTTTATCTTACTGCAAGTAGACCTGATATCATGTTTAGTGCTTGTATGTGTGCTTTTTTTCAAAGTAACCCTAAAGTGTCACATTATAATGCTGTAAAAAGGATATTTCGGTACATTAAGCACACTCCCACATTAGGAATTTGGTATGATAAAAATTATGAATTTAAATTGCATGCCTATACTGATGCAGATTATGACGGATGTAAAATAGATATAAAAAGCACAAGTGGTACATGTCAATTCATCGGCAATTCATTAATATCATGGTTTTTGAAAAAGCAAGCTAGTGTAGCATTATCTACCACTGAAGTGGAATACATGGCACTTAGTCTTTGTTGCAAACAACTATTATGGCTAAAACAACAACTATCAGATTTTGGTATAGTTGTCAATGACATCCCTATATATTGTGATAGTATGAGTGTTACTAATTTATCTAAGAACCCCCGTTTTACATTCTAAGGCAAAACACATAGAGATACGATATCACTTTCTTCGTGATCATGTAAACAGTGGTGATATCGTCGTAGAACACGTTTGTACCGAAGCACAAGTAGCCGACATATTCACAAAAGCACTTAATCAAGCCACGTATGAAAATTTACGTTCGAAATTAGGCATGATTTCTGTTAATATGCTATAAAATGATATTTCTTTCTATTCTTACTTATGCTTTTGATGAGATTTACAAATAAAGGGGAGAGAAAAGCATGATTTAAGGGAGAGAGAAGCATGATTTAAGGGGGAGAAAGATAAAATTAAATTCAAATTTTAAATTTGTGCATTAATTGTAGGGAGAGCAATCACATTTAAATCATAGATAAATGTTATTTTGAAAATCATCAAAAGAGGAAGATTGTTGAGAAATTGTGGTTTCAGTGATTTGAAAATGCATGATTTAAATGTTACATATTTACAAAATGCATGAAATAAGTGTTACTTGATATATATACGCGATAAAAACACTTTACATGTTTATATATAATGTTGTCGTATAGAGGTATTGTTTACCTACCACTTATCCTCCCCAGACCCTGGTGATAGCGTTTGCTGTCGTTGGGATATACTGGATACGGATGATGATGATGATGACGATGATTATGTTTATATATAATGTTGTCGTACTAGTGTGCCATGAAGCATTAAAGCTTACATCATACGGCAAACATTTGTTGTCTTTATACTATTTTCAGATGCCATAATTAATGAACTAAACTAGTTCATTAAGTGAAGTGCTTCAGGAGATGAACTAACTAGTTCATTAAATGAAGACATATTTGGGACATATTTGGAGAGAGCTATTTGACAACAAATTTAGAATGAAAAGTTCTCTTCCCACCTATATATACGCCACATACATACATAGATATATATATATATATATTATGTATCCATATTTTTTTACGATAAAATATATACTTATATTCCGACGTTCTACCGACATGTCATACATATTAAAAACGTACGTCGACATCACACCACTATATACACCTCATATTTATGAATATATACAAGTCTCGTAGCATATATTACAAGTTATATTTCCATCAAAATTATAACGACATGTCACGAGGTCATAAACCGAAAATTGTCGTATCAGGTCACTATCGAACCTTCACTCACGTACTTACCATATAAAGATGGTCAGCCTATATATGCTAAAAATACTCAAAACACTTGTGCTCCATATGTCAAATTCAGACCCAAATTCATACCATGTTTACACACATCAATCACCCACAATTTAGCCTTAATTTGTGGAAAATTCAAATTCAAGTTTTTTTGTCACATGGGGGAGTTTCAACCTCAGCTATTAGCTCTGAATATACACCTTATTTTATGGTATATTATGTGTGACATAATATATATACTTGTCTAAGAAGTTTGAGATTAATTGGAGAAAAATCGCATAATCGACGAAAGTCGAAAATTCGGTTTTTCTACACCTCCACATACATAGGACGGTTTTGGTGTGTATGTAACATGTATCTAGATACTTTTTGCACATTCAAGACATATTAGAGTGTTCAAAAAAAATCAATTTAGGGCTGATTGCAATTTACCATGTGTGTGAATCTTGTGCATCATTATGTGACAAATATTTAAAAGATCATTTTAGCACATGCAGCTGAGGAGTGACACATCATTTTAGCCTTCTTGGAGCTTAGGTGGAGCTTGTTTGGCACTTTAATTAGTGGAGGATAAGTACACATGATTGGTGACATTGAAGAGGGCAAGACACACAAGGAAACAATTCAAAATAAAACACATGATGAAAATTATTCAACACATGTATGCTGGCCGATTTTTACATTGAATCTTGCACCAATTTTCTTCCAAAATTGTGGGGGGAGTTATATCATAATTAATTGTAATTAACAACCTTGATTTTAAGCACGTGTTTCAGATTTTTTGATTGAATGTCCATCTATTTTATAGAGTACTAAGGTGATAAGCAATGGCCTATCAAAAAGTGACAACTAGGCGAAGACAAGCATTCGTCCAATTGTAGTGCGCCAAGTAAGCAAGGGTGTGTCATCATTTATACAAAGTAATTTTCCAAGGGTATTCAAGACAATTTTGAAAGAAGACTACAACCTAGGGGCGGCCAACCAAACTATAAAAGGGGGGGGAAAGATGATTCAAGAAACGCTAAGCCAAAGTTCATATTCATTCAAGATCAAGCAAGACTATTCTCTTATTCTCTTCTTCTTTTCTCTTGCTCTTTGCCTCAAGCTTATCATTCTTATATTCCATATACTATATAGGTTTTGTTCATACCACCCACATACGTTCATCTCTGGTACAAGGTTGATCTAGGTGTGATCATACCTTCATTTGCTCCGTGGTGGTGTTCGTGTTGTTGTGTTTGTTCGTTTGATTGTAAAAGGGTGGAGTTGGTGTTTAACTCCAGCCATCCTTGTGTCAAGGTGTTATTTTTGATTAGTGAATACCGAGGAAGGTGTCCTCAAAGACTAGAGTAGGTTTATTTAATTGAACCAGTATAAAAATCTCGGTGTTATTTACTTTCATCACTTTTATTTTTAGTTTTCAATTTCTACGTCGTTTTCATACTCACGGGAAAAATAGCAAATATTTTCCAAAATCACAGAGCTTTTTGCAAGAACATATCCACACGTCCCAGCTTTCATTTGGGACAAGTGTCATCACATTTGGATAAGTATAATTCAGTCAAACGTTAATAGTTCTGAGACTAGTGCAATCTGATCCTTAGGTTTGCAAAGGTTGAGAACATCAATGTGGTTGACATACTACCAAGAGCATTTTGAAAAATTGTTTTAAGCTATTAAAGTACACATCTTAAGGGTCATACCATAAAAATTTTCAGGTCACTTAAGGCTGTCAATTAATAGAAATAAAATTTTCATTTGTGAGCATAGTTTTTGGCAGATTGACACAATCTGTGCAAAAATGGTTTTTCAAGGGGTTGCACTTAGAGTTTTAATCTGATTTTTTGACATTAAAAATATCTGAGAGCACATTATCAGCAAGTTTCATAATTTTTGGAGGTCTAAAACCAGGTCATCTAGATAATTCAAATCAGAATCTGAAAATAGAAACTGTTTTCAGAAGTGAGTTATTGGGTTTTAAAAGTTTTTAAAAAGCGATTTTTCCGCACTCACTATTCAACTCCCCTTCTAGTGGTGCTATATATGTCCTACAAGTGACTTGATTGCAGTAATACTGCTAAAGATATGAAGGAGGCCTCTTTCTTTTATGGGTCGAGTGTCAGAAATATTGGTAGGACTGGCTGGCTGGCAGTCAATGGTGATGGAGGAGATATCAACAGGAGATGATATAGTGGTTTCTTCGGAAATGAATTGTTATTAGGAGAAACTATAGGAGAAGACATAAGTGGCAAGGATAAGGTAATGTTGGGAGACAAAGCTAATGTAGTGGGTGGGTCTGCAGTGTCATCTGAGGATAGAGTAGGGTGCATTATATCAGGTAAGGAAGAGAAGGCTGAGTAAATGGAAGAGATTTTGTATGATAGGGTAACTCAGCCTGAGATGTAGAATGGAAGGGAAAGGTATATTCATGAAAGTCAACGTCTCTTGAAATGAATATGTCTTTGATGATCAAGTCTTGAAGGATATAGCCCTAGTGTTAAGAGACATTCCTAGGTAAGACACTTTTTCTGGATCTGGGTGCAAATTTCTCTTTATATGGCTGAGTATTGAGACCAAGTGTCAAACACCCAAATACTCTCAGGAAGAGTTATATGTAAAGAACTTACTGGTTGATAAAAATTCAACAAAGAAATGCTACATCAAATATGATCTGTGGCTCTAGAGTCTATAATCATGCGTTTAAAGCCTTACTTACATAGTTATCTGCTTGCTTACCAGTGGCAGCATGACTCTAAGCACTCATCACTACATGTTGGCCTTCTGGTGCTCTCACGTTCCTGATAATCCATTTTTTTTGCTCTTGTCATTAAACTCCTGAAGCAGGTTCATCAACTGCATATACTGCTCCTAGGATATAGGTGAACTGCTTTGTATACCAGCATAGTCTGAACTCTTGGTCACAGAAGTATTATCATTAAACTAACAGATGGTATCTTGTTAACAGAACTCCTGATCACCAGTGACATAGTTCACTTGTGGTCTATGTTTAAAGGCAGGTGTAAACCCATATTTCTTATAGCATTTATCCACAGTGTGTTCTGGTGTGTTTACAGAAGAGTGTAGAATGGACGTTTGAAACCTAACTGACCATATCCTCTTTGTGGCTCCCTTCTATAACCACCTCCTGCTGGCCTCTGTACTGCCAGAACATGCCATGATGTAGGCAAGATTCCTGATGGTGATTGAGTTCTGTGATTAATCAAAGCAGTTGGATTATTACTGAATTGAACTTGACCATTACCACATAACTATTTTCTCTCTAACTTCACAGCTATGGCAAACGCTGTGTGTTGATGTTGTGATCATTTCTACACCTTTAACATCATTACATTCTCTGTAAAATGATGATAAATATACTCCAATAATATATAGAAGAGAGTCTTCAAGAAAGAAATAGAATGTGACATCACAACTCGTCACTATCTCACTATAGTCAATAATATCATCATGTAAGAGAAATAATATAAAGCCACCATATCATCTTCAAAATAATCATAGCACAACTCCAGAATGAAGATAAGAACATACTCAAGAGATTCTTTGAGTGAAAATACAAAAAATACCCTCAGGGTTGAAATAACCAAAATGCCCCTGGTGAGAAAAACTCCAGAAATGACCACGATGGTCAGAAATAAATATTATACCACCTTTGTCTTGATAAATATGATAAGAATAAGTCCTTGATATATATCCACCATATCATGTTCCTACAAAACTCGAAATACCATTTTTACCATTTTGGTAAGTTGTAGAAACTTCCAGGCACATTAGTCCACACGACATTTATATTTATCAAAATCACGTAATAATCACATAATGAACATATATAAAACATGTACAAATGAAAACAATCATTTTATCATATTTTAGAAAAATATTTCTAAAAACCCCAGACATCGATCGATCGAAGTGCCTCAGCTTCTGAGATCGACGTCTCATAGTGAGTTTCAGAATTTGTCTCTGACCTACATCGATCGGTCGAAGTGAGGGTTCGATGTATACATCGATCGATCGATGTGTCTCAGGTTTAGAGATCGATGTCTCACCGTAAGGTCTTGAACTTTCACTGCCTTACATGGATTGATCGATGTGAGGGATCGAAGTACATAGATCGATCGATGTGCAACAACCTGAGAGATCAATGTCAACTTTTTCAAATTTTTCAAATTTTAAACACACATAACACCATGAGTGACAATTTTTATGCATTCACCACTTAAAATCATGACTTTGAAAATTATCCAAACATATTTCTCAACATTCTCCCCCTTTTGGATGATTTTCAAAATAACCTAACATGATTTTAATGTCACAACTTTTACCAATTGTTTATCATAAATCTACCAATTTTAAACCAGTTGAACTGTTTTTGAAAACCTCACCTTTTACCAGTTGTTTCATCAATTCTATACCAATTGTTTTAGAAACCAATCACCAATTGTTTTCAAATTCTCAGTTCTCATGTATTCATGTTCTCTCCCTCAAATTATACTCTCCCCCTTAACCCGTGCTCAAAACTTATACCAA
The DNA here is from genome assembly GCA_036186865.1 of Eustoma russellianum. Taxonomy (NCBI): domain Eukaryota; kingdom Viridiplantae; phylum Streptophyta; class Magnoliopsida; order Gentianales; family Gentianaceae; genus Eustoma; species Eustoma russellianum. The sequence continues at coordinate 22,821,638 of AP025057.1, forward strand.
TTGAAACTTAGCATACTATTCAACCAACCAAATATGACTTACCAACATTCAACCAACCAAATTATGAATTACCAACTAAAATCATGTTCTTATTCTATCTCCCCCTTTATTTTTCAAATCATGAAAAAGATAGAACTATGCAATGGTATAGTTAGTCATCATGTCTAACTTGGCTCGTAAGTTTTCAAAATTGGCTTGATTAAGGGGTTTGGTGAAATATCAGCTATTTGGTGATCAGTTCTTATATGGTTTATAACTATAACCTGATTGTGAATATGATCGCGAAGGAAGTGGTATCGCACCTCAATGTGTTTGGCCTTAGAATGAAGTACCGGATTCCGAGAAAGATTGATTGCATTTGTGCTATTGCAGAAAATTGGAATCTTATTCATTTTAATGCCAAAATCATTAAGTTGTTGTTTAAGCCAAAGTATTTGGGTAGTGCATAAACTCAAGGCTATATACTCGGCTTTGGTGGTGGAGGAGTGCTACACTGCCTGCTTTTTAGAAAACCAAGCGATCAAGTTGGTTCCTATGAATTGACATGTGTCGCTGGTGGATGTTCTATCTAATTTGCAACCACCATAATCAGCATCGCTATAAGCATACAGTTCCAACTTAGCGTTTCTATCATACCAAAGTCCTAAGTGAGGTGTGTGTTTAAGATATCTAAAGATATTTTTTCGCTGCATTGTAATGTGAGACTTTAGGACAAGATTGAAACCTAGCACACATACACATACTAAACATGATGTCAGTTATTGATGCAGTTAAGTATAATAGTGATCCAATCATAGACCTATAAAGCATGTCATCAAAAGGTTTACCGTTTTCATCCTTGTCTAGTTTGGTGCTAATGCTCATAGGAGTAGGTGTTGGTTTCAACTCTTCAAAGCCAAACTTCTTAATCATATCATTGACATACTTAAGTTGGCTAATGTGGACTCCTTGAGGGTTTTGTTTGATTTGAAGCTCTAAGAAGTAATTCAACTCTCCTACCATTGACATTTCAAATTCTGACTTCATGCATTCTTCGAAGTCTTTTACTAAGGTAGGGCTAGTTGAACCAAAGATAATATCGTCTACGTGTATTTGAACTATTAATAAATCAGTATCTTTTCTTCTTAGGAATAAAGTATTGTCTATTGTCCCCCTTTGATAATTATTTGCAGTAAGAAAGTTTGCAAATCTATCACACCAATCTCTTGGAGCTTGTTTCAAACCATATAAAGCTTTCTTAAGCTTGTACGCATGGTTAGGATTCTTTGGATCTTCGAATCCAGGGGTTGTTTGACAAAAACCTCTTCTTGGATGTATCCATTCAAGAATACACTCTTGACATCCATTTGGAAGAGTTTAATGTTGCTTAGACTTTCAATAGCAAGTAACAATCTAATTGCTTTTAGTCGTGCAACGAGTGCAAAGATTTCTTCATAATCTATTCCTTTTTGTTGATTATAACCTTGTGCGACTAGTCTAGTCTTATTTCGTGTGATGTTTCTTGTTCATCCATTTTATTCATAAATACCTATTTCGTTCCTATTATAGACTTGTTTTCGGGTTTAGGTACTAAGTCTCACACGTGGTTCCTGGTGAATTGATTCAATTCCTCATGCATGGTATTTATCCAAGATATATCACCTAAGGCTTCCTTTACATTCTTAGGTTCTAAGTGTGAGATTAAGCTATGTCCTTCAAGTTGATTTATGTTTCTATGTGTTCTAACCACAACACTTGGATGCCCAATGATTAACCTCTTTAGGGTGCCACCGATTCCTAGATTGACTAGGTTCACCCTCATCTTGTTCAAATGTTTCATTAGTGTGAACATTGTCATATACAATTGAATCATCTTGTAATTTAGTTGTATTATCTTCCAATTGCAAAATCTCTTCATTATTTCGTCTAAGGGTTCATGCATGTCTTGTTCAGGGGGAGTTGGTTCTAGATGATCAAGTACATGCTCAAGTAATATATCATCATCAAACATATTTTCAACATTAGTTTCTTGTTTATGTTGATTTTTATTACTAATTTCAAAGCATGCATTTTCATTGAATTTCACATGTACGGATTCAATTATCTTTCTAGATACAGGATTATAACACATATATGCTCTTGAGTTAGTTGAATAACCAACAAATATGCATTCAATAGACTTTTGTTCAAACTTGTCTAGATTATCCTTAGTGTTCAACACAAAACACTTACATCCAAATACTCTAAGATAATCTACTTTAGGTTGTCTATTGTTTAACAATTCATAAGGTGTTTTATTCAATTTCTTTCTAATAGAAAACCTATTTATTATATAACATACACAACTAACAGCTTCAACCCATAAATATTTAGGTACCTTGTTTTCACATAACATTGTTTCTAGCAACTTCTTGAATTGTTCTATTTTTACGTCCAACAACCCTATTGAGTTGTAGTGTTCTAGGTGGTCAGAATTCGTGTTTAATTCCATGTAATTCACAAACTTGATTACATCTTTGTTTTTAAATTCTCCACCTCTATCACTTTTAATTCTCTTAACATTTTCTTCATAAATATTTTCGAGTTGCTTGATAAGAGTTTCGATTGCCAATGGAGCGTCGTCTTTGTGTGTTAAGAACAATGTCGATGTCGATCGTGAGTAATCATCTACTATGACACAGACATAGTAGTGTCCACCTAAACTTCTTGTCCTACTTGGACCAAATAAGTCTAAGTGAAGAAATTCTAGTACGGTGACTAGTACTCACTTCATGTTTTGGTTTTAATGTTTGGTTTAATGTGTTTTCCCTTTAATACATGTTTCATACATTTGAAAATTATCTAAGTCTAACTTAAGCATTCCTCTAATTAAATTCTTCTTAGATAATTTCTTGATGGTTGAAATTCCTATATGGCCTAATCTTCTATGCCATAAATTCACATCTAAGTCATGTGATATTAAACACTTAACCATAGCATCTAACATATTATCTAAGGTAAGAGTGTAAATGTTACCATCTCTATTTCCTTTTAATACAATTTCTCCTTTTTCATTTATTATATCACAAGAATTGGGAAGAAAAGCAACATTATATCCGCAATCTATAAGTTGAGAAATACTTAATAAATTATAAGAAAGATTACTTACTAAAAACACATTTCGTATTTTGAAATGTGTTAGGTCCCTAATTGTTTCTTTTCCAACAACTTGTCATTTGTTGTTGTCACCGAATGCCACCTTTCCTCCATTCTGATATGTTCCAACTTGGTGAATAGTTTGGGGTTGCCTGTCATATGTCGTGAACATCCACTATCTAAAAACCATTTAGTTTTTTAGATTTTTTGACTTTGCCTCCTTCTTGCATTCCTTGCGATTTTCCTACAATAGAGACAAAGTTTTAGGTACCCTTTACTTGGGTCCTTGAATGTTAGGGACAACATCCTTGTTTATATACCCTTTGGGTATCCAAACTTATATGTACCTTCTCGGCACATTTTAGCATAGTTATAATTAGAAAAATAAGGAGAATTAGCATATACATTCCATGAAGATGCATTGTTATACATGTTGTACCTTGGTTTATATGTACTTTGTTGGGGCCGATTTGGATAGCTTATGTAAGGCATATGATTTTGTTTCTTATATGGTGCTATGTATGTATGTTCATATGCATTTCTATATGACTTATATGAGTGTTGCCTATACTTAGGTTCATATAAGTTGGATGCATTTTATTATGTCTAGTTGCATTTGTATACATGTAGGCATAATTTCTAGGTTGTCTAGATGCAAAGTTTTGTCTCGTTGCACGTTTATACGTGTGTACATTTGTGGGTGCATGTTGTATTTTTGCCTTAGAATAAACAGAAGAAGGAGTAGAACAAGATGCAGCCGGCAAAGTTGATTTCGTTGTATTATATGGCATTTTGTACTAGATGAGACAAACTTAGTCTTTTTATCTACTTTGGCACTTTCTTCTTTATACCCTAACCCGGTTTTATCATTTCCATATTTTTGCGATGATATAAGTGTATCTAACATATTTGCACCAGATTTAAATTGTTCTAACATTTTTCTAAGGTAAGTTTGGATGATTTAAGTTGTACTATTTCATTTTCACAACTTTCTATCTTAGATTTCAACATGCTATTTTCAGTTTTTAGTGTACATCCATTTTTCCTATGTGATTCAATTTTAATCTCTAAAGGATCAAGAGTATTAGTAGACTCTTGTTTAAAAGATTCTAATTGATCGGAAAATTCCAAGATAGATGTTTTCAACTTGTCATTTTCTTCAATTGGTTTCTTCTTTTCTTTAGATAGCCTCTTACAGTGAGCATGCATTCTTAAAAATTCTTCATACATTTTATCAAATGTCATTTTACTATCAGAATCATCATCAGATGAAAGAACTTACCTTGTTGGATATGAAGCAGACTTGAGCTTCCTCAGTGTCGGATTCTGAGTCGGATGAGTCGCTCCATGTGCTCACCTTCACTGCTCGTTTGCCTTTCCTTGGCTTGGGTCTCCTTTGCCTTTGATTTTTTGCGTCTCATTTTCTTGTTTATTGTTATTATATTGTTGTTGTTGCCGTTTTCTTTGTCGGACAATCATAAGAGATGTGTCCTTTTTGACAACATTCATAACACTTTTAACTCTTTATTATACCATTTGTTGTTATTAGAGTTATTTTTTCCTGGGTTGAGAAGAAGAAGAAGAAGATCGTTGTCTATTCCTATTAGGACATTTAAAAACTTTCTAAGTTTTCTAGCTATCAATATCAAGTCATCGTCTAATTGAGTATCATTATTACTATCATCATTATTTGTATGTGATCCGGTTGATTTGAAAGCTATTGACTTACCGGATGATTTAGATGACTCGGACTTCCGTTGGTTTAGTTTTACCCTCGTATACTCTTAGTGAGCCTATCAATTCGTCCATTTTCGTGATCGATTTTGTTTCTTCAATTGCCGTGACTTTTGGATCCCATTCAGCAGGAAGACTTCACAACACCTTTTGAACCTTTTCATTGTTCATGAATTATTTGCCTAAAGCTTCAAGGGCATTAAAAATGTTAGTAATCCTCAAAACCATAGATGTTATGGATTCTTTTGGCAACATTTTGAAAGATTCAAGCTCAGACATAGCATGTATATTTTTGACTCTTTTACCCCGCTAGTACCTTCATGCTTTAATTCTAATGATTTCCACATGTCACGTGCGCTTGTGCAATTTGACACATATCCTGCTTCAGAAGTTGTAATTCCATTCAAAAGTAATTGTATAGCTTTAGCATTCATGGACATTTTCTTTTTATCTTCCGATGACCATTCACTTTTATATTTTTCAACCTCTTGTGTGACTCCACTAACTTGTACAATTTTCATTGGAATGTACAGCCCATCTTCAACTGTAGACCATAAATCGATGTCTATAGCCATTAAGAATAGCCTTATTCTTAGTTTCCAATAAACAAAATTATTATCACCGAAAAGAGGAGGACGTGTTGTAGGATCTGCAAGGCACCACTAGAAAGGGGGGGGGTTGAATAGTAGGGTGCGGAAAATGTGGTTTTTTAAAATTGTTTTTAAACCAAAAACCCAACTTCTGAAAACAGTTTCTGTTTTCAGAACCTGTTTTGAAAACTAGGTTGCAGGTCTTCAAAAATTCTGAAATTTTGAGATATCTTAGTCTCAGATGTTCTGAGTATCTCCTAAAAATTTCAGATTACAATTCAACCTCTAACCCCTTTAAAAATCGTTGATGGTCAGATTGCATAAATGTGTCAGAAACGGTAGTCTGATTTGAACAATTTATTCCAATGAAACCGTAACTCCAAGTGCTTTGAAAATTTAATGACTAACCCCTTATTAGGTGTATTTAATTGGGTTGAAACAGTTTTGAAAAATGCTTTTGGGAAGTAGTCAAATTCGTTCAAAGTCTCAACCTTTCAAGCCTGAAAATCAGACTGCACTAGTCTCAAAACGTTTGACGTTTGAATGACTTATACTTGCCCAAAAGGATTGAAACTTGTGCCAAAAGAACCTTAAGACGTGTGGCTATGTTTTCTGAAAGTTTTGTGATTTTTGAAATTCGTTTACTATTTTTACGAACGTGATGAAAATGATGTACTTTGCTGGAAACTGAAAGTAAGTGCTGAAAGTGAAGAACACAAGGAATTTTATACTGGTTTGGTTAAAACAACCTACTTCAGTCTTCGAGGACACCTTCCTCTGTTAACACTAATCAAAAAACACAAATAGCATCTTATCACCGGGTTGTTGGAGTTACATACCAACTCCAACCCTTTACAAACCTTCTAAATGAATACAATGATCACGAACACCACCACCTTGCGAATGCAAGATTGATCACACCTTGATCAATCTTTTACAACAATATATAGAGTATATGGTGGTATGTAAGAAGCCTATTCAAGATGTATGAATATAAATACAATGGGCTTTTAGAGAGAAGAAAGAAAGAAAGGTAGAAGGAAGAAGATCAAAAATGTTTTTAGCACTTCAATTTGCAAGACTTGTCTTGTATTTTGTTTGCTCTCTCCTTTCCTTTTTATCTCCATATAGCCGCCCCCTTGAAGCCTCATTATTCTCTTGAAAATTATCTTCTAAGTCCTTGGAAGAGTGCATTGCATCATTGTGACATTTCCTTGCTTACTTGGCAACTCCTCATTGGATGATCATTAATCTCTTGCTTACTTGGCACTCATTGATTGGATGGAAGTTGTCATCATTTGATGACTAGATAAATCTGAAAATAAACCTTAAAAACCATGTGCCAATTAGCCATAAAAGTGTTGACATAATTCACATAATCATTCCACTTAATTAGCAAGACAAATAACTCCATTTTCCTTATGAAAATCGGCCATGTGCATGAAAAAATTTTCAGCATGTGATATTCACACTTTATTCAAATAGTTGTCAAATTTGTATTTGATTTATTCCTTGAAAATAAAGAAGAAATCAATCATCATTTAGCACACAATATTTCTACTAAATTTGGAATAAAGATTAGTCACCAAGAGGGCCAAGAATTCGGCCACATCCATTACACACATGCTGAAATTTTCAGCATGTGTGATATTTGAAAATATCACTTTATTAATTCCATAATATATTCAAAACATTTTCATACTATCTCTCAATTAATCCACATAATTCAAATTGGTAAATATGGCATAATTTAGTAGCAAAATCGGCCAGCCTATGCACACGTGTTGAAATTTTCAGCATGTGTTACAAATGTGACATAGTTTGAAATGTTACCTTGTGTAGCTCCTTCCTTTATGTCACCAACATTGTATGCTTCATTCTTGACCAATCAAGATGCCAACAAAGCTCCACATATGCTCCAACATGGCTGAGCTAGGCGTGTATGATGAACATACATGTGCTGAATTTTATTTTTATAAACTTTGTAGAATAGTGCACATATAATTATACACATATGGTATATTCCAATCAGCCCTTAATTGATTTTATAGAACATTTTAAAATGTATGAAGTATGTAAAAAGTTTCTAGATACATGTTATATGTCATGCCAAAAATGTTCCATGTGTTATGTTCGTAGAAAACCGAATTTTCGTCGTTTGTCGATTACTCGATTTTTCTTCGATTAAATTCCAACTTTTTGCACATGTTATATATATTATGTTACACATAATATACATAAATTAAACTTTAATATTCAGCACTTAGGCTGATCTAAAGTGGCGCCTAACCATGTGACAAAATTGAATTTGGAATCTCCACAATTTGGCCTTAATTGGGGTGATTTGTGTGTGCCAACATGGAATGATTTTATGGCTGTACATATCATGTATGCCACGAAATATTTGGCCACTTTTGAAGTGTAGGGGCTGGCCATCTATATATGGCAAGTACGTGACACGTTGGGAAGTTTCGGTATTCACTCGATACGATAATTTTTGGTTTAGAATGTTTTAACTTGTCGTAATAAATTTGTCATCACCATGACTTATATCATATGATATGAGACCTGAATATACTCATAAATATGAGTTAAATATAGTGGTGTGACGTTAACGTACGTACGAAAAATATATAACATGTCGGTAGTACGTTGGAATATATGTGTATGTGCCTTTTCAAAAAAAATCTGAATATATATAAATATATATATATATATATAACGTGTAGAAGGAGTCGGAGAAACTTTCCATTCTTCAATTTGTTGTATTTGTGCCTTTTCCAAATATAGCTTCCTTTAATGAACTACTTAGTTTATTTAACTAAGTACATCACTTAATGAACTAGTTTAGTTCATTAATGGTGGCACCTGAAAATAGTTCAAACACAACAAATGTTCGCCATTTGATGTAAGCTTTAAATCTTCATGGCTCGTTAGTACGATAACATTATATATGAACTATATAAGGCAAAGTTTTATGCAAGAAGTGTCATGTCATAAAATATGTCATGCATTTCTTTAGTACACGTTATTTAAATCATGTATTTTGAAATCACTCAAACCCCTTTTTCTCAACAATCTCTCCTTTTTGATGATTTACAAAATAACCTACATTCATGATTTAAATCTTGTCGCTCCCCTACAATTGTGCATAAATTGAAATTTTGAATTTCAAATT